>VZTH01011539.1:351241-421564 GCA_013397815.1 Aleadryas rufinucha
CCCCTACTGTGGGCCGGGCTACCTTCCACTAGACCAGGTTGCACAAAGCCTGATTCAACCTGGCTTAGTCATGCACAGCTTTTCTGGGCAACCAGTTCCAGTGGCTCACCATCCTCATTGTAAAAAATGTTTTCATCATATCCAGTCTAAATCTGCCCTTTTTAAGTTCTAGACTCTTGTCACTTCCCTTGTCACTACAGACCCTGGCAAAAAGTCTTCACCTTTCTTATAAATCCTGCTTAAATATTGAAAGGCTGCAATAAGGTGTCCCTGGAAGCCTTCTCTTCTTCTGGCTGAACAGCCCCAGCTCTCTTAACCTTTCTTCACAGAAGAGGTGTTCCAGCGCTCTGATACCTTTCATGGCCCTCCTCCTGGACTCGCCCCAAAGGTCCATGTCTTTCTTGTACTGAGGACCCCAGAGCTGGAGGCAGAATTCCAAGTGGGATCTCACAAGAATGGAGTAGGGTGAGAGAATACCCTCCCTCAGCCTGCTGGCCATGCTTCTAGTTACGGTGGCATCCACGCAGATGCATAGCTAAGGCAGACATTTTCTTTGTGTACCAGATGTTTTGCAAAATTTGTTGCAAATGACAGATGCAGCAGATATTTTTGGACTGGAAAGGAGGCTGGAGGGGAAAACCCACTCTCAATCAGTGTAGAGCACACACCATTTTTTTTTTTTTTTTTTTTTNTTTTCTTTTTTTTTTTTTTTTTTTTTTTAGTATTTCATTTTTCCAAACAGATCTGAGATTTTACCATTTCAAAAATTATTGCATTGCAACTCTGGAAAATTAAAACCTCAGGGATTTGGAGTGTTTATTTAAGTAAAAGGTACAGGCAGATCCACTCAAAACTCTTGACAATTTTGGGTCAGTCACATGACACTTGAGAGAGAGTGTATTCACTGATGAATGACCTTGTGGCTGTCCTCAGCCAGCTGGAACCATGCTTTCCCATCCATGGTGTGTATTAGAGTGTGCACCACAGCTGTTCTCCATCAGAAGCTAAGTGCAATCCTTTCAGAAAGCTGTCGGCAATTAATTGTGTCCCTTTCTGAATTTGTCTTTATTTATGGGTTTTATAGAGAAGAAAAGGCTGCAGCAGAGAGCTAGAAGTAGAGAATCTGGGGAATTTTGTTGATGTTCACAGGCTGCAGATGAATAAACACTGCTGAAAGCAAAGAGAAATAAAGAAATGCGGGACCAAGGTCAAGTCATACCCCAGCATTTAATAGAACTTCCAGGCCTGGTTGGCAAATTTTCTAATACAGTAATTCAGTTAGGTGTTGTCGATCGTTAAAGTGAGTCCTCAGTGTAAATAGAGTGAAGTATTGAGGTGCATGTCGGAGTTTTTCTTACCCTTCAGTACATTTTAAAAGTGCTTGGCAGAGTCGGAAAAGTTGCCTTCTGGTTTTAGGTATTGGCTGTATTCATCTACTTGTGCCTATTCTTCCTTGAAGCCAACCCATTACCACAGCTCTGGGATTCCTATGTCTGTTTTGTTTATGGGACTCCATGTTGGAATATATACTTAATTTCCTTTACAATGTAATAAAGAGGAAATGGTGTTTGCCCAGTGATCAAGGCATTCATTGAATCTGTGGGAAACCAACCTTCAGGTTCAGAAATTCCTTCTCAGCTGGACTGGGCTCAGCTAGACTCAGCTATTCCCTCTCCTAGGAACATTACTGGACCATTCACTGTGGCAGGCTGTGTCTGTTTAGTCTTCCCTGTTCGGGCTGGTTTATGTTATGAAAGTAATGAGGTATGCACCAAACAGAGGTTGGGAACTTACCTTTCCCATATTGTTCACCAATGCCTTAAATACTGAGTAGTTGAATTTTTGCTGTTTATTTCTCTCCATTCAGAAAGTGTCCAATTACTCAGTACAGAGTGGGGCAGGTTCATTAAAAGTATTGAGTCCATGCATAGAGCAGCCCATATGTAATTGATGTAGAAGTTGTTAAAGCCGAAGTTAAAACCTCCAAACTGAGGATAAACAGGCATCTGAACTCAGCTTACACAGCCCTTACATAAGTCATTTATAAGGTCTAAGCCTCGTGTGTTCTTCACCTCTGCTACTTCTCAGAGACAGCATGATTAGCTTAGGTGCCAGGAGAAGTTTAATGACTGTAAATACAAGTGGAGAGAGGTTCCTGAAGCTTTCCTCTCACTAAGAGCAAATTTAGACACTTTATTTGGGCCTCCGTATTCTGAAAATGGCAGAGTGCTTAAATGCAACTCATTGCAATTCTGATCCTGGGTTCTCTTTTTCATCAAGCCCTAAGAACTCCTGCTGAGACTAATTTAGTACAACTCTTATTTGTGTGGTCCAAAGAGGACATGTTTTGGGCTCACTTACTTACTCTCTTGTACTCTGTAAGACAGAACAAAAGCTCTCACGGACCAACTACAGCTGGTTCAGCCCTTGGATAGGACTCTATTGATAAAGTTTACCAATTAGGAAGTTTACACAAGAAGTAATAGATCCATTTAAATATGAAATAATTTGAAAATATTTTTGTTAACAAACTTAAGATATACAACTAAAATATAGTAGTTAATGGTAGACAATGTTAAAATCATTCTATAAATAAAGGTTTGTATTCACGTTAGAGTAGTTCTGGATACACTATCTTAGAGCTGCATGTTTTAACTGAAAAGGATACAGATGATAATTAACAAAAATAATTAGTTTAGATGGGGTCCTTACCTGAGAAAAATTAAAAGTAATTTACTGATGCTTTTTTTCATTTGAATAAGAGTTGAATAAGGGATACATTTTGCCTTTACAGTGCCATAAAAGATACAGAAAAGTTAAATTCAGTACATCTGTTTACTCTGACCTTGTTTTCCAGGACTACAGGGATATATAAAGAGGCTGAATGATAAAAAAAAAAAGTTAGAATTTAAGGGATAACTCTTTTCATAAAAAAACTAGGACAATCCATAACTGCATAATACCAGAAGGACTAAAAATAAACCAGATAATCAATAAAGGATTAAAAAAAATGTGGTAGCGTATCAAATTTATGAAAAATATGCAAAAATGGAAAGTAAAGCCAATGAACAGAACTGGTCTTTTATTTAAATGTAATGGGGATTAAAAGGAATGAAGGACAATAGCAACTTCTAACCACAGCATGGAAATTTTTGTGCTTTTCCAAAGATTGTTTGGCTGTTGCAGTCTACCTGACCAATTCAGCTATGTTAACACAAATTACCTCTCTGAGCCTTTAACTGGTACCTACTTAGGCAAGAAATAGGAAATTATTATGCTGCTCTGGATTTCCTACTATGTTCCTATAATCCCCTGTAGTTGTAGATATTGTATATAACAATGGACAAATATGGATCAAGATCCTGCAATGCTTCAAGATGGGACTATCATGTCATTTCAGCTTGTAAAATCAAGGAGGGAGGAAGGTCTCCTCAAAAGCCCTAAAGCCTTCTTTCCAAATCCTCCTTGGGTGAATTCAGTCTATGCAATGTTCTACAGCTACTGATGAACAAAGGTTTCTTTTCCATTGATATGCAGAGCTGGAAAGAGTCTAAAGAGACATTTAATCTTCTCATCCCCTTCTTCCAACCCTGGCAATGAGACAACGTCCTCTATATGCACACCATGCTTATCTGTTCTTGAAAACCTCCAGTGGCAGATTCAAAAAGGATCACTGGCTTACCAGTTCCAGTATTTAACTGTCTTTACAGTAAAAAGGATTTTCTTAATATTTGATCTGTATCTTAGTTACAAATTAAGCTGATTACTCCATCAATACTGACAGCAAGCAGCAACTATCCTGTTTTACAGTAGTCTTTTACATATAGGCTAACCTGGGCAGGAATTGATTGAGAGAAGTCCCTTGGCCTGGTTTACACAGAAAACAGACCAGATGATCACAACAGTCCCTTCTGGATTTATAATTTGTAAGTATGTGAATCATATATCTCTCCTGAGCAAAAATATCAGGTCATTGTGCTTTCTTTTTGGAGACCAACACTGCAGTGTTTCATTTGACAGAAATATCCCATTCTTTTCTGCACTCACGCATTCTGGGAACATTCCCATTATATTTGCAGAAAATTGCAAATTTGTTTTCAGTATGAATGACAAGTAATAAAATTAAACTCTATTGTACTGTACTAGGTCACACATGGGAGCTGGAGTTTGTTTATTGCCAGTTCCTCTGTTTTTCCCTTTCTTAGCAGATAGCTCATTATTTCCTACAAGATCGGTTATTTGAAATCTATAGAGTCAGCTGTAAGTGTGTGCTGTTTACCATTCCACATATCAGTCCCTTTCCTCCCTTCCCAAATATATAATTACATTTTTTATAGATGCTTTGGTACGTTATAAAAGGCATGTGGGTTTCTTTTTTAAAGACTCTTAGAAGCAAAGTGGGACACTTTGATGTTCATTTGCACACCATACCCAGAATGGCTAAAGTTTTGTTGTAGAGGGTTTTTACTTTGTTTTTTTTTCTGCTTTTATTTTCTCAACTCTGGAAATAAATGGGAAGATTGGATGCTGCACACTGCTGCAACTAATTCTTTTCTGGAGATCCTATGAAAACTGAAAAATCCAGGGGAACACAGAGGGGCCTTACCTCCTTGCCTTTGCTCTCTGGATGATTTGGATATTGTCTTAAATATGAAATAGTGCAGCCACTAGGACATTTTGGAGTATCTGTAAGCATGAGACAAACACACAACTTCCTCTCTGAGATGCACGGACTTATCATAGTCCCACAGGGACTGTGATGCAGAGGTTGTACTCTAAATGATCTGCTGCTTTTTCTTGGATGTCCAGTATGGCAGTGAAATACTTTCATTTTCCAGGTGAGGACTGTAAACAGTCCTGGTCAGGACTCAGATCATTCACACCCAAATATTAGCCTTGTTTGCAATGGGTCATCTGGCACAAACTGGGAGTTATCCTAATACAGCACTCGCAGCTTAAGCTTTTTATCCTTTATATTCTGTCCTAACAGAAAAAAATATCTTAGATGACACATTTCTAATGACAATAGGCAGTAACTATTAAATTTATATTTTTTGTTTTCTATGTAAATGCACACGTTTTTAAATGATCTAAAAATATTGCTGTGACTTCTGTAACTGTAAAATATACCTGTCCTTATTTCTATGTCAAAATAGAAAACATTTTCCTTTAAATTTCTAGTTCTTTTTCTTTCTTTTAAATGTAGTTACTTACACTTTTTTGTTGTTGTTGTTGCTTTCAACATTCTGTTTTTCTTTATGCCCAAGGACTTTCTTGTGACAGAAGTAGTTTTAGGGAGATGCTTAAAAGGAAATAGGATAAAACTTTCTTGGATTCATTCTGTAGTTTTGGATTCCCTTTAAAGAAAATAAGATGCCCATTTCAGCTGTTGGTGCTAGAAGAGCAATGTTGACAAACTCTAACAAAGTTCAAGTGAATTATTCTCTCAATGGTGTAAGAGGGCAACCTGAATTCCCATATCTGAATAAACAATAAAATGGCAGAAAAATAGACCAACAAAACATCTTTTCCAGCTTTAGTGTTTTTGTATTCCATGTTTCATAAAGCACAGCTATGCAGAAAATTAAGAAAATCAAATAAAAGAGTAATTTACAGTAGATGATGAGCTGCTGTCCTTTCCTCCTTCCAAAACGTCACTTTAAAATCCTTGCCTGAATGAAAGAAAAATATGTCAAGGATTACATATATTGTCATGGACACAGCTGGATATTAGGTTTTTTTATTGTCTTCCTGAACTATTTCCTACTATTGCTGAGTATTTCAAATGGTAAGGAGGCAAAAGATCATTGCAGGAGTTGCAAGTGCCCCCAGTTTGATTGAAAACCCATGTACTTCAGAACCAGGCAGAGTAGGTTGCTCCTCTAGAGTTATTGTGGAAACCAAAACACTTTTCCCCTTCAAGGAAAAATAATTGTGAGCTGCAATAAAATGGTTAATTATATTTTAACATAACTTTACCTTGAGGAGAGTTTTTAAGCTTCTAGAGCAATACAGCTTTCAACAAGTAAATTTGGCTGGCAGTCATAGAAATGAGGTTATTTGGGCTACAAGTAAATAGTATTGTTCCTAAACTCAATGACTTTCCTATTACTACTGAGGCCCACTGATGCAAACTTCTTGTGGGGGAAACTAATAATACAGTATATTACAGCTAAAGCCTTTTATAAGGTAACAGAGACTTTAGAGGTTTTTTTGGGGGGGTGGGTTGTTCATATTCCAGATAATCTTTATTGTCTCACACTATTAAAGAGCCAAGAGAATTTCCTGAAGAATTGACTTCTGTGCATAAGTCTAAAAGAATAGTCTTTTTGTCTAACAAAATTTAAATCAAACCTATCCCTTAGTTTTATGTTCTATTTCAGACTCTTTTCAAGCTTTCACTGATTTTTAACTTTTCTATTATTTCTAACTTTTATAGAATGGTCCTCTAATAAGAATGTCGCACAGTGCCTCACCTCCCATGAACAGTCTAGATCTAGGTGTTTGCTAAATATGGTTTTCCAAGAATAGACAGAATAGTATCATGATTGAAGAAGTCCATTCTTCTCTTCAAACCTTAATTCTCTATTTTGAATACTGCTTTCCAGGAATTCCTGCATTTCTGCTGCAGAATTGGAGAAATATTCCTTGTTTTGAACTCCCAAAATATTAATAAAAGTATATTTGATGCTAAAAATTTGCATAAAGAGGTATGTCTAGCACATTAAAACTTCACATGATACTTTCCTGCAAAATAATTCCAATTTAAAATTATTTTTTAGCTATTGGTGAATATTTCAGTGTCAGCTCTCTGAAAAGCTGAATAATGGGATCTTTATCAACACAAATCCTGTAAAACAAAGCTATTTGAACTTTTAAAGAGAAAATGTTGTATGACTTAGGCCTATAGATCACTGGCCTTCCTGTGGGTGGATAATATTTCAATATAACCTCTGATTTCTCATGAGGTTCAGTGCTTTAGAACCTTAAAGGATTTGAAGAACTTTGATGATATGTTAGGAAAAAATCAAGTCTACTCTAATAGTTCTTACTTTTCAACTAAAAGAAAATCTGGTCACCTTCCAGTTTGGAGCAGCTGAGACCCATCAAACAACTGAAAACAATTTGTTCAGAGCTGGAGCTGTCATAGTCTATTAACATAAAAAACAAATGAAGTGCTGCTTCTGACTTCAGCTCACCACTTCATGCGAGCTCTCTCCCATTTCACTTGACAGTTGTGGACACTGAAATAATACAAAACATAACCCAATCAGCAGACTGTGAAGAATATGAAAGCTAAAGACAGATGTTCAAGAGCTATCATCACTTTTCAGCTTTAATTATATTGACATGGAACAAACAAGTGATAAATCAACTATTTTATAGTGTAATAAGCTTTATTCTACCTGTTAGCCTAATGCCTCTTTGGGTGGCATATCCCAGGTACATGGAAGACCATGGAGTGTTCTGCCTGGAAGCAGTCAGGGAAAGTAATTGTGAACTGAAATAATATTGAAATGCTCCTGGTTTTCAAGATGAATATCTCATTCAAGAGGACTTTCTTGAGTTTTCTTCCTACACTCCTTCTACCTCTTATAACTTTGAAGTCTTTCTTGTGTCATTCATTCTAAGTCCTGCAGAAAAAAAAAAAAAAGGATGAATATTTGTGTATTATTTACTTTAGGTTTCAGTTTTATTGGCAATGATTGCTAATTACCCAACATGTTTTATGACAAGCCATTATTCTCTGGGCCAGCTCATAAAGATGAAAGACAAGGTGCAGCATTACTACACAGAGTAGGACTCGGATGCCAGCATTGTTTTAATGAAACTTCTAGATATATCTTGAATTCAAGGACCTGTTTTATCTTTAGTGCTGAAAAAGGCTCTTTGACACTTATGAAATCCAGTTCCTTAATTTCACTGTGATTTATAAAGGCAAATTTTTCCCATGATATCCAGTACAAAGCTGAAGGATTCACAGCAGAAGTACACAAGTCTTTTTCTTTCAAAATTGCTTTTCAGCTGCCTCCATACCCTGATTATCTGATTTAAAGTCCAGTGAAAAGAAGAGTGGGATTTCAAGGGTGTTGTTGATTTCTAAGTTCCTCTAAGACTAGAGACCCTCCAAATGAAACTTCCAGGAAATCCTAAGAAGAGGAGCATGAAAGTATTGAAGAAGGATTTTAACAATCCTCATTAGCTCTATGAAAAAAATTCTCTGCCGATCAAACCTGCCAGTTGAATTAACCTTCACCGTGAAATTAAAAGCACAAAACAGGGTATTGTCTCTGTGTTCACTGTTGCCCTTTGTTTACCTCGTGTTTGTAGGCATCATACTCCACTGCCTCAGGGAGTGAAGGTGGTTAACAAATTAGCCTTCTTTCCTCCATCCCCCAAAAAACAACCCAGTAAACCACAGCATAAACATGAATAAACCAAAACTGTTCCAGGCTGATTTGTTGTTTTGATTTCACAAAATTTCTCTTTGTAGTCCTGGTGAGTCCAGTCTTTTTGCTCCTGGTATCCCATGACTAAAGTAGAGGGGATGCCGCAGTGAGGGAGACAAATGACAGAAAGTTGGATTTGATGATCTTGGAAGTCTTTTCCAATTTTGATGATTCTATGAATGGGCAGAGTAATCCCCTCCGCATTTATTCAGTTTGCTCGCAGCTTTTGGCATGCACTGTGGTCAGACCAAGACACAGCAATTTCAGAGTTTTATGTTTGCTCTATTAACAGCTTACTATGAAATGCAAGCAATGGGGAGATGTACATAGATGTCAGATTTACACTAACTTTTAATGTTTGTAGACTTAGATGACTTGTATGATAATGCTTTTCTGTTTGGTTTGGGGGCTTTTTTGTATTGAATATTTAATGATGTTTTAATTGTTGTTGATGGTTCTGATTAGAGTTAATCCATGTGGCACCTACAGCGTGCTGGCAGGGGGCGTTTCATAAATGAAAATGGTCATTATTTCTTATTGTAAAATACTGAATCACTTACATTTAGGGAAAATGGACTGAAATTTTACAGATGGGTTGTTTTATGAGTTCAGAAGAAAAAAATAATACATTTAGCTTGTTAAGCAACACTGCAAAATAACTGTCTCCTTAATCACATGTCTTTTCCCGAATTGAATAGACTCCATCTGGAAAAATAACAGCTTATGGAGACAGGAGACAGTTGTTAAGGTACTATTTATCCTCCACTAAGTGAAGTCAGAGGTAATTTTCTGCCATATCTATGTAACTCCTTGGTCATGGGGATGGCAATAACGTTGTTCTTACCTTGTGAGCTTTAGCTGCTACACAAAACCCCCAGGAATTGCTGATACCTTTCAGACCATCTCCAGCATCTTCAAACCTGTGTATGAAGTGCTTGGTGTACAGATGTATTGAATTTACTGCACTCTGTCCAGAACTCTCTGACTTCACAAATTTTCCCATCTGTCCCTTAACTTAAATGTATTCCCTAAGAGCAGATTTTTTATTGTTTTGCTTTACAAAGGTTTGGCCTCCTATAGAAATAATTGTATTTCAGAGTGGTTATATGACAGCGCACGTATCTGCATATCTGGTTTCATTGTGTAGTAATATGACAACAAGAGCACTCAAGATTCTGGAAGATGACCTCTCCCTACCTTCTGCCAAACATTATTAATGTTGAGACAATACTCAATTTTTGAGCCAATGTTAAATTTCATGTTCCTAATAAGCGTTTTCCTCTACAACAAGAAAACCTCTGCTGAAAACCATCTTCTCAGAGTGCACTTAGTGCTACGGTGAAATGCTAGATTGAAAACGCTGTAAATCAACAGGCTGTCCTTAGCCTCAGACGAGCTGTTAGAGGAATTAGTCAGCACACGCTTATTTAATTTGTCCTACTCTTGTGCCTTGAGATTGACCTTCAGGAAGTGCAGCCTGTGAGGAGAAGGATTTGATAAATTCCCAGTGGTCTGAAATTCTTTGCCTCAGGACTAAACGGGCTGAGAATGTCACTATCTGGCCAGCATACAGCCATCCCTGATGTGAAAGGAAGACATATGGGCGAAAAGCTTAGGGTTGGAGAGATCATAAACTTTTAGATTATAAGAGATTTGTCTGAAGTTGAACATTTCTGATGTACCTCATCAGTTGAAAGTTTCATCAAGAAGACATAGGAAAATTTGTTAAACTACTCAGTGTCCTCATAGCCAGGTCACTCTTTCAGAATGTTTTGGAAATTCATTCTGAAACCCTTGTTACACCTAAACTACATTGATGATACTCTTAATTCATTTAGACATGACCTTGCAATAAATGTCTTACAGTTTAGGTTAACCAGCCTCCACCTGCAAGGAGTTATTGCCAAACTTGTCTCTGAAATGGTCTAAAATCTTGAAAGTTGCTATAAATTTAAAATGTCTCATCTACCATCTGGAAGACTCAAATCCATACTTAGTATAAAATGTCATAGTGACATTGAATTCTGCTGCATCCTCAAAAGCTCAGTCATAATTTTAAAAGCCTATTCCTAACATACAGAAAGAGCTCTTTCTTTTCTTTCCTTTCTCCTTCTACCCTCTCTTTTTCTCCTATAATATGAGCTAGTATATCCACACACTCTGTCTGCTCTCCTGATACGTAGCAAAACAAAGAATATCAAAAAAACCAAAGATTGTTGCATTTCTGTGTTTGTAATCAGAAGCGTGTGAAACAAGCAGATCATAAAGCTTTACATTGTTGATATTATTCTGATATTGTAATTTGCATTGAACTAAAATAATTTTTGTTTCATTGGTCTCTATGGTCAAAATGAAAGCAATAATTTAGCTAGGTAGATTTTTAGTTTGTTTTTATTTTGGATAAAACTTAAATGTATTCCCTAAGACATTTTTAAAAGGTAAGAGTAGAAAAATCATAAAAAATAAAAATGCTATTAAATAAGTTGTAAATTTCAAAGTGGTACATGAATGCAATAACTCAACTGGAGAGTTGGAGAAAATAATAAAATTCACACACTATAGCACTGACAAAGCAAAGGCTACAAAATTCAATAAAGGGAGTTTAAGAATCTCAAAAAACTGTAATGCATCTTCTGAAATACAGCAGAATTTTTCAAAGGAAGGTGTAGAGGGCTTACAATCACCAGGACTTAGAGGAAAGCAAAACTTCTTCTTCAATGGTTTAATTGTTCTGGTTTTTTGATGTCTTGTAAAGGAGGTTTTTCTTTAATTATTTGGAGCATTTATTTTTGTATCAAATAGGAAAAAAACCCTGAAACAGGAATTTGTGAGCCTTGCCTTTATAAACTGAAGATGTTAGTGGCTGGTTCTTGCTATTTACTTCAGAGCTAAATGCAGCAGATGTAAATGTAATGGTACAAAACCTTTGAAAGTAATTAAATCACATAGTAAGATTAGTTCAACCCTTAAGATAAAAGGGTTGAGGCTGCTTTCATGACAAAGAGCTGCGCATTTATAAAACCATAAAATCACTTGCTTAAATCATTAGTGTATTTAGCTGTTTCAGTGATAGATACTGGAATACATCACATCAGTCACCTCTTAGGACTTTGCATATACAACATCTGCTCTGTTCTCCTGTTCCAACAATTTCAGTTTCAAAGCAAAAATCCTAAAGATCTGTGAACAAAGAATAATTTGTTTTTGTACTATTTTTGCTTCTTTATCGTAACACTTGATAAGGTTGTAGGGTTTAGTATTTTTGTCAGTCAATCTCTTTTATTATTCATGTTTCATACAAAAAGATTCAGGACTTAAATACACTTCAGTCTAATATTTGTGACTATTCATTGTCTGATACTTGATAGCAGTTTGGAAGAGGCATAAGAAAAATGGAAGTATGTTTCTAGTCCCTCAAGTAATATGGCATTGTGATTATGATTGCTATTAAAATAAAGAAGACTGGTTGTTCATGGGGCTTTGGCATTGTCAGAATGAAGGATGACAAAGAAAGCACATAAGAAAGAATTGTCTAAAGATTCCTAGAACATGTGAATAGTATAATCTCATTTGCAGAGAAAGAACATTATATTAAAATTGACTGTGTATATTTAAATTTCAAGCAGTTGGGCTCTTTCTCAGTGAGAGGGAGAGAAAAAAAGACTGTGTAAGTGAATTGAGGAGAGAGAATCTGTATTTATTTCTTGTATAGCTTTTATAGGAAGTAGTTAAATGCAAGAGCACTGATCATTTTCACCATCTAGGATTTGATAGGCAATCTGACATGGGAGAAGGAGAAAAGGAAGAAAGAAAAAAAGATACATGAAACTGCCTTTGAAGTGAGAGAGTCCAAGACAAAGGACTAAACTAGAGTTTAGTTCAGTGTCTATAAAATCCAGGTCTGGAAACTCACATCCTTAGTCTTAATGTAGACATCTAGGTGTCTTTGGAACCCTTAGTCACTGCTGGGAAAACAATAGCCTCAGTCTTTGCCAACTAGTCCAGTCCTCAGATGCTTCAAGGCATCAATATATACAATAAATTTTAAAGAAGCCAAGATACAGCCATCAAATCACTCTATATAAAAAAATGTGATTTTCTTTCTTTACAATAGGTCTCCATTGGACACTAAATAACTTGGAGTTCAATATTTGTCCCACTATAAAGGTTTATCTGAAATTTGTGACAGGAGTAGGGGGAACTATTAAGTTTTTTTTTTTTTAAATTCCATCTCATTGAGTGGTAGAAAAAACCTGACTCAATCAAAAAAGAAAAACATTCTCCAGAAAAACTGTAGTCTGAGTATGTCCCCAATACTATGTTTAGAATCGCTTCTTTCATGCAAAGGTATAAAAACAAAACTTTAAACATTTATCCAAAAATAACCACTTAGGATCATAGCATCATAGCATGGTTTAGATTATAAGAGACCTTAAATATCATTCAGTTCCAGCCCCCCCTGTCACAGGCAGAGAAACCTCCCACTAGACCAGGTTGCTCCAAGCTCTGTCCATCTTTACCTTGTACACTGCCAGGGATGGGGTTCTCTGAGCAACCTGCTCCCATGTCTCATTACCTTCACAGTAAAGAACTTCTGTATATCCAGCCTAATTTTCCCTTCTTTCAGTCTGAACCCATATTCCTTGTCCTATCACTACAGCTGCTGAAGAAGAGTCCCTTTCCATCTTCCCTGTAGCTCCCTTCAGGTACTGGAAGGTGTTGTGAGGTCTCCACACACCCTTCTCTTCTCCAGGCTGAACAGCCCCAACTCTCTCAGCCTGTCTTCACAGGGGAGGTGCTCCAGTCCCCTCATCAACTTCATGGCCTCCTCTGGACTTGCTCCAACAATTCCATGTCCTTCTTAGATAAGGGGCCCCAGAGCTAAATGCAGCATTCCAGGTGGGGTCTCGTGAGAGCAGAGTAGAGGGGGAGAACTGCTGTAAAAATGAGAGAGAAAGGAGGGACAAGGAGCTAAGTGAGTCTCAAGATGTTTGAGCTGAGATGCCTTTAAGGCACCCCTTCACCTTTTAGATCCTTGCTTAGTTGTAGTAGCTTGTCGTCAGGAAGGAACAATTCTGCAGAGCATAATTTCCCTTGAACTTAGTTCCTGTCAAAATGGCACAGTGGGCATTTGCACACTATCCTGTGAGAGTAATAACAGCTTGATGTCCAAGTAGCACCTTGTCCTGGCATAGCCTGACTCCAGACAATATCCTGAGCTCTGGTCCAGGGTCTGAGCTTAGGCTTAGAAAAGAGATTCAGCCCCACCTTTGTCTGTGGTTTACTGTGTGACTTTGGGTGTATCTCCCCTTGCTAGGTCTGTTTCCTCATACCTAAAATATTTTTGGAGACACCATGAATTCTCTGGGGAAAACTGTTCTGCCACAAGGAGCTGAGATTAGTTGTGCCAACGCTCAGGCAGTAAGTGGCAAGTGCTCTGCCAGCCTTGCTAGGGGAAGGTCTCTTTCCTTCAGAAAAAACAAGCCTGTACCTAATCCATGCCAGGCAGAAGTAGCAGGGCTCTTGTAGACCAAGAAGGCAGCAGGGTCAGAGTGAAGCAGTTGGCCAGGTTAGAAAGGCAGGAGTATGGAACTTCCTGTGATGCAGTTGGAACTGCAATGAGTTTCTGCTACAGCTAGCACCTGTCTCACCAAGAGATTTTTCCATGAATGCTTTTCATGGGGTCTTTATGCATTCAGGCAGTGAGGATCAAGCCTTCCATCACACTGTTAGTGTGAACCAGTCTCAAGAGTTCTTATATTCTTATTCCAGTAAGGAATTATAGCAGGGGAAAAAGTATATCAAAAGTAAAAGGAGAAGCATCACAACTTCTGAAACTGTTCATAATGAAGAAAAGACCTTTTTAAAAAGGACACAACATGAATAAATTCATTTTTCTTCCAAATTCCTTCTCTGTTTTGAGGGAATTTGGGGTTTGAAATCCTGGAGGTTTTTAGAAAACTAGAATAAATTGACAAAGTTGGAAAAAACTAGACTCAGGCTTGAATAAGACTTCCCCTCATCTCAGCATACTATTGATGTCCCATGAATCTTGCCACCCACCTGCCTTTGAAGATTTGAGCCCCTTCCCCTATGAATATAAAATAAGAAGAACATTTAGCTCTCCTGCTAGTATTTCTCACAAAACTCAAGCTCTTCTTGGGGGCTGGATCAATAATAGAGCCTGATTATTCTTATAAAAATCAAATGAGGTATTTAGGGTAAAGACTTAGAATTAATTCACATTTAAGACAAATGCAGAACTTCTGTCAAAGCCAGCTAGGGTTGCATTTATTAGCAAGAAATATACATTTAACTATATTCACTGATGTTGGTCACACTCAAACATTAGAGGTGAGAGGAAATATAAAATATATTTTCTATTTAAGCTCATCATGGCCAAAGATATAGGAGCAAAAATACAAAGGCAGCAGAGTAACTACATAATGCCAACCTTTCTGAGAACATCTTCTCTTGAAGAGACTGAGAAAACTTGCCAGAATGCTACAGAAGTTTCGATGAAGGGAAGCACTCGGATAAGGACATTAAATCCGGGCTGATACCAGCATATGGATGTTGAAGTCTTTTCTCATTATCTTGGCTGATTTTCTGCCAGGAGACACATCTGCTGGACTTCTGCAGGAGCCCTGTGGGAATATAAACCTAGGCAGTCAGACCAGCCTGCTAAGTCATATTTATGTAACATTTTTAGGTAATTTCTCACATCAAGGGATGCACTGGCTCAGAAACGCATTTAGGGCTCATGGAGGGTGGGGAAAAATCATCTGGGAGGCATGCTTGCCATTTGATGGGAGACTGCGTGGACACCTGTGGAGAATTCTCCTCCAAAAAATGAGAATTGACTACTTTTCAGGATTACTTAGCAAGTTGCTCACATTACTTATTTAGAACGATAATTTCCCTGAGCTGCCAAAATCCCAGATTTAAGACATATGATTGAACTGCTGTTAGCAGCAATAATGGTTATTGTAAACTAATGGCAGTGTCATGCAAATTCTTTAAACTTTAAACATTGTAAAGTTTTAAAAGCTTAGGGCTTTTGTCATTTCAAGCCAACACTTTCACATTATTATCATCTTTTTGTAGTTAAAATTCTTTATTTTCAGAGTTTGAATACCCCTAGAGGGTTTCCTCTTTATACAGATAGGGGAAAGAACATGATGTGAAGACACTATGAATTATAGCCTTGTCTCTTACCTATTCACCCAGTTTCAGATATGTGGCTTGTTAAACTCAAGCTTTCCACTCACATGTGCAGAGCTCTCCAGGGCAACACCTCTAATATGTCTTGATGCATTGCATATGTCAAGGTGGGGTCTGTGTGTTTTTCTAAAGATTGATCCTGATTTTAAAGAAAAATGAAGAAGAATATTTTGCTGTAAAAAGTTGACTTTACGTTAGTGTCTCAGATATCTTCATCCTAGCTGAGAAACAGAAATGTTTCTTAAGCTAAGTAATTTTATCTCAGGGACAAAATTCTCATGGAGGAGTGTGCATTTCATAAGGAGCTGCATTCTTATGTCTTCTCCAATTTACTACTGAAATTTTAAAACAAAACAAAACATAACCACCACACCCCCAAGAAGTGACTTTTTTAAAGAGCTCAGGATTTGTCCAGTCTCTGTAAAGACCAAACAAACAAACAACCAGTCGGACAAAAAATCAAAACTTCCAAGTAATTGTCATCTGCAATAGTTTAGAAGTTATGAATTTTCTGTAAATTACTAATTATTAGTATACTCTCATCTGAAACTAGGGTCTGCATAATAATATCTCCTGGAGGAATATTCAACTGTTCTCATCGAATTTTATATCTGGAGTTTCTCTCTAAAGTCCAACTCTAACAAATTACCAGTAACCTCTGCCCCTGAATCTTAGCTAGGTTTTTGTGTCAATAAAACCCAAGCACAGTTTGGTGCGCATCAAAGTGTTTTGATGGATCAAATGAGAGAACTAAGTCATCTTTGCTGATAAAACTCTAGATTCTGAATGTTCAGCAGCTTCCTACCAATAATTCTTAGCAAAATGTAAGAACACGAATTGTCATACAGTATTTTGACATTTCTGACACAAATGAATGCTTTGAATATACAGAGAGTTACTCCTTCAACCTTTTCTTAAGGAACCACCTCATACATCTTGAAAATTTATATGCCTGTGTCTAACTTGTGAACAATTAATTGCTACATCCTTCACAGTAGAGGGATTTTTTTTTTCTCTACTCTTTTTTCCTTTGCATATATATACATGGTATCTCACTATTAAGTGTGTTGGGAGCACTTATCTGCAGGGAGGAAGGGTAGTGAATTTTTCCAGGTTGTAATGATAAGCTAAAAGTAAGCCCTACAAGATAAAATCTATTTAAAATGTGGCAATTGGGGAAAATATGTCCCCCAAGCATAGCACACACACTATCAAAGTGAGTTAGCTACCAATTAACTTCTACATTTTGCACAAAGGGCATTAAATTCTAGGGTAAAAATAAAGCCAAATGATGTATGCCTGTTTTCTGTGAACAACAGATCATACAAAATGAGCTCTAGATGAGGTGGTTTTCATTGTGTTTTCGGAATTCAGTGCCTTTCTGGAAAATATTTGCTTTTCTGTTAAAAATACTTTTTTTTTCTATGTAAACTCCTATAACTAGGCATATGGAAAACGAGCAACTATAGGTCTAAGGCAGTAAATTAAAATGTGAGATCCTAGGCAGGTTCAGACACTATGATCCAGGACCCAGTTTGACCAAACTAATCAATGGATAATCTCCCCATACATTCAGATGTGCATGAACTTTTCCTGCTGGAAACAATTAGAGAAGCAAAACATCCTACCAGACATAAGAAACTTAATTCTCAATTCCTGTGGCCTGGATAATGCCATCTCCACATGGGAAAATATTTTAGCTAGTCTCTGTACTTCACCTCACTAGGAACATGTATTTCAGAAAAAAAAAAAAAAAAAAAAAAAACAAAAACAAACAAAAAAAAACCAACCCAAACCAGCAACAAAAAAAAACCCATATGGAATTTCCAAAAGAATACTTTGGCAATATTATGTCCTTGGAGAATGTTGTATCTTAAATCCATATATGAAATAGTTGACTTCTGTCTTACAATTTGTGATGTGCTACCTTATATAAGCTGCTCATTTTGTGTAGTATAAATTTCTCTGTGTTTATAGACATCTAAACCTGTTGCAATTCTACAGAATCATTTCCTTTGAAATGGATGACTGGGTTCACAGAACCACAGCATCAGGAAATGGGTAAGGCTGGAAGGGACCACTGGAGATCATTTAGTCCCTCCTCAAGCATGGTCCGCCCAAGACCACATTGCTCAGGATTGTGTCCAGACAACTTTTGAATACCTCCAGGGAAGGAGACTCCACAACCTCTCTTGGTTTCCCCAACTCAGTGCTTTACTTCTGTCAAACACCTGCTCTATTGATTATAAATGTGCTTGACTTCATCAGACTTTTGCCCTTATTTTTCTTTCTGAAATTATCAGAGATATTGTAAGGACCCTCCATCACAGCCTCATTGCATGGCTCTTATGACTTCAGCAGGTAGGCACTTGTACCCTGTTCTGTAAAAATGAATACTTCTAACTTTTTTGGGCATCTTCTCCTTTTAAAATTCTTTTCTAGTGTTTTTGTCAACTTCATACCTTAGCTTTCAAAGTTATATATTACATTTTGCCCTCTGGAGATATCCAGTCAGATACAATGCTGTAGAATTATATTTTAATTATCAATAACAGTTCTATGCCTACATAAAATACCTGCACAGTGACACTTGTATTCAAAATTTTCAGGATTACACCCAACCTCTGCTTCACATGTCATCACCACTAATACAGTGTCCTGCACATGTATGCATATATATATAAACACACAGTAAAGCAGCAGAAAATCAGGAAGAAAAAAAGATTGAAAATACTGTTGAAAATATGATGGGGAAGGTCAATACTGCCTCCTCACTTTTTTTTATGACTTATAGGAACCACACCGATAACCCCATTCCATGGCTGCAGTGACAGTCGACAGGCAGTCTTTTCTCACTCTGGGATACCCCCACCAGGTGACACACCGTAAGACTATCTCCTAATTCAGAAGAAATCTGAACAGTTTATGTGCATGTTCCAAGGAGGAAGAATCTTGAGGAAAAATTTAAGGATTAAATCGATGAATGGATTAACTGGATGAATAACTGGAATGCAATTACATAAGTATTGCATACATAAGTATTCCAAGGTGCACTTAAACATGGATGCAACCCTGAGGTTTACACGTAATTTTATCCCTAAAGAAAAGACTATTTGGAAGAATATTTGGCTAAGTGCTTCACCTGAAGGCTATGTTTCAGCTCCACTGACTTCCACAGGGGTGAGATTACTGCAGACTTGACTGTGCTTTTGTTTTGAAAACCTGCAGGAAAAAAAATTTCAAGACTGCAACAAGGATCTGGTTAAAGGGTCTAATGAGCTTAAAAAGATCTCCTGACTTCACTGTGTGATCAGACATTACAAAACAGAAGATTCAGCTACATTTCAAAGCATTTTTTAAATCCATCCAACATACATTCTATACGTTACACTCTAATTTTGGATATTTTTACTATGGTAATTTATACAATACACTTGAATGAACTGAGTTGTTCCTCAAGGGTCAGCACAGAGGCCGGCGTTGTTTAACATCATTTTTAGCAGCATGGACAGTGGAAATAACTGCATTCTCAGAAAGTCTGTTGATGGCACAGAGCTGTGTGGTGTGGCCAACACGCTAGAGAGAATGGATCCCATCCAGAGGGACCTTGAAAGAATCCAATACCTTGGATAAAAGTGTTAAAACATTGACAGAAATACAGGAGGGAAAGATTACTTGTGAAAGAGGGAAGAGAGCTAGAGAATTAATGAGCAAGCACATGAATTTGTATGTCTAAATCCTGACCAATGAGTCTTAAGTCTAAGCAGACACATTTGTGCTTAGGCAAAAGAAAAATGTATGTTTTAAAGTTGCACTCTATAGCAATTTCTCTAAAGGATTCTTGTGTGGTTGATTTTTAAGCAGTTCATTGTGGCCATACAAAATCCTTGGCACTGTGATTGTACACAGAGGTTGCAGTGTTTGTTTCTGTAGCTTGAAGTGAAACATGATGCTTTTGTGAGTTGATTTCTAGGGAGAATACTTTCACTTATCAGTTCAGTCATTTCCATGACTGTTTAAAAATGTAAGTTAGTGTTTTTGGTTTATGTTCTACTTAATAGACTTGCTCAAGTGAATGATTGTATGAAACAAACACGAAAGGACATGGTAAAAGAAACATTTCTTATTTTGAAATTGGAACAGACATTAAAAAAAAAAACAAAACAATGTCCTTGCTCAGGCTTATTTAATAAACATTAGCCTTACATTTATTTTAAAGTAGAAACTCACAATCTGCTACACTGAGCCAGAAAATCTAACTGTCCCCTAATTCCTATTCTTGCATGTTTCAGAAAAATTTAGAAATTTCTTTGTGGATAACTTAGTAAAGTCTTTCATGAACATTTTCTTACTGATTCTTAGGTAGTTATCGTTGTATCTGTTTCCTGACTCTGAGACTCAATATATTCCCCAAATTTTTTCTTTTCATGATTAGTGCCTTTTAGACTGGTAAATATGTGCTAAAATCAGACAAAAGTAATGTTTAATCATCTTCTTTTGGAAGTAAGGAGATATAAGGTTGATGTCTGCTAATGATGATTTTTTTTTTTCTGTTTTGCTGAGGCATTCAGTGGGAGTGATGGCATGACTGTATTGCTTCTTGATTGCGCTGAAGTGTAAACATAGGAGTACTTTTCTGCAATGGAATTATTTTTGATTTTTTTTAGGAGTGCTTATGTAATTATTTTCTCATCAGGGAGACCCTTGTTATTTTGGGCTGGTTTTTTGGATGCTATAATGTATCTATCATTACTTTCACAGCAAAATAAAACCATGATGGTGAACGAAGGCAATGATTATAATAAATTCATATTTACAAGTTTCCTGATCAAGGAGCTCAGGACTTTACTATATCAAGCTTATAATTTTCCAAGTCTCAGTTCTTTATGTTTAAATTTCTTCTGAGGGTCCACTTTTGCATGATAAATCATGTGTATCTGCTTGAGAGATGGATTTAGATCATACTCAGTTTCCCTTGTATTTTAAGGGTGGAATGGACACAACTTTTAAGGTGCAGTCATTCAGGTGACAAGTAATCAAGGTCTGTTTGTGTAACCAGATCCAGGAGGTTGAAGCAGGAATGACAAATACATCTGAGAAGTAAAAGAATCAAATAATTTTAAAGGTTGGAAAATACCTCTAAGAGCATCAAATTCAACCACTAAACCCCCACCACCATGTTCACCAATAAACCATATCTCTGAGTGTAGAGCCTCCTTTTCTCCAGACTAAACAATCCCATTTCCCTCAGCTGCTCTCGTAGGGCATGTGCTCTATGTAGAATATTTGCTTAGGAAAAATTACCTCAGGGAAGGATGGAAGAGTTTTTATTATGTTATTTCCTTGAGGTCAGATGCAGATTGAAAGAAAGCACTCTAACAACACTGGTAAAATAGAAATTATTTTATTCACAGGAGCAGATGGACAGAAAATCATTTTCCCACAATCCGAGCTGGCCAGACTTGTGACGGATATGGTGTCTAAAGTCTTTTCCCTGAGTTCACATGTTTTGCCTATAAGTGGTATTTCTGTAAAATCATTATTTTAAATATGCACAAGTGTGTTATTTTATGACACTTGTGTTTGCAGAAATGAACTGGAAATCAAATGCTGCTGATTATTACTTAATGTGAAAATTATCAGATTATCTTTCTCCTAGTAGCCCTTGGCTCTTAATTTTTTTTTTTAACTGACTACGACATGGAAGAAAAGCACTTCATACTATTCTGATAGAAGACACAAGTGATTTAATCTAAGAAAATGGCTTTAATTTGCACTGAATGTAAGAATATTCAAAAGTAGGTCCATACCTAAGGTTAAAATATTAAAAAATAAAATTTTGAGGAAACTAGTACAATCAGTTGGACTAAAGGGCTCATGAACTAAAACACGATAGAGACTTGGAATTTTAGAAATTCAGTGACAAAAACATCCCACATTAAAGTACAAAACACAAGTCTATAGCTTAAAGAACTAATTGGGTAGAACCCCTAAAAAATTAGAAATTGTGAAATTAAAAAGACATGATAAAATTAATGTTCCAGAAGACACAACATCTAGAGGGTAGGAAAAAAGTTTCCCAAAGGCAAGTTCAGATAGATGCCTAAAACTATTAAAATAAATAGCAAAGGTCTTGTTCCTCAAAAAACAAAAAAGGGCAAGAAAATGAGGGAGTAAATAGTCAGGAGAGAAGCAAAATTAACAAGGCTGAACGTGTTCAAGTATGGGGGGACTGGATAATTTCTAACCCCATTTCTGAAAGAGCTGGGACATGAAATTGCAGGTCTGGAAGCAAGTACTTAGAATAAATCTAGAAATATAAATGTGACATCTTATTTAAGAATAGCAAAATAACATCTATACTTAGGAAGGGAGGGGGGGAAAGTGATCTAACTCACTGCAAGCTTGTTAATCTTATATTAATTGTATCAAAGGATTTAGAATTCTTTCTTAAAAAAAAACCCCAAAAAAACAAAAACACAGAAAGGATGAAAAGTGTAACATAAAATCATGCACAAATCTAGGTTAGCAAAAAAGATCATGTCACGGTCTGTTGAAAGAGATTTCGTCGTTAAATGAAAAGATGGTGACTCTAATACATAGATATTTCAGCAAAGTATTTGACATGGTGCTGAAAAGAAAAAAAGTTAGACTAGAAAGTGAAGAATAGTGGAATAGAGGGTATATGTTTAAATCATAGTAAACAGGGAAAATACTGAGTAAAAAGGAGTTACCAGTGGCATTTAAGGATTTCATTAGTTGCCCCACTAAAGAAGTAGAGGAGATACTGATAAAATTTACTGACATTTTGAGTTTTGGAGTCATCATTAATACAGAAGAATATTTTTCTACTGTATTGAAAGGAAGAGATGAGAGATGGCCCTGAGGACCAGAATAACAAGGATGAGACGAAATTCAGAAGTACAAAATACAAAGCCATGCACTTCTGAAATAATAACAACAATTTTCCTCTAAACTGGGATTTCATCAGGTGGTAATGATAGAAGGAAAGACCTTGTAGAAATGACTGATCACAGACCGGTATGGTGTAGCCAACAGAAAAAGGCAAAGAATATCCTTGAATGTCCCAAGTGAGATGATCTCTGTATCCCACAGAAGCAAAACTCAGACTAGATTAAGTTCAGAGTAGAGTACAGAGGAATGACTAGGAAATGAAGAACTTCTCTTATGAAAGGAGACTGAAACAGCTTGGCTTGTTAACCTTGAAAAATGAAGGCTAAGTAGGGATTATATTTGCTTTCTGTAAATACATCAGTGATAATAAACATCCAGGAGGGAAAAGTCTACTTGGTGCAAGAATAAATGGAATTAAACTGGAACTGAAAAAAAAAAAAAAAATGTTGGCAATTAAAAGAAGGTTTCTGAGAACAAGAGTCTGGAAAAGTGTCCAATACAAGAGGGGCAAAAACCTTAATTAATTTTAAACTTTGATTAGTTTATGAAATGGGATGTGTAACATAATTGCTTGTAAAAGCAGAAACTGAACTCATTAGTCTGTGAAGTCCTTTGCAGTTCCAAGTTCGTATTTGTGCTGAAGATGATGTGAGGTTTATGACATATGATAATAATCCATTTACATATTTAATGGGAGCAATCACGGCTGTATGGCCACATATCTGATGTCCTCTCTTGCAGTACATTGAAATAATTGGCCAAAAAAAAGGTAAAAGCAGCTTGGTTTGCTGAGTGCACACAATTGTCATTTAGTCAGTGGTTTGTGCTTATTCATTATCATCATCTGACATTCTCTATCACAGCGAAATTTTTATGGACAAATGAGTTAAAGCAAGAATGACAATATGCAAAAGAGATCAGAAAATAGCAGGCCTTTTTCCTCCTCTCTTTTATTGTTTGGTTAAGGAGTGTGTCACTGTGATCAGCACTGTTGATAAAGTATGTAAATGTTTAGAGCCTGTTATTCCTGGGCTATTACTTGCACAGTCTTATCATAGCAGCAATCTGATAGAAAGTGATGGGGATCAGTTCCCAGGAGGAGAAGCTTAGAATGACTTTTTGGTTCAAATAGCACTATGACATTGTTAGTTCTGGCTTAATAACCCTGATATGGGTTTTGCCTTCAGGTCATTGAGGTATCTTCAAACTTGTATTCTGGTTTTTAATAATTCTAAAGACTCCAAATTGTGCTTGTGACCGTTTTAGCATTTAAACAATGTCTTTATCTAATGTGGTCTAAAGATTATCATAGTAAGAAGTTCCTATATTTTCCTATTCCTATATAATATTCCTATATTTTCAAGTTGCTATTTAAAAAGTAAACCAGGTTAGGGTCAAAAAGGAAACTTTTCTAGTTGAAGTGGTTTGGACCAAACAGGGATCAAAGCAGTTTATTTATTTATTAATAGCACAAAACCAACAATCCTTCAGCAAACTTTACATTCAAGACCAGTATTGACAATACAACAGACAAACTGCAATACTAGATGCTGTCAAAGTTGTTAAATATCCAGCTACAAATTTCTAAATACTCTTCTAATTTCAAAGCTTTTCATATAAATTATGCCCAAATACACACAGTTTAATATTTACATGCATGTGCTCACATCCCACAAAAATCGTGTGGGTTTTGGGCACACAAACCCCAGGATTTACAGCCCTTACTTGCAGCCCCCTTCTGTGGGAGTTGCAGACGCCCCAGCTGTGCACATGTCCATGCTGCTCCCTGCAACCCCTGTTGTAGATGTGGGGAAGAAATCCCCACCAGGTCACAGACAAACACCCAAAGGGTCCCTGCTCCCTCCCACAGCTGCCCTGTTTTGTCCAAGTGCAATCTCGTCACAGCACCCCAGGGGAGGATGCTCAGCCTGGTTTGGGCAGGGTGGTGATGCCATGCAATGACTTCTGGAAGGACCAAAACAGATTTTGACAGTTTTTTCTATTTCTCTCTGTCTCTTACTCCCTGTTGTTCCCTATAAGTTGCATTTTTAATATTTTTTTTTTGAAGCTGATTGTTTTTTCCAAAAGTACTTTTGTAATTCAACTGGATAATGGTCATCTTCCTGCTTAGCTTTGCTGCTCAGGTGCAAACGGAACTCAGACAGTTTGGGGCATTTTGACTACAGACAGTGTCACACTCATATTCCTGCCTAACCATAATTTTTTAACCAGGTTGTGTTTCCTTGGAAGCTCCCTCAGAGATTGTAATTGCAATGCTAAATCATAAACCCCTCCTTAATGAGTGTCTGTCATAAGCAGACAGCCTGAATTTTATAATAGAGTTGAGTACAAACCGAGAATATTAGGTGTATCATGCTATTCTGAATTCTAGAAATGAATGTCACAAACAATCAGGCAAAATATTATGGCTGAAACAGAGTTGCTTCTATAAAAGTCTGAATAACAAACTATCTGTTAGACAAGTATTGGAGTTCAAAGTGAGGAAAGGCAGAGCTCTATTTTCTTCGGTAGTTTTCACTTGAAATTCTGTGACAGGAGAATTTACCAGTCACTCAGTCAATAAGTCAAAAATGACTTATGTTTTCTGGTGAAAAGTCTGACAAAAGTATGCTCTTTAAATTAGATGCTTTTTATGAATCAGGTTAAACACCCAGAATCTAATTTGCACTTTTCAAATCTTCACCATACTGTCTGTAAAGAGCAAAACAAAACAAAACAAAAAACTAATGGAGAATCATAGAAATGTTTACTAGAGTTTATTATTTCTTTCTTTTTTTTTTTTTTTTAATATTGAAAACTCTTCTTGGACTTTCAAACTAGGACCAAGAGTGATCCTGAAGGATCATGTAAGAGAATGTTTAATGTTACAGAGTTATCACTCCTTATTTTACCATATTTAGACTTCTATAAGAAGTTCACTGTCAGAGTACAGAAGATACCTACACTGTATGTGGTATGGCACTTGGGAACAGATTAAATACCTAACTTGTCAGCACAGTAATCTCTAGCACAGGAACACATCCACACTTTGGAAGATTAACCTAAGGCTACACACTAGTTCACTAAAACCAGCTAATTTCTTCCCCTAGAAATATTCTCCACTACTGCTGCCAAGGAGAGAAGAGATTGAGCTAGTGCTTTTTAAGGAGTTCCTTGTTTTCCTTAGACTTTGTGAGTCATTTCTATGCCTGTACACTCTTGCCTGCAACAGAATTTTTAATAGCCACCCAGTCTAGCCCCTGGGATGAGCCAGACAAATAAGCTTTCTGTTCTGTGAAGAGTTCTAGAAACTGGTGTCCAGATCCTTTCTTGTTCCTGCTCTGTTTAACAGACCATCCCTTTTCTTATCAGGACAATAAGATTTTTCTTCTCTTACGTCCACTCCTGCAGCGCTCTGTCAAGTCCTGTTGTCCTTTTATATGTGTAACTCCTGTCCAGATCTGGTGAAAGTTAAGAGTCAATATTTATCCATCCTCATGACTTGCATATAAAGTCATTCCGCTTAAAACTGTAACCTGGCATCTCTCTACCTGTCAAATTATGTCCTTCTTGCACTGATAAAATAATTTGTGATTAACTTTTAAGACCTCAGAGATTTAACAATTGAACAGAGACAAGGAGCAAGGTGCTGTTAAGTCAGTAGTGATTTGGGGTATGTAGCTCAAGGTTTTTATTTCCAGGAGGATAGAGCTTCCTGTTCATTGGAATTTGTTTAACAGGAGTTGTAGTTCTTAACACATTTTTTCTTTATCAGCTGGAGAAAGTGCTGTGCAGTAGTTGTAAGCAAGTGATGTTGGAGGTCAAAGCTGGGTCTGTAGTAACAACCTGTTTATGGAGAGAATCACACTTCAGATTGGAGGTCGTTCTCTCTCAACCTGTTCCCACTTTTGATGTTCTGCTTGAATTGAGGATTGACTCAAGACTGAAGATTTGAATTAAAATTCAAGATTGAAAATCAACTTAATTAAATTGTCTGAGAATAAATTTGCATTCAAAAGTGTGTTAAGACTGTGTGCACTGGCCCTGTTGAGCTTATCAGGGATGTTATGCTGTAGCTTAGATATCATGCATACTTCTACATAAGTTAATATATATAACTGCTTCTACTGGTATTAGTAGAAATAAAATAGTTTTTTTTTCTTTTGCAATTATTTCACCATCCTTCTATCTTACCTGCTTCTTGCTGTAGCCTTAGAATTCTGGATCCTGACAATGAGGGACTGTACATTGCTGATGCAGTGCTACCCTTCTAGCAGGGCCATTAGCAATTCCTGTGATACAAACTGAGAATAAACACAGCTGGGGACTATTATTGCCCTATTAACCATAAAATATAAGCATATTGCCTGAAAATAAGTGATAAGTTTCTGTATAAGGACAAGGTGGCCTGATGTGAGGGAAAGCGACATAAAACAAAAAGAAAAAATTTCACGTTACATGGTCTTCCTTCTCTTATAATACAAAATTTTGGGGGTTTTTGTTCTCTTGAGCCAAGACTAATGCATTACCTTTTTCAGAAGCTGAGACTTCCTGTCACACTCCCATCAATGAATAGATATCAAGAGAAGAGTTGCAGCAATAAAGACTTTTCATGTAGGTCTAAATTTCTCACAATAATGTAGCCTTATCTACTGAAATCTTGATTAAAGTGAGATGAAGACAATGCATATTTCATTCCTAATATGTTAAATCATGATCTCTTCTCTGTTGTGACCAGTGACAGGACCCAGGGCCTGAAGTTGTGTCAGGGGAGGTTTAGTTTGGATATTAGAAAAATGTTCTTCACCCAGAGGGTGGCTGGGCACTGGAACAGGCTCCCCAGGGCAGTGGTCACAGCACCAGCCTGACAGAGCTCAAAGACATTTGGACAATGCTCTCAGGCACATGGTGTGACTCTTGGGCTATCCTGTGCAGGGCCAGGAGTTGGACTCAGTGATCCTTCCAACTCAGCACCTTATGTGATTCTGTGATTCTGGGATACTTTAAGAAGTTTATGACAATATTTCCTTTTTTTCTTTTTTTTTTTTTTTTTTTGATAGTGTAATAATGAATTATATATATTTTTAAGGAAGCAAGGTAACAAAGTGAATAAGTATTTTTTCTATATCATTCCCTTTAATTGTCTTCTTTAATTGCTTCTCATATGTGTTAAAGAACAAAAAATGTCTGCATTGGTTACAAAATCCCTTTGGGGTGCCTAGCTAAAACCAATCATGTAGGAAATAGAATAATTAATCAAAAAAATAAGTGTAAAATGAATGGATCAAGTAGAGAATAGATACTCTTTTTTTGTGACAAAAAATCTCCTGTGACATTTGCATAGAAATGGCCTGAATATATATATTTGGGAATATAACCTGCACTGTTCAGCATGTTCAGCATGGAATGTTTTATTAATCATAGTTTTTAAAGACAGTGAACATGGGAGGGGATAGATCAGGAAATAAATAATACATACTACAGAAATGGCCCTGAGATGAGTAGCTCTTCCCTTCATAAATATTACAAGCTACCCACAATCCCCCAGGTAAGAACACAGTATTCAACACGTTTAATGATGAACAACAACGAAAGAAGAGCATTTTAATTTAACATGGGAGTCAGTTCCAAGTCTGTCTTGGCTATGCTGAGAAGTGTATTACAGCCCTAATATTGCTAATAGTGAATTCCGGTATATTTTTATCCTTCATTACTGGAAACTGACTCTTGCAGTAACAGCTTTAAATCATATTATTGGGGATGAAATTACCTGACATTTTATGAATCATCAATATCAGATTAGAGTGGCGGCAGTGAATTTTGTACCATGCTGCCAGTTGATACAATAATGGTGCTAATAATATCTGAAATTAGGACTTCTAGGCCCCACACAGAAAGGGACAATTTTAGAAGGGTGGGGAGGAAATAACTTTTTCCTGTATTCCCTTTTTCAAAAAAGTATTCTTTTGAAAATAAGCACATTAACCTAAATTAAAAACAAAAAAAAAAAAGTGCAAAGGTGTTGGGGAGACCTAATGTGGTCCAAACATCCCCACACTGAAGTACAGGATGAGTCAGTGACTAATTGAAGTGTTCTGATCTTGCTGGCAGGGCTTGAATGTATGTTTTAAACATTGCATTAATATCTAGAGTAGTTGGCCTAAATCTCTTCCCCAGAGGCTGGCATTAATTGTGTGAACACAAGAACACTGTTAATGGGTCAGGGCAAAGATCCACCTTGTTCCATCTCCAGCTCTGACCAGCAGCAGGGGCACAGGGAGCCATGTAAGAGCAGGGCAGCATATGGTGCCAGATCCCTGGAATGCTCCTTTGCCAGCAGTGACTTGTGCCTCTGGGACCGCCTGAATGGAAGGTGATGCATTTGATTTAACAGAATCCTGTCAGTTTTATGTCATTAATTTGTCTCATCCCTTTTTAATCCAGAGAGTCTTTAGGCACCCACAACGTCTTGTAGGAGCCACACATGTGACAAAGTACCTCTATGGCTTGCTTTTACTCTGTTACTTGTTAATTTTATTTGATGGTCTTAGCATAGACTGGATAGTTTCTGCTCATTTGACCCACTCTGTATGACTGGTAGTTTATAGAGATGTGTCATATCCTTTCTTCAGTGACTTCTCCAAAATAAACGCGTTATCTTGTTTAGATTTTCACTATCATTGGTCCTCCTTACTGTCCCTCTCTGTATCTTTCCCAGTACTGCTGCATTCTTTTGGAGACAAGGGAATAACAAACTATATTAAAGACACCTGAGGGATTTAAATAGAGTCATTATAATGTTTTCTCATTTGTTTTCTACTTCTTTCCAAGTAATTATTAACTCTGCTTGCTTTTGGCAGCCATTAAATACGGAGCTAATAGTTTTGCAGAGCTACCTGCTGTAACTTCAATACCTATTTCCAGTACAGGAATAGCTACTTCAGAAGCTGTCACAGTGAAAGCAAGATCACTCCAAATTCAGAGTGAAGATTTCTTTCCCACAACTCTGCTTCCCTGCCACATCATTTTTAGTAGTGAAGCAGAACATGGACAGAACTGCTCTTTGCAGCAGACACAGCCCTGCAGATTATAAGATAAATATCTTCAAGGTCTGTTCCCTTGGAGTCTAAGGAGTCAGAGAGGAAGATCCAAAATGAGCTTTTTGCATCTGAAACAAAGTATGCCACATGACTGAATGCACCTTCGTGGCAGAGGGATGGGAAAGGTAAACAAGCAGGAGCTGCTGAATCACTGAGATAGATGACAAGAGCAGTCTTTCCACAGCTATCTTATCAAAGTAAGAGGAGGAGTCACTGGAGCAAAAGGGACTAAGGTAGTCCAGTTAGGCTTGGTAAAGAGTCAGAGTACTAAAAAGTGGGTTCTTACAGCTCCTCCACCTTCTCTCAGAGAGAAGATGCACATATTGCTTGTCTGATCCTGGAGACCCTATGAAGTGAGAGAGGTATTGCAACTGGGGAGCCAAATGTGGCATGACTAAGCTGCCTTTCTCCTGCCAGCAGCAGCATGCAGTATCATATTCAATGGCTTCCTTTAGATGTGTTGACCAAATATGAAATATGAGAATCTTAACCCGAAAAAAGGTCAAGGAGGCCTTTTCTGGCACATAACAAAAGAGCATTTGATGATAGTGATACAGACTGTTACCAGGATGATTTATCCATGATAAGGACAGAGGCTGACTGCATTATGATATTGCTGGGAAAATTTACAATTTAGTCACTCAATGGGGTATTAAAAACTGTCACTGATAGTGATCTCTCAACCTCAAAGTCAGGGGTTTTCATCTAAAATTCCACAGCTGAAGAATTTTAGTAACAAGAAATCAAGCTCATGTTTCTTTTTACAGGTAGAGTTTAAAATTAAGATGCCTGAACAGAAGTGTAGACACACATGTTTAGCTCACTCTCTGGATGGATGGCCACTGAGTGGAGCCTCCTGAATTACCCCAGTCAGAGAGCCAGTGGGCACCTGGTGCCATATAACACCATCCCTGGGCTGAGAGATACATCAGTGACTTCTGGGAAGTAGCTGGAGGCCAAATAAGATGCCTGTTTGTAGCAAAATAACTTGGAATCCCAGTCACTTGTCAGAGGAATCTCTCTCTAAAAACAAGAACTCTGTTCACTATGTCTCTATTGATTATGTGTCAATTTAGACACAGCTCACCTGCATGCATATTCCTTTAGACATCTGGTTTTGGTGTCTTCATTTTGAATTGAATCCACTCCTCTGATCTGGCTTCCTGCATATCAACTATTTCTTTTTCCTGTTTTTTCAGGTGATTTCCTTTTGCACCAGTGACACAATTGCAGCACATGCTTTACTTCTCTGCAGAGAATGGCATTCACAGAAGGACTTTACCTCTAAATCATATATATATATATATGTACAGTGATGTTAGCCTTAAATTCAGTTTGAGACACCAGGTGTAACTAAAGTTCAAAAACTAATTCTACATTAAAAAAAAATGCTGCAGACAAGCCTCTACCAGCTTGTGGAGGGTGGCACACACACACATGCGCACAGAGTAAATCCACATACTGATGCCATTCAGGCAATTCAGTTTGAGATCAGGTCTTCATGCATTTTCCTTAAATGATCAGTGAGCCAGCTCAGTGAGCCAGCTGCAGCTTCAGGCCATTAGAGTGACTCTGCCTGGCAAGGCCATGACTTTTAAGTCTGTCCTACATCAGGGTACGGTCTCGGCAGCCTTTATCTGATGATATTTCCAAGGACCCTCACTCAGACTTGAGAGCTGGGATCCCTCCAGGAGAGTTTCCATTGCAAATGCAGGACTGGGTATGAGAAAGGATGTAGAATTTATATTTTCCTGTGTCCTGTTAGCACTGGGTTTTTTTGCTATTATTTGATCAGTCGTTTTGGGATCCCTTTTTCTAACCCTTCTGTCTTTCTGAATTCCATCAACACACGGAACAACAGGATGTTAAACAGGCATCTTGGGTCTGAGATGGTTTCTTTTGATTCCTGCTCTTTGTTTATCTCTCTGAAGTTGACACCCTGTCTGGTCCAAGGGTTGGCCTCATTTACATGCACAAAAATTTTCAGATTGTGAATTAGGTAGAATAGTAGGGATACTGTTCAGAAAATTACTTCTATTTCAGTATTTCTGTTGACTTCCATGTTCACTGTGGATTAAAATTCATGCTGTCTGGGAAAGCAATTCTCTTTTCTAATCTTGTGACTCTTCCTGCTAATAACAAAGATATTAAATTTATGCTAAAAAGCAAGCCAAAAATTCTACTTTCTCCAGGTTGCTTGTCTGGAAAAAGTGTCTTCACAAAATCTGTTGCGAAAAAAATTTCTTCTTCCCCAATTTGAAACAACTTTTCTAATTTGCAAGGTTTCTGCTGTTCAATATTTTCTTGTAGGTATATTCCTCTGAAGATTTTTATTTATTCTATGTTCCAAAAGGAAGGAAAAACAAACAAAAACATTCCCTTAGGCGTCTGTTTACACAAACTGAACTGGTTTTGCCCAGTACCAGCATCGCAACAATAACCCAAGGAAAATACAAAGATTGATAAATATGAGCAACTTGTCAAGGGGCTTGTGAGTGGTCCAGTCTAAAGCTGAGGACAGAGGAAGACTTGTGATAAGAGAGGAACACAGAACAGGACATGGAGAAATAGCAGGGTAGAAGAACCTCACAAAAGGTGAAGAAGAGAAAATACTGCATGTATTGGAAACACAAATCCCCATTTGTTTTTTTCTCGGATTTATACAACTGGAAATACCCCTTTTCTCAGAATAAAAGTCATGAGCTTTAAAAGTTACATTGGTAGATGTTTCACCTCTCATTTTCATGGCTTTGTGTGCTCCTCAAGAACAACCACAAGAGGAAATGCTGCAAAAAGCATTGTTTATGAGGATTTCTCTGGGGTTCCATGGTGTCTGATGCTCCCCAAAATGGAGATGTATGCTTAATTTTTGTTGCTAAGAAAAGTTGTCCCTTCAGCTTGCTTTTAGCTTCTGGAAAGTCAGCTAAAGGATAATAAAAGTGGAACTGGTGGGATAAAGCCTCAGTAGAGTAAAATCCATTATATCTAAAAGGAGATATGGAAAGATCAAAGAGGGAGCTAAATGTGTCCTGAAATACTTCAAAAGGTGGCTCACTCAGGAAATATTGATCATCTCAGGATAGAAGTGGAAAATTGGCCAGCTTTCACTGAGAATTGAAGAAGCTGTTGTAGAGGTGGAAGAGCAGCAAGTCTTTCACTCTATATGTAGATTTACATGCTCATAATTGCTATGGTTATTTGCAGCTATGTGAATCAGTGTATGAATGAGACATCACCTTAGCACTGGTGTTTTCAGGTGTAATCCATTTTATCCAGAGCTGACGTTTTTAGTTCTGCAAGTGTTCCTGAATACAGAGGTCTTCTTTGTTTTCTAATAATGTAACATACACTTTGATGCCTTTCATTTATGCCTCATTTTGTAACAAATTTAAAGAACAGCCTCTGATCTGGAAAATGAACACCATAACAAGACCTTCAAGAGATAACCACTATAACATTGCTAGTGAAAATTTGCAGGGTTTTTACATATCTGTATATATGGAGATGCATACAGAAATACACACAGATAGCTAAATGTATGTTAGATATTATATATTAATATATATAATGTCCAATGTAATGTCATAGAATCATAGAATAGTTTGTATTGGAAGGGATCTTATAGGTCATCTAGTTCCAAGTCCCCTTCCATGGGCAAGGAGATCTTCCAGTAGACCAAGCTGCTCCAAGCCCCATCCAATCTGGCCTTGAACACTTCCAGGGATGGGGTAATACATATAATTATATATAATGCAAGAATAGGTGCAATTATATATATCGTAGTGCAAAAACATTTCCCCTGAATTAAGGGAGAAGCAAAAAGAAAGCAAAAAGAAAAATATATATATATATTAAGAAAATAAGGAAATAAATATACATAAGAAGCATTTCCATAAAAACATAACAAAAAAATGTACTCCATCCCACCTGAACTGGAACAAAATGACAACTTGTCTCCTCCTACCCTGAATGGCTTTCCTCAGTATTGCTCCCTGCTTGCAGTGATGGTGGATTGACAACAACCTTCCAGGAGGAAGCAGCAGCACTCAGGGTTTCTGTGTTCTCACCATTCCAACCAGCACGTAAGGGAGAGTGGCTCAGCCCAGGGGATGCAGAGAGCTCTGACAGTCTGCCCAGCCAACGCCTGTCAAATTTGCTTTCTGCCTGCCGAGAGTGAAGCTGGCAAAAACCTTCAAGGTGAGGAATCTGGAGACCTGTCAGTTTGATATTTCCCAGTGGAAAAATGGAATATTTGTTCACAAAATAAATTAAAAAAAAAAAAAAAAATCAATTTTTCAAGAAGGGCATGTTCTATCAGAAAATCCTCCTGACTGAACATTCCCAAATGCCTTCAATGAGAATTTACATCTGCTGTGGATGTAGCATACAAGGACTGCAAAATATGGACTCTCCAATGGTTTCATGAGAGTCTGTGGCCGGAACTTCCCACACCCACAGCATGTATGAATACACCCCTCCACCTCCCACTTAAAGGTGTGCATGGCTGTGAAAAAAGTATGATTTGGATGAACAAAATATAATTTGAGCAGGACCAGGTGGCCAGAAGAGGAGTCATTGCAAATGGCATGCTATGAAAAGATGACTGATGAATATATAAAATAAATAAAAATAAAACAAAATATAAAATCAAATAAATAAAATATCCTCTTTAAAATTTCTCTGACTTTATTGAGTGGTATGTTGTTGCTGACCCAAGAAAAAGCTTGGGGAGACTCTTTAGAAAAAACAGGTTTTTTTCACTTTGGAAGTCTGATTTTTGAAGTGATGTATTTGGATTATTTGTCTAAGTAAATGTGGGTATTTATGTGTTAAATATTCAAAATACTCTCTTTTTATTTTAATAATCTCACATAAAATCCAAAATAAATTCAAAAATGTAAAAGAACTTATTTTTCAAGCAAAGATAAACATGGGCCGCATTTACTGCAATAAAACATGGAAGACGATTTTTGTCTTAGCTGAATCCATGAAATGCTCATGATTTTTAAGGTACAGATCCTTGACAGCAAAATCAACCCATCAATATCAATGAAAAAAAAGAAATTAACATAGCTCCAATATAAAAACCAGAACAATTTTGAGTGTTCATTCTAATAAAGTAAGAGCACAATCCTGCTTCCAGTGGAGCCATAGGATGAGGTTCTTAAATCCAATGGATCTACATGGGCAAGAAAGACATGATGTGCTTTGAGCTGTCTTGATTACATCAGTAGTCATCCCTGTGGAGAAGGTATTTATATATGGTTTTTATACATATATGCATACATATATACAGATAAAAAGATGTGTGTGTTCTTATACAAAGAACCTCTTTGCTGGAAAAAAAAGAGGAACTTTATTCTTATTTCCTCAAATATTTGCTAAGATACAAATCTAAATTGAGAACTCCCAGGCAGCTCCTTATTTCAGTTATCCTATGTATATAGTTTGGATGGTTTACATGGGAAATTTTTGTTTTATAATATGTGGCTTTTTAAAAAGATTAAAGCTTTCCGCAACAGTTTTATTAAGAAAATAACCAGTGGCAGTGTTGAGCTAGTTTTTATTTTTTTCCCCAGAATAATATCATTAAAGCAATATTTAATTAAAATCCAGTTAGTATATGATGATAAAACATTATTTTCAATATTGAATTTAGATTCTGTTTCAATTTTTTTTTTTTTAGCATGAAGTCATTTATAGCCAGCATGTTTCTCTACTGTGTTTTCAGTGCTAAAAAAACATGTTTTTTTTTTAATTTTAGAAGACTGATTTTTGAAGAGATGCCTTTGGATTATCTGTTTAAGAAAATGTGGCATTTATATGGTAAACGTTCATAAATATTTTCTTTTGCTTTAAATAGTCTTTAAATCTCAAACTAGAATAAGGCAGCAACAGACCTGAAGGTTTGCAGCTGTGGAAAGAAACTTCTTGTATTCAGGACAATGTGTTTAGCATCTTGCAGCTCCATAAAATGGCAATTCTGTGGGCCATTGTTGTTATTTATTATGTTTTATTGCGTTTCACACAGCCTCACGAGCCCATTTTGACAGAGTTATGTACTTCTGGAAGACAGTCTACATTCAAAAAGGCTTTTATTCTAAACATGACAATAAATGAAACCAACATACAGAGAATATGAGCAGAGGAATAATATGTAGAAAACTAAATGTGTGGGCTCAGTGCTAATAATTTGAGAGAGAAAAAATGAATGTTGGGCTCTCTTTTCCAGAATTTTTCTGGATTTTGTGAATAAAATAACACTTATTTTGTAAAACCTGTAAACATCCTGGGGAAGAAATAAGGGGTTTTTTTCATATTTGCAGATGAGTATCCTGCCAAACAAGGTATAACATTGTTCTTACTCTCTCCTTTTGTCTCAGGACAAAGGTGTCGCCTGTTCTTCACTTTTCTGTACCAACATAGTCTATAGGTCTTATTTTTTTCTTTTTCCAGCCTCAGAGAGAGAGGTACATTCCAATACAAGGAATAACCACAGCAAAAGGGGAGGGTCAACACCTGGCTACCAGCACGTACCTGGAGGAACACTGGAGCCTGTTGGCTCCTTCCCCTCCAGCTGTGCAGTAAAAGGTACATTGTAAATTAATTCAAACATAGACATCTATCGATATGCTTTCCTTAAAAAACCCTCAAGGAATCATAGACAATACCCTTCTCTGAATAATATATTCCTACCCCACAAATCCTGTCAGTCTTTTCTGGAGAAAGGCAGTTCAGCATATTTGCCTTTAGTTACACTTTCTACATTCCCCTTCTCTTTAGGATAACAAGGAAATATGCTTTCGATGATTCATAGTTTTTAATGATCTGTGTGAACTATAGAACTGTATTTCAACATCACTTTTTTGCATCCTCGATTGCCCAGTGTGAACTATACAATATCAAATCTCATTTGTCAGTCTCTCAGTCCTGTGCTGGAGTATCAGAAATTGTGCATCCAACAGGATCAGGGCAGTGACTCTCCAACTGTACTGGGCACTGGTGAGGCCACGCCTCGAATCCTGTATCCAGTTCTGGGCCCCTCACAACAGGAAGGACATTTTGGTGCTAGCACATGTCCAAAGAAGGGCAATGGAGTTGATGAAGGGTCTGGACCACGAGTTTTATGAGGAGCAGCTAAGGGTACTTGGGGTGTTCACCTTGGAGGAAAAGTCTCGGGGAAGATGTCATCACTCTGTACAACTCCCTGACAGGAGGTTGTGGCAAAGTGCGAGTCAGTCTCTTCTCCCAGGTTAAAAATGACAGGACAGGAGGAAACAGCCTAAAGCTGCACCAGGGAAAGCTTAGGTTGGATATCAGGAAGCAATTCTTCATTGAAAGGTTTGTCAAACATTGGAACAGGCTGCACAAGGAAGTGGTGGAATCATCATCCCTGATAGAGAATCGTCATCCCTGGAGAGTGTAACTTGGGCATATGATTTCGTGGTGAAAGTGGCAGTGCATGGTTGGATTTGATGATCATAAATGTATTTTTCTACCTAAATGATTCTATGATTCAACATCTACTTTCTGCAGTCCCAGAAACCACTCACAGTCCTGAATGTGCTGGTGCAGATAAAGGAGATGTGATCTGTCAAGGGCACACACTCTCTTCTAATATGGCTGTCACATCTGAAAAACTTTAGCTGCAGCTTTTCTGTATATTAAACCATTGACAGATGACAATATGAGGTCTGGAAGCTCTGCTGGATTTAATTTTTTTGCACAGCATTATTTATTAGGTTATAGGTTATTACTGTTGCTTCCTCTATCTTTTTTTCCCTTTCCATTAAAAATCATTGAGGAAAGAACCTCAGTAGGAAACTAGTTGTTTGATTTGATGCACCCTGGAAACAGTGTAACATATACATAAAATGCGTGGCCTCCACATGAAGTTTACAGAATGACAAAATGGATGAGGTTAGAAAGGAACTCTTGAGATCTTTTACTCCACATCCTGTCCTACTCAAGCAGGATCAACAAGAGCAGATTGCCCAGCACTGTGTCCAGTCAAGTTTTGTCTATTCCAAGGATGGCTCAAAGGACAGAGGTTCTGCAGTCTCTCTGGGCTGCTGTGGTGCGTCAGACCATTTTGGACTGTACATCAGAGAGGACATCTAGTGGGTGGATTTCCCCGCCTTGGGTTCTGCCTCCGAGGGCAGATCCGAGGAGGAGACATGGGTTTTCCTTCTCCACCCACTGGGTGTCACTCCAAGGCTCATCTCCTCCCTGATTCCAGAACCCTCTTAGCCCCTAAGTCACTCATTGGCTAAGTCAATTTANGGGCAATGTATTCTAGTGCTTGATCACCCTCACAGCAAACAAAAAGAGAGCTTCCTTGTGTTCAATTGGGACTTTTTGCTCTTTAATTTGTGCCTATCATCTCTTGTGGCATCAGTAGGTACTACTGACAAGGATCTGACTCCGTCTACTTCATATCTGCCCCAGCAGGTATTTAGAAACATTGATAAGATCCCCCCTGAACTTTCTGTAAACTAGGCTGAGCAATCCCAGCTCTCTCAGACTCTCCTTATAAGAAAGATAACTCAAACTCTTAATCATTTTTGTGGCTCTGTGCTGTCTCGGTCTCATAATCCAGAGTCTTTCTTGCACTGAGGACCTCAGAACTGGTCACAGAATGCCAGATGGGACTTCTTTGGTGATGAGCAGAGGTGAAGGATCACCTCCCTCAACCTGCTGGCAATCCTCCTAACAAAAGGTGTTGGACTTTATTTTTGGTGGGGATGCATTGCTGGCTTATGGTCAGCTTGTTCTGCACCAGGACCTGGATCTCCCTCTCCACAGAATTGCTTTCAGGCCTGCTGGCTTCTTGAGTACTCATGCTTGGGGTTATTTGTCCCCAAATGCAAATATCTACAAAAGGACTAGTGGTTAGCCAACCATAACTTGGAAACATTATCAGATTGAACAACTGAGATAACTCTGTGATCATTTTTCTTTCTACACAAGACAAGCAAAACTCCAGGAACTACCCTCCAGTATGTTTAGTCCTGAGCAACTGCAGTTAAATAAGAGGTAAAAGAAATGCATAATATCCCTGAAGTGCACTAGTCTGAAAAATGGTGCTTGATACCCTGAAAATAGGCAGGACAAAGCTGAAATCTGTAAACTCTTTAGAAAAGGCATTATAGCCTTTACTTTGTGTAGAATTTCATTGTCTTCTGATGGGAGGTTAGGCTATGTAAGGAATGCAGAAGTAGGCTCTAAATCACCTTTCAAAAAATTCTACTGACTGTTGTCCTTAGAGCAGTTGGTAATTTACTTCTTTTTCTTCAGGTGACTTGGTAGCCTGGTGCTGCAGCTCTTGATTTGCTCTTCCTTGCAAGAGACAGCGTGGAGTGTAAAGGAGTCTCTGGCAGGGAATTCACTGCTGCTTGAGTCCTTTGTGTCTTATTGTTAGCAATAGTAGCATGACCTTACATAATGTGACACATGATAGAAGAAGTAATGTGACAAGACATATCAGACAGGCCGTGCTGCACATGAGATATATGACACATCTCATCCGAAACAAATATTGCACCTAGCAAAGATAGTACTTTAAAAGGCACTTTTTTCCCTACCCTTCAAACTGTTGATAGATATGAGGGTCATTGCAAAGACTTGAACCTCTGTCCTGAATAATACCAGAAGCTCAACAAATTCCTGAAGCTAATGTTTGAAATTAGGAGATTAAAATCAGAGATAAAACACAAATGTGTTAAGCTGTGTGGCCAGAAGGAGAAGATGGTAGATTTTTTTTCTGTGTTGAGTATCAGATCAATTGCACAACTAATAGTACAGAGCAAATGTTGCAGTCAAATAAATAATAAGTGAGATTTCATCAGTTTGGGCCACTGTGATTGGAAAACCACTTGGAAAGCCAGGACTTCTGTGAATTAGTAAAGATACACACTGGAAATGATACCATATACTGTACTATGCACTGGTCAAGCACAGCTCAAGTTTTTTCAAAGTTTGTTACTGTGTATTTGAAAGTATGCTACAGTCTAAATTTTTAGAGCAAGCACAATAGATAAATAAAGTGCAATAAATAAATTAACTGATATTACATTAAACCAAGCTCCAGTGACTAGTTCTTGCACTATTGCACAGACACTTCCAAGCTTGAGAGAAATTCTGAGCCAGTGGAATTATTTTGATTCTTATCAGTTTACATATACTTGACCACCTTCATCTAAAGAGTGGCAAGAACATTCTAAGAATGAACATATGAAAGTTCAAAACATCTTGGCTAACAAAAATAATATATTTATTCCTACTTGATGGGCAGAAGAGCTGGGGCTATTCAATAAATAGCAGAAGGTGGCATAGAGAATTGCAGATGCGTCATCCACACTGACATTCACTTTGGTCAGAGCACAGGGATGAAACCATATGTTTCTTAGGCCAATATGTTGGGCTGACAAGAGGGCTATGTGGACTTCTCAAGCCTTAGTACTGCATTTTGGGCATCTTCTTTGGACCTGCTAGGACTAGAGGCAAATGGTTCGGCTGCTGAATAATAGACCTGTAGTTAAATCAACTGAAAACTATAGAACATGACATGAGGAATTGCTGAATGTGACAGATAAAATCAAAAGAAGCTGACAAAATTTAGAGATGAATCCATGAGGAATAAATGGAGTTCCCATTTAGTTAGGGGAGAGTTACACAAGAAGCAGCAAGACCTCACATATAATTGTAGGGGACCTTTGGGGACCTTTTACTGAGAAAACATTTCAAGGGGAGCCCTTGGAAGCACCTCGGTTAACATATCAATAATATCATACTAGGCTGTGATTATCTAGGTAAAGGTATCAGAAATACCTAAATTAAATACAGCTGTAAGAAACCCAGTGAGTAGGAAAAATAATTCACTTGTCTTGGAGGAGATAGGGAGGTGCAAGGACAGTGAAAAAGAGAAATAAGAAATAAGAACATGGTCAATACAATGCTCAAATCCCGCGACTGATGATGTCTGGGGATATCTGCAGGGCAGCACTACACTTGAGCACTGCAGCCTAAATTATGCCAATAAATCATATCTGTCTTTTTGCCAATGCCATACAAATCAAACCTTATTCTGACATCAGGAAGACTCGGGAGATCCTTACAAAGCTGGGTGCTTTTCCCAGCTTTAGGCAAACACCCAGATGGATGGAATCGAGCTCCTGGTGCCAAGGCATTGCTGCCCACTCCAGGCTGGCAGAAGCAGCATCTGCCCCGTGCCTCCTACCAATACCCCCAGCAGTATCCAGGGCTGTGTCTGCATCCCACATCCATTGCAGGCATAGTTCATGCTATGTGAGATCAGCAATGAATGAAAAGATAATTGAAAACTGTCGAATTTTTTTTTTTCCCCAGATTCCTGCTAGTTGTCTACCAAAACACAACTCTGCTCATAAATTAGTTTTTTCTTCTATCATTAATTCCAGCGTGCTTTTCCATGGCCCTGCTGTATGATCAGTTTTCACATTGTACCAGAAGCTGTAAAGTGAGGTTGGTAGTTTCTCATTGCTTCACTACAAATGGCTTTTTATTGTTCTGGATGAGACAGTGGTCCAGATTTGGGATGTATGAATATGAATTCTGGTCATAAATGAAAGTCATGGCAGTAATGCTTTTCTCCAGGGGCTCATTTCTAGCTTGCTGCTACTTTGAGTGACACCTGACATTTCAACTTGCTTCCTGACCTCAGTTTCCCTCCCTTGTTTGGAGACAAGGATATAAAGCTTTCTTTGGCGAGTGTTTTGTGATTTAAAAGGTGAGAATATGATGAGAACAACTCAAGGTATGTTATGTGTTACTATATTTTTTGCTATTTAATTTTCTCCTTGTGAGCATGAACAAGGTTTGGGCAAAAATGGGGGAGAGCTCTTTATGAGTTAATATTTGACAATTCTTTATCAAGTAAGACCTCATCAGTGAGTCTTTTATTGGACTGCCAGCACTGTTTAGATAATGTAGATAATTTAGATAATCAAAATGCCAGCATTTTAGAAGACAGATTTTACACGGAAATCATTCTAGTTGGATTAAAATATTTACAAACAATGAAAATTGGACAGGAAGAAACACAAGACTATTATTTTGTTTTCTAATGTGCTGCTGCTACTACCAGTTTCACAAACTCCTGTGGGTCACATCCTGTGTACTATTAGAGAGGACAGAATTTAGTCTTCTGCATGACATATCTTTGTGGGGTTTTTTTGTTATTTCTCCCTCTGGTTTTAGATGGTGAAATTTCACTGATTTAAGGGAAGATGCTTCTGGTTTACATCAAAAAAGTGAGCAGAAAAACAGAGTTTTGACTTACAACCCTCATACTAAGTATCTACTTTTGCTCAAGAAAATAAACACTAAATGAGAGTTCATAATATTTTTCCATCTCTATATCAAAAAAAGAATATTCTGGCATATGCCAGTCTGTGTTGCCATTTCTTTATTGACATTTATTGCCATGAATAACTTGAGCCAGTTGTTCAATGTTAATATTAAATGAGAAGGGGGTTTTGTGTTTGTGTTTTTGTGTATGTTCTTTCTTTCCCTTTTTTAGTTTTGAAATGCTCTCTTGAAGATTATTTTGCATATTTTTGATATGTTTGTTGCTAGAATAAAAATAAGAAATTGAAGGCAAGAATGCAATTTTCAACTGGTATAGAAAAGTAATTAAACCTCTCTGCCTTAAAGCATAGCTGTAGGTCATTTCTTTAAGTTAGACTCTCAGTAAACAAGAGAGAGGAGAGAGCCAAGTATGCTTCACTTTTGCATACCCAAGGCATGAGGTTGTCACTGGATATTCTTACCAGAACACAATATTGATTATAGCACCTGTTTTCATACAAGTTCTGCTCTTTGGTGAAGGACTCATTTCCCTGAACATTAATTCAGATGCAGTGACCTCCAGGAACACTGTAACAAGACATATATTTCCAACATCAATGCCCAACAGTGTGGGTTTCTTCAGACTTGGCTTCATTCTGACTTGACATAAATGTCAAATTGAAGGCCCATCTCTCTTCTTGAATCTCGGGGACCAGAGGTTACCCAGCCTGACAGCTGGCAGCCTGATTCACTGTCTCGGAGTTGTCGTGGAATGGTGGCTTTTATTCTTTTCTTTTTATACTGCTTCCTTCTTGCATCTTTTTTTTTTAGCTATATGGTATTTTGTCATTTGAAAACTGAATGACACATTAATTTCAAGCACTAATGGGAAACTTTCAACTTGAAATCTAGTCAATTTAAAGGAAGTTAAATGCAGTTTCTGCCAATGCACTTACCTTGAGACATCCTGCCACTGTAACAGTTTTGCATTCACATTTTCCTATCTTTAAACCGTATTTCTTTTTTCTCTATTACTGTGTGAAAGACAAAGTCACTGGAGGATGATAGTGACAGAATGACTGACTATACAAAAGGTGCCCACAGAATTGTCTCTATGCCATAAAGAGCAAGTTGAAATTTTTTCACATTTTTTCTTTTCCAGAAGTATTTAACATAACATGCAAATTTTCTAAAAAGACCCACTGTTCTTTCAGAGATTTGTTACAAAATTTAAATCAAGCTTTGCTTTTTTAACAACAGAAAAAAAATCTGTAAAAACATAGTTGCAACAGAAAATATCTGATCAGCCTTGGTACAAAGAGTCCTTGCCAAGTATATGTATGAGAGAAAGAGAGAAAGAATTCCTAATCTCTTCCAGTGTCTGTCAGTAAAATATATTTCTTCTATAACGGTATTTTAAAATTTTTCAGGATGAAGTATAATTTTTATATTAACAATACCCCTTTAATTAATAAGCATAATGTATTACTTCTGGCTGGATAGTGCTGTCTGTTGCTAAGAGTAAATGAGTCCCAGCAATCTGAGATATTCATGCTGCTTACATTAATTAAAGACATGAGACCTCCTGCTTTTTCAGTTCAGAGAATTCAGGAGCCACCACCCAAACTCTAACCTGAAATGTACTTCACAAATCAACACTTCTTTATTTAACCCAAAGATCCCACTCGACTCACTGACATGCTGCTTTTCTCTTTTCTTTCCTGACTTGATTTCCATTGTGGTCATAGAGTTACTCCTTTGCAAACCTGAGGGACTACTGCAGAGGGAGCCAACTGTCATTGCCTTTACCACAGGTAATGGAAGGAAAGTTGCATGTCCTGGGGTAAATACAAAGGCCTCGATTTATTTTAGGTTTTATTATTTTTGTGCCTATGGACTCCAAGCTGAGATTTCACTGCATTGGGCATTATTTAGCAAGTTGAACTCCCCCTCTACAGCTCTCTGTTCTTTTAGAACTCACCCACACAAATTAAGTTCAGCGTAACTCTTTAAGTGTAACCAAGACTTCTTTTCTCAGATTCTCTTGAATTAAATCTGGGATAAACTGTCCTAAAATAAAGCAGAGTTCCCTTCTAGGGTTTGTCTACCTACGGAATATGGATACAGAGATGGTAGGATCATGGATCACTTGCCAGTTTAAGCCCCAAAGCACCAGATAATTAAATCTACAAAGAGAAAATAAGTCAACAGAAAGAAGTGTATTTGTGTAAGTTAGTAGTAACATCAGTCCTAAAGTTAGTGACCTCAAGATATGCTGCTATAAAGTAATAAATGTATATTTTTGTACATCTCAAGTAATCCTTTTAGCTTATCCACTCTTTTGTTTCTATTCCAGACACATCAGGAATTCTCTGTCCTACTTAATTTTCCCTCTGAGAATGAAGAGAGCATGCTGACTTTAACCACAAAGGCTCAGACCGTATGCAATTTGCTTGTCAACAAAGATGCCCTCCAAATAACAAGAGCTCTAACATATTTCAGTGATTCATCCCTCATATGATGATAAACATTTAATGCAGAGGGATGTGGAGATTTTAGGTAGCTTTATTTTCACTAATTTACCCACAGACATTTTGTTGCTTTGGCTTTCTTGCTTTTTAAATTTATTCAGCCAGTACTTATCATATATCAGCAGCTCTTTCATTATCAAAGCTTTAATGCTCAGGGCAATGATACTGTACTTTTGCTTTATTTTCTTGAATCCCCTGACAATGAGCATTGGGAAGAACAGCTGATTCTTACTTTCCATTTTTTTTCTTTTTTAATTGGACTGAGGAAAATATATCAGGGTCTGAAAATGGAAAACTTTGTCAGGTCAAAATTTGTACTGATTCATGTAACATTCCTTAAAAGCAGCTTAAATATAGGCAGAGTGTCTTTTGGTAAAAGAACCTGGAGTAGGCGGCTAAATAAAGAGCCTGACACTAAGAGATGGCACAAATCTGTCCCACTGGATCACATCAATAAGCATCATGCTCTGCATCAGGAGGTGGTGAGAAAATGGGAGAAACATTACAGAATTTAGACAGCAACTCTCTCCTTAAAGCCAGGCACATTGCAAACCACAGACTATAAAAGTTTTGTCTGTTGTCAGCATTTCTAACTTGAGAACATTATGGTTTATAGTACACAATTGTCTTGTGTCAATTGTCTTTTGAAATGTTCACTAATCATGCAAGTTCTCCCACACACAGAGAAGGAAAAGTTCACAAAATTAAACACTTAAATGACTGATACAGACTGCTTTCCCAACAACTGTATTCTTTAGAATTTTGGATTTTAATTCTAATTTTTATTTGATTTTTCAAAAATGCTAAAGAAATAAAAAATAGTGCTTTCAACAAACCAACCCTAAGAAGACCCACAATCTTTTCTTCTGTCCTAGATTGGGAAAGTAGAAAAACAGCTTATGATTTGGTCTAGGTAATAGAAAATATGGAGATCTGAAATATAGGAGAATGCATTCTCAGCAAACTATCAGAATATTTAATATTAACTGCATCTGCTTGGAGCACTGGTATTATTTGCCCAGACCCAACTATATCTCCCTTCCCAACAGTTTTGGTCTGGTTTTGCTCCTCTGGGAGCTCCAGTGGCCAGAGTTGTGGTGGTCATTGCACAGCAGCAATCTTCCTTCTGCCTGAGAATGCCATCAGGACCACCAAACTTGTACAATCATTAGTTCTGAAAGGGGCAGAAGAACTGTATTTAACAAATGGAAAGGTCATTTCTGTTGGTCTAACATCCATCTGCTTTTAACTGTGCTTAGACTTTAACAATACTGGGTTTTTTTCTAAATGTGGGCTTTCTAAAACTCACATACCATCCTTCACGTGCCATTGGGACATTTTTTTTCTTCACCATATTGACCTACCCCCTGATCATTTAATATTTTTATTATTTTGTTGTCACAAGGCCTTTCACAACACAATGTTGCTGACGTTATAGATCTGAGTTTCTGTGTCTAGCAAAACCTTTTTTTCTATTACTCATTCCTAAATAAATCCAATCCGCAGTCTTACAGCAGAAAAGTAGGTTGCAGGAATAGTGAGACTGGTGAAAAGCCAGGTGTTTTTTCAACATAATTTAAAATTTTCCTTTGTGATGAAGTTGGGATCACCATATACTGTTTGATTTTCTTCAGCAGACAAGAACATCCAAATTTCCCCTTGAATGACTTTCCAGTGTTAAGCTTGATTAGCTACAGGTTAAAGAGATTTAAATACAGTTTCTTGTTCCCATTTGTGTATAACATATAATATTTATGCCTATGTCTGTTTTAGATAACTATTTTTACCATTTATTTTTATGAACTGAACATAATTAGAGACGTGATCTTCTTCCTGAAAGTCTGTCTACCTTTGTCCCAACAAGTCCAGGGTTGGTCTCTGGACAATTCCTGGCCATAGCCATGTTGTACTAGACTGACACCTCATTCACAAGACATTGTGTCCTCTACTTTGTGTCAGTCTTCTGCAAAAAGACAAAAAAAGCCACATGAGAGAGACACAGTGGAGACTGCAGGGCTGCAGAGGAGAGGACAGGCAATTCAAAAGCAGGAGCAACCATAGAACTCCTACTGTTTCCATGAAAGTGATATGTAGGTGTTGGGGTGCATTGGACCACTAGAGGCTTGCCCCCAGCTCCTAACGTTCTGCCCATCAAATGGGAGGACGAATCAGAGAGTGAAGGGACATCGGAGGGCGAGACCCAGGTCTGAAGCCACCCCCTTTCCTCCAGAAGGTTCTGTTAAGTTCTGTTCCTCATTGGATGTTCTGTGTTAATCCCTCCTCCGTTGGTCTCCCATTGGTTGTGTGTGTTTCGGATCCTCCCATTGCCTATTTGCCTATTGGACAATTGTCTGGTTCCACCTCCCTTTAAAAGACCGTGTAACCCTGGACCCTCCGGCCATTTCCTCACCCAACCCTTCTGAGCAATAAACTCGGGAAGTCTTGGAAGTGGCTCTCTCCCTCTTCTCTTTCGCCTCCGGGGATCCTGGGAGACCTGAACACCAGGGTCACCTCGCTCAGGGCGCGCCCCGCCTTTGCTGAGCCGGTGCTGCCCGAACATGCGGCCGCCGAGACACAGCACGTACACTGCGTGTCTGCGGGAAGGACACTGCTGCCTCGCCTGGGATTGCCGCCCAGCTAGGCTGACCCCTTCCAGGGCAGTGTCATGTAGGTATGGGATACTGTACTGTATCGTTAGACTTCTTCATTTAAAGTCTCTCCTATGCTAAGAGTGACCTGGTTGTTATTCTTCTGCAGACACAGAGCCTCAGCAGTGCAGATTTCAATATTGATACGGGCTCTATGTTTGTGATGCTGTGTGTGGAACCAGACGGAACAGTCAAATCAATGCAAAGGTTCCTGCTCTCTTCTGTCTCATACTGTTTCCAAAAGGGAAATTAAGAAAACCTTGCCTGCTATACCCTATTTCCGATGCTATTCATTATTTTTATGTTATTAATGCTATTTTATGATTTGTCAATTCTGTAGCCTCTGGAACAGTCTTTTGTTTATACTCTAAATTCAGTGCTGTGGAGACTCAGGAGCATTTACAGCAGGGAAGATTATAGATTAATGAATGATATAATTTTAATTTTTATTTTATTCCAAATTATGGAGTATTTCTCAGTTTTAAGTCTCCTTGAGAAAACATAATTAATGTAAAAAATGCCTGTCCAGCTTCAGTCTCCCTGGGTTTTCTAATTAAAAAGCTGACTCATGGACTACACCAGTGCATTTACAGTAAGACAAATCAAGAGTAATTCAATTGGTACTGATTTACATACTTCAAGTTTAGAATGGTATATGTGAGAGCAAAAACTTCCTCAAATCCCTAATGCACTTTGATTTATGTAAGCCGTGCCACACACTTACAGATCTCTCTTTCTAAGTCATTTAAGTGATAGGATATTGCAACAGCATGACTTCCCTACACAAGCCATAAATGTTCTTAAATTGACTTTGTGGAGTGTTTCTGAGACAAAGAGGAAAGAACACACCATTCTGAATCCAGGTGTGATGCAGTTGATAGTTAGAAGTGCATAATCAGTGACCAGACTGAATGAATGCTGCATGAGGGCACCTTGGCCTTTTTTACAGCTAAGGGCTTTCCCTTGGCAGCTCTGCACCCTTTCACCCAAGCTGCCATGGGACTGCTGTCCCACAGCCTCTGTGGAAGTATTTTCCCTTTGTTGTTCTCCTGATGTTGTTCTCCTGCCATTTCCCCTATGTTGTTATTCTTATATCTTTGTTCCTGCATCTGCTGGGATGGGAAGTGCTTGCCACAGCAAGACAATCATCCCTTCTTTACCTCCTTTTCCTCAGTTTGGTTGTAGCTTCTGAGCTACTTTAGGGACCCTAATAACACAGAAGCATTAAGCTTAGCAGTCATTCAGAATTTAGCCTCTGTTGCCAAACAAAATGAGCTTCAGCATCATAAGGAGGAGCAAACAATGGGGCCTCAAATGGGTCCTGGTGAAAAATATACTGTTACTGTGGCAAAATATTACAGGGACAGCCACTGCACTGAGCAGGAACCCAGGAGAGGATCCTCCTCTTTCTTTCTCTCTTTCTCTACTCTTGATTTTTTATTTTCTCTAGAAATAAATTTCAGCCTAAGAACTGACGAATGACACCAGGTCCAGAGAAATCTTCAAGAGCATGAATTTCTCTCAACCTTGTTTGTGCAAGAGAGGCACTATAAATCAAAAGGACTGAAAATAACAGCCTACCCCGTAAGACCATGTTTGTACTATGCGACACAGAAGATTCTGGGACTGTTTCCTGGCCTTGAGGCCAGCTGTCAGGACACAGCATTTCCATGTAGCCTCTTCCACACAATCAGTGTGACTACATGCTGGGAGTGGCCCTGGTGTGAGCTAACAGCAGCTCAGACACCCTTGAGTCCATCAGGCAGTGCTTCAGCTCTCCACATGGCGGACATCAAGAAGTCACTTCAGTCACACAGATGCATCTGGTGCCAATTGGGCTGCCCATATAATCTAAGACAACCCAGTGGGACAGAGATCACAGAGAGCTGTGCAAGACACCATCCTGAGCCAGGAAGGGCACCTCCAAGTTTCTCAAACGGCACCAGGTGCCTATGTGTCCAATAGAACTGGACACTTGCTGCTGGTCAAGAGTAATTCTTTAGTTTTCACTCAGTGTTCTCCAGATCTGCCTGCACCAGGCGCTCAGAAGCTTGCGCTGAGACTCAGTTAAGAACACTGACAGCCAGTGGGAGGCTTGGTTTGTTGTGGGGTATCCAGAAGACTTTCTCTTTACATAACAAGACGCACAAGTGCACAGGCAAACACTTAAATTGAAGTGCCTTAATATTGATTTGAATCCTTCCTTTGGGCACTATGATGATGAGTGACTGAAAAAGACTTTAAATACAGTGAGTGTTTTCTGGGCATTTCGAGTGTAAGGTGTTACTCTACATGAGCAGTACTGGGCTGTACTTATAGTACTATAGCAGTACTATAAGTGGCCCCTATATTCAAACAAAACAGAACAAAATAAAACAAAAAACAAAACAAAACAGAGAATTTGTATTTTAATTAACAAACTGAAGTTAGATGAAGTCTGCCTGTGACAGACTTCCATCTTCTTTGATATTTCATCCTATGTGCTAACTTCACACTATGGGCACACAAATAAAGGTATTGCAGACTAAATAAACAAAGCATGAAAAGGTTTTTAAAAAAAAATTTAAACATTTTTATTTTGATGGTTTATTCCATTAAGCTTTGCTGCTAACTTCAAATATTCTTTCTCATATTACAACCCATACCTAGGGATATTATTGCATACCTTAAAAACCTGACCATACGGCTGATAGCAGATCAATAATTTCATAATTACTTTTTTTCCCAAAATGCTGTAGTAGCTTAATATTAGGAGTAAACTGCACACATGCATACCCTGCTTTCACCATGTATTTCATTTACCAAGATGGATGTCAGAGCATTGTTATTGTGCTCTCATATGCAAGGTTGTTGAAAGAGATTGAAAGATGAAGGAAGAGGAGATCATGAGAAATGAGAAGGATTATAAGAGACTTAGAAATAAGCCTTAATTTCGTTGAAACAGGTACCTATATTGTTTGGCTTTAAGGAAGTTTTAAATCCATATCTTAAGGATCCTTGTCGCTGCAAAATGAACTGATGTTACAGTGATTCAATCCTGTGCACAATGTTCCTGAGCTCGAGTGCTCTGCATTCGCTGTCTGTGTCATGCGGGGTTGAGAGATAATAGGCAGCTCCTGACAGACCAGCATCCTCTCACAGGTGTCCTACTGAAAGTTTTCTGAACTCTCTCTTTGAGCTCTGAGCAAAAGAGAACATGAAAGAGTAAAGAAGAGCAGGAAATGGAGAAGGTGAAAATACAGTTAGAAGCAATGAATGTGAAACAGAGGAAACAGAAGTCTGAAGAAGTCAGTGGCAACGAAATTAATGGATAATATGCAGGTTCTGGAAACCATTGTTTATCCCAGGAAACACAGAGAGTAATTTCACGCTAAGGAGGCTGCTGTGCTGTTAATTTTTGGAGGGTATGCCTAGCTATGCTTTGTGCACCTCCAGAGCTCTGCTCAGAACTATGACACTTTACAGTTCTGCTTCAGCAGAATAGGTTACTGCTTGAGCTCCCTATTCTCAAATCAGAGTCACATCAATAGATGAGTTTCATTCCCATTCCCATTTCATTTCCCTTGGTACCCTTTGGTGAACTCCAGTGATTATGAGGATAAGGGATTATTTACACACTCTAGATCCAGGTAGAGATCAGGCTCTGCAAATGTTTATTTTATAGTCTGCAAATTCATTGCCTTTTGTGACTTGCATTAACTGAAATAGTGATTAGCAGTCATGTTATTAACCTACTATATAACCTATTATATAGATGATATCTTCCTGAATAGTACCTAAAAGCTTCAGGCTCATTTAGCGTGCTTTCTTTTTTTCTCTCTAGTGAAGTATTAAAGGTGTTTACAGGACTTCAAGAATCTCAGTAGATTAGTCTTTCAAAAGTTTGCTGATTCCACCAAAGGTTTAGTGATTGCTTACTGAAGTTAAGGAAATCACTTCCATTTAGCATTTCTTCCTGATTTGTAAAAATGACCATTTTCTACTGAAAGCTTGATTAGATAGAGAGCTACTTTTAATTAAGTAGATAGTTTAGAAAGCAGGCAAATAGGGAAATCTAGCAAGAAACAGAAAGTCTTCTACTTACAATACGTATTAGAAGATTCTATCCCAGCACTAATGTATTATGGTCTTGTTTAATTATTTCTGACAGATAGGAAACTTTGCTGGGGAATCAGATTATTACAAGTCAGAATCCTTTGTGGGAAGTAAAATTTTGAGTCTGAATCAGAGCACTTTCTCATGTCCATAACATATTCTGGAGCACAGCAGGTAAGTTATGATCCATCTATAACCTGTTCTTAATAACAAATGTTACCAGCTGCTCATTTTGACAGAGTATGGGAAATATGAACAAAAAGCCCAAAACTGGTCAGAAATGGAAGGGAAGTTTATGCCTCTATATTTTTCTCTCTCTTTTCTCATGAATTTCATTTTTTTAAACTTTTTTATAGCAGCTTTGTTTGCTTTAAAAAATAGAGAAGGAGCTATGAAGGAAGGACTCTTGAAATGTCATCCGTGTTTTGAAAAGGGGAAACTTTGCATTTTCATTTTCAAAATCTCAGCTTTAAAAGGAACACAATCTGCTGGGTAAGGCAGAAAATGTTAAAAGCAGACAAAAGAAATAACCTTAAAGATTACCTAGTTCCAGTTTGTATTTGAACCTGTGCCTTGGGCTTTCATTTTATATTTAATACTGTTTCCTGGGTCTAATTGCTCCAAAGAAGGAGTGATGAAAGCTAAAGAAAAAGACTCTATAACAGTAAAAAAAAGTCTACTTGTGGTTATATCTATCGGTTAAATAAATCCCTGTCTGTGAAGTTCATTTGTTGTGAATTCCTGAAGAAATGAGATGTTTCACATCCAGAACATTTTTAGAGGTTACTGCTGGGTACCATCAGTGGGAGTTTACAGCTCCTGAGTTACTTGTCCTTCAGGCTTCTTAATTTTCTCTCCAGCTCTCCATACACATGCACAGAGGGATCTCAGGAGATTGGAGCAATTGGCACAAGGCAAATGTTCTGGCTCCTCTCACAGGTTTCTACCCCATCTCTGAAGGCAAAGAAATCACACATGGTCCGTGAAGGGGTTCTGCTGTTGTTACTTGAAACACATTTTAAGTGCCACTTAAAACACGTTTTGTTCCCCAAACTGTTGAGGACATCTACACTTTCACAGAGTGTATTTGGGGCAATGAACCCTTGTGGCTTCATGTTAAAGCAGAAATCCTGATGTGTATTCCTCATCGTACAGCTACTTTTCCACTTTTGAGCAAGTTCTGACTTTTCTTATCTCTTCATAAGAAGGATTATGACAGGAAGTTCTTCTCATCAAGACACGTTATATGGCCAATTAACTTATATTTGCAATGTCTTTTTTATGGCACTTGTATGAAAAGCCTTACACTGCTGTTGTAATGAGTTTGCTCTCTTCCTATCAACTGCAAATGAAGCAGTGGCTGTTTAATACTGAAGCATATTTCTACTCTTAATTATGGGCTTGATTATTATCACTCTCAGCCCAGCTTGAAGGTACTCTCTTCTTCGCAATATCCATTTCTCAGGTTTGTGTTGTTAGGTTCAGCTAATTTATTTTTGTAATTGGAAAGGAAGTGAGTTTGAGGAGGCATCACTGTGCTTCATCTTGCCCATCAGGGCTGAATAGCTTGTGGTCATTTGAAAGTGTTAAGTATCCCGGAGTGCAGTCAGGAAAAGCACTGTAAAATGTAAATTGCATTGCACTGAATATGTAGCAGCTGTTAGGAAGAATGAAGAACGGGACTGAAACGAAGTTGAGCCTCAGCTCAAAGGCTGCACTCAGTGCCATGGGCCTCTCAAACCAGGCACTAATCCATTTCTGACTCCTAGTATTTGCAACATCCTATTTCTTTCATATTATTTGGAAGTTAATTACAGGGCCCATCAGCTTTTTTGGCTCAATAATATTTCAGTGAAAAGTATTCAGGCATTATGTGGCTGGTTGCAAGGGAGATTATCAAGAAGTCAGAGAAGTGTAATAATCAAGGGATTTCTTTGTTAATGAAGAACTTGATGAAAAACAAATTAGTTAACAGTACATTGAGTTGAAATCTTGCTGATGGCAAATTTTGAACTTAATTAAAAAAAAACAAACTTGAAGACATTTTAAAGTTTTTTGTAACGCCAAAATTACGCTGGAAATTTGTAAAAGTGTAGGTCTCCAACCCACCCTTTTAGGTGTGCAGGTGAACCTCATTGGTATATAGCATCTGAACACTTCCGTCACGCTATTTTAAAAATCTGAAACCAGAAACCATTGTGTTTGAAATTAAAAACTGGACTAATCTATTGCAATGACATCCACATCTAGCCATAGTTGCATTACACCTTACAATGTCTGTTCAGGAATCATGTTAAGGAGAAGCCACAGCCTGTGCTTTGTTTACTGAGATTATGTGGCTGCCTGTGCTCCTGGTGTGCCACGACTGAGGCTGCTATGCAAATTATGCAAGGTGCTCAATGTCTGGCATCTCGAGGTAGGGCAGGCACAGCTGGGCTGGCCTTGCCAGGACCACCCCTACAGAACCCGACTTTCCAGTGTGAACTGAAATCTAGATCCTGCCAGAGCCTTTCACAAAGCAGTAGCTGGGAATCCGTGCGTCATCCTGCATCTTGCAGACTCTTATTCATGGCTCAAGGGGATAGGCTTTCCACACAAAGTACACAAGGATCTTGTTTCCACACTGGTTTTCTCCAGAATCACGTGTTGTTTTTTTTCTCTTGCCAAGTAATGTATATTTCAGCCAATATGGTGCTTGTGGGCAGAATAGAGAAGAACTTGTTTTGTACTCATGTTTGCGTTCCCAAATGGAACATTCACACAATAATGTTAATGCAGCTTAGGAAAATTGTTTCGCATTTGTCTTCCTTCATGTGCTGTGTTCATGGATTGCGTGAAAGTTTCCATTGTATGCATTCAGCATGAAGTAATGCAGCAGTGCCAGAGCATTTCCTTGTTTCTGCCTACTACACTTTTCAAATGAATAATATAATGCACATATATTTTGCCTCAGGAAAACAAGTGCATCCTCACAAATGCCAGCCGGGAACGAAAGGATATTTTCATAGTGATAATCCCAACCAAAAGTGGTAAAAGATCATGGATTGGGTCCCCAAAATTCATAAATATGTCTTAGAGATCATGAGAATGGGAAAATTTATAACATCTTGGTTTTTTTCCTATTTTTTCCTTTTTTCACTTTGAGTATTCAGACACACTTGGGATATATTTTCTTTTTTTTTTTTCACCCATGGAGAAGTCTAGAAACTTGTTTTTTGAAAGAAAACTTTCCAACACTTCTGCACATATTTCAGTCAAAAAGTCAGACTTGAATAAACACATCGTTACTTATTTTGACCTTCATAATAAGATCATGAAGGAAAGGGGTTTGTCATATTTATGCAGGCAAAGAAATATGGCACATAATAAGCAAATCAGGATTTTGTAATGAAACCTCTTTTCAGCAAGACATGCAATTCCCTTACATTCTCCAGAAAATGCCAAGTAGAGGTGAGTTCATTTCACCTAATCCAAGTTTGTTGTTTGGGATCTGTAATTGAAGAGATTCATATCACCTAATTCTATCTGTCTTGTAGGTGCCTACCCTAAATAACCTGCTAAGGCTCGCCTCATGGTTAATGGAGAGTGACAGGAACCTCCAGACTGCAATTCATTCCGTCTGTCATAGACGCTTGTCCTGGGAAAGAGCCAGTTTCCACAGCATCCCCTGACTTTACAGGAAGCTTGGGATAAATCATTCCCACCTGTATTTTTCAGACAGCTGAGGTCAGTTGTGAGAGACCTTACTACAAATCCCTTTCCGAGCACCACTGCCCCCATGTGTGAGCTGGGGTCCCAGTCAGAACCTGAACCAAACCCTGAAGGCCGCACACCAACCTGGTTCTTGGTAGTTAAAAATGGATGCAAACTTTTGTGCTTCTGTGCATTTGACAGCTTATGAAACAATTTAGTTTGTAATACATTTGCTTAAATGAAAACCTGATTAATTCCACTGTACTGACTTATTAGAACTAATAGGTTTTGTTACATGTGTTGCAATTTAAGCATTGTTAATTATTCAGAGCTGAATATAACAAAACATTTGTCATGAATATTTGCACACATTTTAAACAAAATCGTCCTTGGCAGTGTTTGCAACAGTTAAATATTTGACTTTCATGTGTATTTGGGTGAGACAATTTTCTTTTCAAGAATATCAGCAGAAAGTGAATCTCACATGAAAATCCACACAAATATTTATTTAAGAAAATAGTTGTACCTGCAATATACTTGTCAGCATTTTCAAGAATCGCTGAGGTGAATGGTCATGCAACCAGCAAAGCCACTTGAAGTGTATTAGGAACTCCTGTAGATGTCACCAGGGAGAAGATGGGAGTGACAGTCATTGGGTAGCAGCACCATATTCCTTTGAAAAATGCCTCAATTGCTATTTGGCAATATCCAAAGCAATATTATCTAAACATAACATTCCAGAATCTCCACATTCAGGGAAACAGCTGTGAATCTCCTAGGCTGACCTGCCACTGGGGCATCCAGACTGTGCACTACACAGTACTCTGTCCCTGCACTGCACTGGTTCCAGCTATGCAACCTGTTGCCTGGAGTGAGGCTTCCAGTGTTCCCACCTGTCAGAGAGGGGGTGGGGGAAATATTGAACATGTCAGAGAGTGACAGCCTTTGACACCAGTCTTTCATGTGGCACAGTGCTTGATACTCATCCTGCCAAACTTTGGATTTCCATGGCAAAGGTATTTGCACCTAACCTAGATTACTCTCTTCAACTACAATTACATGATCAAATAACTCACGTTGCTTTGTGAACCTGTTTCCTTCTTCATTTAAACCAGTTAAATATCCTTTCACCTGAGCTTGTTGCTTTCCAAGAGGACCCCAGGTCAATCTGGGAATGAGAAGCCCCAGAGACAATTTCATCTAAGCAATAAGTGATTGTGGGGGAGACAGCTCTCAAGTCCAGGAGGACAGGTGTCACAGCTCCAAATCACTTTGCAGATTGCAGAGCACATGCCATTATCCTCCAGATACTAAAACACCATTCCTTGTGACCCAGCCACCATGTCATTTCAGTCATTCTGAATTAGGAAAAAATAAAAAAGATAACCATGATCTTCTAGGGCCCAGTGCTCAAATGTGTGAAAGCAGAATGTGCTAAAGTGGGCAGCCCTGAGCAGTGTGGACATGATACTCTCTGTCACCAAAGTACAATAGTCTTCAGATCCATGAATGGGGCTATTACTCCCCATTTTCAATAAAGGGGTTGTGGGCACCTACATCATTAATAACTAAGGATAGGTGAGAGAATTCCCTGTTGCCTTGGATGACACATCTCTGTTTCTTCCTTTTCAGGAGAGGGAAAACCATTAGGAAGAAGATCAGGCCAGTGGGATGAACCAGCAGCTGTTGAGTGAGGAATGCACAGGCAGTTTCTCAGGACTGAAGGAAGCTGGTGCGTGAATCCAATGCCTGCTGCTCTTTGAGCTACTGCCTGGACCAATAAACCTCCTGTTAAAATGAGCCTGCTGTGACTGTTTTGTTGGTATTTTTAATTTAAACAATAGCTAATTAAATATGAAAGCAATTAGTATTTCTGTTCAAACAGCTGTCATGTAATGTCTGGTGCTGCAGTTATGATTCCTTAGCAGCACTACAAATGGTTTAGAAGCAAAGACTTTTGGGGAGTGGAAGGGGAAATAGAACAATATTTACTATGGGCATTGAAAACCACTGGCAGGTGCATTTAGCTTTTGCTGCACCAATTTACGAGCGTGTGGCATGCTTATAAACATAAATATGCTTTGGATTGTTGTGAAACTTTAAGTAACATTAAAATATACCCAAGGGAGAGAAATATATTTGTTGATGTTGTCTTCCAGCTTCACCCATGGAAGATTTTCCTACACAGGGTCTCAAAATGTCAGCAGAGAACAAAAGTATCATGATCTTCTTCCATGCTTGATGTTCTGCATACAGACCAGTTTGATGACAGCAAAAAAAGGACAGTGAGGAACTAGTGAGGTGTGAAATCAGCTGGAATTCCTGTTCTCCTCTTGGCAGCAGAATGTAGTTTACATAAAGAAAAGTGCTTAGCTTAGCACTCTTAGCTCTTAGTACTCTTAGCTTTCCTTCATGTTCTACCCTACCCCATAAGGTGGTGAAGCATCAGGGCTCTCCAGGGATGTGGTTTTACCGAGACATCGCGGCAGTGGCAGGATCAGCAGCAGCCTGGGTGCAGGCAATGAATGGAGCTCCTCATTTGTACCCTGGCAATGTGCATCTCCTTTCACTCCTCACAGCCCTGTATGCTCCTGGAGCTCAGGGGCTGTGGTGCAGCTGCAGGCAGGTATGTCTACAGTAGTCTTTGGGATCCACACACATTTTCTGCTCTGTCCTTGTCCAATGTTCCTGCATTGGACCGTGTCCTTGCAACTTTTTAAAATCCAAATTTGTGCAACTGCTGCATTTGCTATGAGGATCTGTATCCTAGCCAACTAGAGCTACACACTTGCCACTCATTTTACCTGTAGTTCAACCTGTATTTTTGAATTCTGAACTGTTAAGTGCACTTGATCAGAATTTATTTCAAAAACTAATAGCAAGTGTTCCAAAATGTTTTATGTTCTTATTAATGATATCATGACTTTCTGTCTTGAACCATGTGCTAACTTAATGATACAGTTAAACAGAACTGCCGTAATTACAAATTCCATTTCTGTAAAAGAATATGGGGGAAAAATATTCTTGAGGCAGACATCTAGCTGGTCTAAATCAGCCAAGTTTCCTACAAGTTAAAAGCTCAGTTTCATTAACTGTGACTGAAAACCTAGCCTACTTCTGCTTTGGTTGGCAAGCATACAAAAGAACCTCATTACTTCCAAGTTCTTTATTGTGAATAAATAATTGGCATTGATCTATGTTCAGTCACCTTCTATACATTATTAAACACTTGTTTACTAAACAACCTTTACAGTTTAAAAACAAGAAAAAACTTCACTGAAAAATGAATCAAATCTCCGTGTAAAATCAACCTATGGAGTTTAGAGGTAAGGTGAGTGAAGTTCATTTAATTAAAAGATTGCTTGAGGGGAGACATTGGCAGATCAATTTTTTAAGTTTGTGGAATTATATACTGAAATGCAAGTTTAAAGCTGCTGCCTCTGATTGCAGAACATAACAAATGGGAAACATTATATATTTATGAGCCATTCAATATCTTCCCCCCTTTTTTTGACTGGTTTATTGGAAAAGAAAAAAAATATCCATTCCAAGTTGTGGCAGCCTGAGTTAAGCAGACATTACCAAAATATATATAAGAAGGTGTTAACGCACTTTTCAACATGAAATTCTAATTGAAACTTCCACACAGTGGAAGCCAGGGAGCAAGTTTATGGCCTGGGGACATGCAGAAACTTATTTATAAGAAATTGCCTTTTTGATAGTGAATATTAACTGATTATTTTTTAGGTTCATAATTTATTGAATAGGTTTCTTCTGTTTATTTGTACTTGGGGAATTTTCAGAACTTCCTGGAACTTTGAACCTTTTAGTTTCTTATTAAGGGGTATATGTAAAAAACTATGCATAGTGGAAATGTTAAAAAAGTTTAAGTAAGAAAGAGTCCTTTTAACTAATCAATAGTCTGAGGACCAGGGGTCTACCAGTGCAAATCCTTAAGCCACAACACATTCAGATACAAAGGCTTTGGAAAATTCTATAAAGGCTATAACAATAATAATTGTGAAAAATGCAGTACCTTGGAATTTTAAATATTATTACAGTGATCATATAAATGGCCTTTTATGGGTACATATAAAACTGTATTATTTTTATTAATATTACTACTTTTGTTTATTATTATTGCAGTATAACACACCACGTGCTCTAGTTAAAGGTCCCTTTGCATTTCCATTGCATATCCCATTTTTGGTGGGGTTTATGACTTAGTCATTAAAATTCTCCACAGGCTAGAAATCGGCAAAGGAACTCACATTCTAAATTAATATGTTTAATGAAAAATAAAAAGAGCAAAATTAATCTGGTTGGTTAGAAAAATGGTTGGGGAAACTCACAACTCCATTAAGTAGTATCTGAAGTTTATTTATTACAATACTATTTTTAAATATCTCTTGGTACTTGGGAGCAAAGCCATGGGCCTATTCCTTGATCCTGTTTCAGGTTTTGCCTGGGGACTAAGAAGTGATTTACATCCATTCAAACTTGTGCAAAACACTTGTTTTAAATTTATGGTATCTTACACGAGGTTCACATATCTGAATTTCAAACATGCAGGACAACAAGAAATCAGGCTTCTTGACTTATGGCGCTAGAGCTCTACTTGTCAAGTTTGTCTGTCATACTATGTTGGAACACAGGGCAGAAATCCCAGAACCAGGACTGCTGCAAATCAACATGTATGAACACAGAGCTGCTTTTTTTGATCATTCTTTATTGCAACTCTCCTTCATCTTTTGTCTGACTCCTAACAATATGAATTTCTTCTTCTGATATAACTGCCTTGGTGTGGATGTATGAAACATTTAATTGTTAAGTTTTTCAGTTATAAAGAGTCATAAGATCACCCACATTGGACTTCAGGATGTCTGTAGTCCAACCTTTTGCTGAAAGCAGGATCAGATGCAGTGCTCAGAAAGGCTACTCAGATCTTTAACCAGTCAGTCTTGAAATCCTCCAAGGACAGAGATTGCAGAGCCTCTAAAGGCAGCCTGCTCCAATGCTGACCCCCTCCTTGAAAACTTTTAGTTGGAGTGAACAAGCTCAGATCCCTCAGCCTCAGTACTACAGCAAGTGCTTCAGCCCCTGACCATCTTGGTGGCTGTCCACTAGACTAACTGCAGTTTATCAATGTCTTTCTTTTATTATAATATCCCAAAGTGAATGCAGATCCAGTCTGAGATATGAGGAAAAGAGGAAAATCATTTCTCTCATCTCCTCGTTGTGTCCATGCTTATATAGCCCAGGGTGCTGGTGGCCCTTGTTGCTGCTCTGGTGCCCTGCTGGCTTGTGCAGCTCCCTGTCCGTCTGTCTTCATGGGATCTTTCTGTGCAGCAGGTCCCCAGGTTCTGTGACTGCAAGGAGTTTTTCTTTTCCAGGCACTGGGGAGAAAGACATTTGCTTTCTGTGGGTTAATGACTGGTTTGTTATTGAACCTCTTGAGAATTTTTGTTGTTTCTCCCACTCACTGCCCCAAGTTAACCAAATTATCTTCTCCTAAACCCAGCAAGTGGACTATAGCTACAGATATTTCAAAGTCTGGCCATAAATCAGGCGAGATTGAAATATTTTTATATTGTTGTATTTCTACAGATAGTAATCAAAATTACTACATACCTCCCTTCCATTGCAACCAAATTGTTCTAAATTGTTCTTGTGTGCCGAAAGATGAGTCGACGAGGCAAATATCCAGCCTGGGTGGGAAAGGAGCTTTTGAAGGAACTAAGGAATAAACAGAGGATGTATCATCTTTGGAAGGAGGGTCAGGTATCTCAGGAAATATTTAAGGGGGTTGTTAGGGTATATAGAAAAAAATTAGAGAGGCCAAAGCTCAGTTAGAACTTAATTGGCAACTTTTGTCAAGGATAATAAAAAATGTTTTTACAAATATGTTAACGACAAAAGGAAGGGTAAGAACAATCTCGTTTCTCTAATGGATATGGGAGGGAATTTAATGAATGCAGACAGGGAGAAGGTGGAGGTGTTTAATGCCTTCTTTGCCTCAGTCTTTAGTGGAAAGATGGTTTGTCCTCAGGACAACTGTCCTCCTGGGCCGGTAGAGGGTGTCAGGGAGCAGGATGGTCCCCCTGTTATCCAGGAGGAAGCAGTCAGAGAGCTTCTGAGCCGCTTGGATGTTCATAAATCTATGTGACCAGATGGGATCCATACCAGGGTGATGAGGGAGCTGGCGGATGAGCTTGCAAAGCCACTCTCCATCATTTACCAACAGTCCTGGCTCACTGGGGGGTCCCAGATGACTGGAAGTTGGCCAACGTGACGCCCATTCACAAGAAGGGTAGGAAGGAGGATCCTGGAAATTATAGGCCAATCAGTCTGACCTTAGTACCTGGCAAGGTAATGGAACAGTTTATTTTGAGTGCCATCACACAGCACCTGCAGGATGGCTGGGGTATCAGACCCAGCCAGCATGGGTTTAGGAGGGGTAGGTCATGCTTGACCAACCTGATCTCCTTTTATGACCAGGTGACCCACCTGGTGGATGCGGGAAAGGCTGTGGATGTTGTTTATCTGGACTTCAGCAAGGCCTTTGACACTGTCTCCCACAGTAAACTCTTGGAAAAGCTTCCAGCCCACAGCTTGGACAGATGCACTCTTTGCTGGGTTAAGAACTGGCTGGATGGCCNAACTACCTGAAAGGTGGTTGTAGTCAGGGGCTTGGTCTCTTTTTCCAGGCAACAACTGATAGAACAAGAGGACACAGTCTTAAGCTGTGCCAAGGGAAATTTAGGTTGGATGTTAGGAAAAATTTTTTTAAGGGAAGAGTGATAAAGTTCTGGAATAATCTGCCCAGGGAGGTGGTGGAGTCACCATCCCTGGATGTGTTTAAAAAAAGGATTGGATGTGGCACTCAGTGCCATGGTTTAGTTGAGGTAGTATTAGGGCATGGGTTGGACTTGGTTATCTTGAAGGTCTCTTCCAACCCAGTGATTCTGTGATTCTGTGAAAATAAACCCTTCATATAAATATATTTACCAAAAAAAGATAATTCTGTTTTGTTTCATTCTTATCTGCCCCAAGGGATCTATTGACAAGAACATGAGTTATACTCGCTTTCAGGGGTCAATTGTAACACCAGGTCATTGCCAAAGTCCAGACAAATAATACTTTTCTCATTTTATCCACAAATCCAGTAATTTATTGTAGCATAGAAGGCAGTCATGTTGTTCAAGCATTTTTAACCCTTGAGAAATCCATTGTGACTGTCCCTGTAACCTTATCCTCCTTCACCTGCCCAGAAATATGTTAAAAGAGCATTTGCTGGATGATTTTTCTAGGGACAAAAGTGATGCTGACTGATTGTTCCCAATTGCCCCTTTTGCTTTTCCTAAAGATGGTAATGTACAACTTATTTATCAAAATGACTACATAGTAACTATTACACCAGGCTACATCTGCAACACACAGACTTAAATAATTTGAAATGGAATATGTATTTCTGTTCATGTAAGTGATTATAAGGAAACAAACCTTCTTTTGCTCTATTGTGCAGGGAAGAACAAGACATAGTATGTGACTGGGGGCCCTTAGTTTATTAGAATATATATTACAAACACTGAGTGAGTATTATTGATGGCAACAAGATTCTTGGACCCAAAGAACCTTCACAAATTGGAAATAAATTTATGTATGTGCACCAGAAAATCTATTTGTTTATGTGTGTGCATGCTTGAAATATTTTACTTTCTGTCATTTAAAGACCTTATTACACCAGTAGGAGGAGAAGCCATTTATTCTGGTTTTGGATCTAAGAACATTGGAATGGTGGAGATTTTTGGCTCAAGGGGTACAGTTCCTTGGTGTCACAGGCATGACATCCTATCATCAATTTCATAACACAATCAAACTCTTACATTATTTTATACATACCTAGTGGATGTGATTTATTTTCCTTTCTTTTCACAATGTTCCTTGTGTGCAAAGACTGTTATATCCCCTGCAGTATGAATATCTTTAGCTTAGTCAGTAACTCTTCTTCCAGTGTCACTGCCTCTTTCTTCAAGGCAAGTGCCAAAGAATCTGAACAATGTTCTAGATGAACACTCAGTAGTGTCTCAAACACTGATACAAGTTTTTTCTTTTCTTTCCTAGATAAACCTGTTCTATTCTATGGCATTATTTCATTTTCACATAATTTTCTCATGATTGATCAGAATTCCAAAGTGTTTTACATCCTCTGTGTGTTCCAGTTGATGGAACAAACTTCTTCCACCTGAGGGAAGAAGTTTTTCCTGTTAAACTAAGTGCACTCTCTAGTACTTTGCACAAATTTATAATCATTATTTCTCATATTTTTCAGTACAGTCTTCAAGCTCCTTTTACCAACAATGGCTTCTAACACTGTGCATTAGCAGCAAACTTGTGCCAAGATCACTAATAAAGATATTATGATCAATTTCTTAAGCATTAGTTCTGGGAAAAGCTCAAGAATAATACTTGACTCAACTTTTAAGTTATTCCTAACCTGTAAAAGTCAATAATATTTTTTCACTACCCTCTTATGTTGTTCCATTTGTTTGCATCTAATTCTTATACTAATCTGCGTCTTCTGCATTTTAACCAATGATTTCCCATATGGCAACATGTCAAATGATTTACTGAAGTCCAGTTAGATTAAACCTATTGCCTTTCCTTTATCTAGAAAATCAATTACCTCATCAAAAAGAAATATCTGCTGAGGCTAATGTGATCTATCTTTGGTGAATCCTTGTGACATTTTACCCTATTTCCCATTTACTCCCATATATTTAATTATTCTTCCTCTTAAAATATCTTCTCACTCCTGGATAGTGTGGCAGTCAAATGAATGGGTGTAAAGCTGTCCAGATTACTTTCTTTCCTTTTCTTAAGTCTATTAGTAGTAGAAGTAGCAGTAGTTTTACTATTAGTAGTAGTATTTCTCAACATTTTTTTTTCTTCATAATTATTGTAACATTTAGAGAAAAGCAGATATAATAAAAGTCCTTACTAGTGTTATCCTGGGATGTCTGCTGATTAAGAGAAAGCATAGGATCATAAAATATCTTGAGTTTCAAAGGACCTATAACCCACCAAAAATAAACCACGTGACTAAAAGCATTGTCCAGTTTCTCCTTGAGTTCTGACAGGTTTGATGCTGTGACCACTTCCCTAGGGAGCCTGCTCTATGGAATCTTGGAATGGTTTGGGTTGGAAGGGACCTTAAAGATCACCTAGTTCCAGCTCCCCTGCCATGGGCTAGGACACCTTTCTCTAGACCTCATCCAACGTGGCCTTGAACACTTCCAGTGAGGGTACATCTGGAACTTCTTTGGGCAACCTCTTCTAGTGCCTTGCCACTCCTGAATAATTTTTTTCCTGGTATCTAATCTAACCTACTCTCTGTCAGCTTGAAGCCATTCCCCCTTGTCCTGTCACTCCATGCCCATGTAAATAGTCCCTCTCCATCTCTCTTGTAGGATGTTTTCAGGTACTGGAAGGCTGCTTTTAGGTCACCCTGAAGCCTTCTCTTCTGCAGGCTGAACAATTCTAATTTTCCCAGCCTATCCTCACAGGAGAGGTGCTCCATCCCTCAAATCATCTTGGTGACCCTCCTTTGGACTCTTTCCAATAGGTCCATGTCTTTCCTGTGCTGAGGACCCCAGAACTGCATGGAGCACTGCAGGAGGGATCTCACCAGAGCAGAGCAGAGGGGCAGAATCACCTCCCACATATACTCATTCTAGTATCTCCTTAACATGAATTGATGATACCAAGACATATTCTGAAGAGAAGAAAAATAATTATTATTAAGTTAAATAACCATAATACTGAGATATTAGCCCAAGATATCACAACTTTACGATCTGTAAATTTATGACTTTAATTGCATATAGGCATGTGGTAGGTTGAGCCTGAGCTGATGGACAGCTCGTTTGACCAGTGGCGCTTTTCGAAATTTCTATATTTGAAGGCTGGAGAGGACGGGAAGTGTCTCTCTCTTCCTGGGAGTTGGGCCGTTCCCGCAGGAGGGGGGGGAAAAATGGCTGCTGAGGTTTTCGCTCCTCGGAGTGGCCTCGAGCCCCCCTCCCCCTCCCTCCAGTGCCAGGGCAAGACCCCAGCGTGCCGGCGGGAGAATCTCCTCAGAGCTCGGCAGCTGAGAAACAACTATATTCACTGCAAGTAGCTGCAACATCCAGTAGAGGCTTCTGAGGACTGCTCCCCCCCCTGCCCCCCACGTGGCCACGGAAATTCTGGCAGAGCCAATGGGGCTGAGAGACTAACATCAAGAAGCCAGCAGCACAAAGTGAATGGGGCTTTCTTCATCATAAAGCCTGAACGACGGACTCTTCATCATGGCGTTTTCAAGGTCAGAAGAAAAGAAAGTGAAGCCAGATAATGGCGGATGGGGAAGAAAAAGGGGCGTGGTCACGCTTGCAGCGCGAAAGCTTAAAACTGCCTTCTGCAAACGATGGTAGAATCTGCAATATGCCAAACTGGTTTTCTCTTTAATCCATTTAAAAGACATGGGGGGGTGATGAAGAATTTGGAATGCAGCCTATGTGCAAAGGGGACCACGCCAGGTGCCCAGAAGTGTGGGAAGCTTTAATGTGTGGAGTTGTAAGAAACTTTTAAGATTTTCTGTGGAGAAGCGAGTTGCTGTTTCAGGCTAGAAGCTGTTCACCCTTAAAAAAAGACTACCCCATGTTGTGGCCCATGTGATTCTCTATCCATGGGAGAGAGTTGTTTTTCCCGGTGGCAGCTTTAATCCCGGGCGGGGGCTGTCGAACTGTGGCTGATACGGTTTGGGAGACCATGGATTGCAAAGGAAACCTCTTTTCTCCTTAACTAGTGGAGAGACCTTTAAAAATTGTGGATACTGACTAAGAATTATGTAATGTTATCCTTTGTGCTGGTTTGGGGAGGAGAAAAGGAGGAGGGGGGTGTGAGAGTAAAAAGAGGGATTTTGCTTTGATTTTCTTATTATTTTCTTTTCTCTTTTAATTCTGTTAATAAACTTTTCATCTTCTTTAAGTTTTGAGCCTGTTTTGCATTCCTCCTGTTGGGGTAGATCAGCCCCCAGATGGGCTGGAGTCTTCAAGTGACCATCAAGTGGCCGTGCTGATGGCTGCACTTCTCCTCTTCGGACAGCCCTGAGTGCGGGTCAGAGGATGGGACCGAAGTCTAAGCCCCACCTATGGTAACACCCCTCTCTCCTCCCCAAGTTCTAGAAAGTTCTTACTTACTTGGTTCCCCATTGGTTTGTAACCTTGACTCCCTCCTCCCTATTACCCTCATTAGTGGACATGTCCATCAATCTTCCCTTGTTCCAAAATGTTATTGGTTGTACCCCCAGACTCCACCCTGGACCCTAGTTTATAAAGATCCCTGCAACCCTCAGATCGGGGTCACTCGTTCCTGGACCCTTCAAGAGCAATAAAGCCTTGGAACCCACATAAGTGTCCTCTCTCTCTCCCTTCGCCTCTGCTACGCCTTATTCCATCCCTCGCTTGGGGATCGCTCCTTTGCTGTAGAGCCAGTGGATACAAAACTGCATCCAGGGAGGACTGCAGGAAGGACGCTGAGTCTCTGCGAGAGACCCTGAGCAGCGTCACCTCCAAATCTCCTATCTCACAAAAGATAAAGAGGTGAACTGAAACCACTACATAAATTGGTGTTTCCGCCCAGTTTCGGATCAAAACCCCTACAAATCTGGTGTGTTGGCTGGGAAAGCGAACTAAACCCGCTACAAGGCAATTACGTATATCAGAAATCTGAGGATAAAAGATTAAAGTTGATTAATTTTCGTATCAAAATTTGTGCTTAGATTCAGGTAAAAACCACTCTGCATATTATTTTCAAGGAATACTTATTATATTACACAGTGTCATTTCATCAGCCTGTTCTAGCCCTTGGAGCTATGGTGCAATTCACTGTCCAGTAAACTTTCATCTTCCTTATTAAACTGGTAAATATTCATAGGTCTTTTTGTACATTGATTGAAATGTTTGAATGAGTGGGGAACCAACATGATGTGAGGGGTGTTCTGTGGTATAAAGCTTTGGCTGCATCCCATCTTTGTGTCCGGACAAAGTGTGAGTGTAAATTCTTCCTCTTTCTCCCTCATACTCTTGCTGCTGTGAAAAGAAAACCGAGATGCATTAGTCAGAAAGGATATTTATAGAACAATCATGCATTCATAAAAAAATGGCATTTTATGGGTCAGTGAGGAGGAAAATGAAGGAAAATATGTCCTAAATATTCCTGTCAACTGCTCCAGACCTACTAGGAGAGTTGGTCCAAGTTCGTTTGGTGTCAGGGTGATTTAGTGGCAGGGAGGTAAGAGGATAGCACCAGAGCAGGGATGCAGTGGGAGGAGCAACCTCCATATAAACATACCTTGCTGCAGATCTGGCCTTAACCACCTGTGCTAGTTTCCTGTGTCTTCAATCCTGATATGTGGAAACGACATAGAAACTTTCTTATCCCAATGGGTGTTCTGAGGGTAATTGCAGTGAAGCTTGAAAAGGCTCATATCCTGTCACAGTATAGGCTGTGCAAGCAGTTAAGACATTGGGAAAATTGCACAGTGTGATAAATATTGACCTTTTAAGTAGCATTAGCAGTACAATCATTCCAGTGTGTATCCAAAATAATGTAAGTCAACACACTGAGAGGGTGTTTTTCTGAATACCAGTGAGGACATTTCACCATTACTGTGTTCTGCATGGTGGTGAATTTTGCTTACTACAAGTCTGCAAATAATTTCTCTCTATAAAAATGACTTGTCCTCAATGTATATGCAAAATTATGTACTAATTTTGCCAAAGGAAAGTATTTTACAACCTACTTTCATAAGGTATCAAATTTTGAAAATATAAATGCTCTTGATGAATGTAGGCCTGATGAGGCAGTTTGAGGGTAAGACTGGGAATCATGGTTACAATAATTTTGGATGGAAAAAACAAGCTCAGTAGACGTACCTGCAAATGAGAGATAGAAGACAAGGATGAAGTCATATGCAATGTTTTTTGTTAATCACTGACGGGAAACATGCTGTACCAGCAGCAGTCTTGTAGCACACACTCTCAGTGGGCTTTACTTCCCAACCACAGCTGAAGTCTGTGGTCCAATCTCCTGGCCCATTGCATATATTTTCAGCTTTATTTAGGGAATAAAACAAAATATTTAAAACCTGTTTTTATTTCTTCTTGTATTTAGTGTGAAGTTAAATATAATTCCAGTTTTGAGCAGTTTGCAACTGACATTAAACATAGTTACAAGCAGAAAGGATGTTTTCCCTTGTACAACTAGAGCAACATTTTAGGATATTTCACAGTACTTTTCATTCAATCATGATGCTTGAATCACACAGAACAGTGAGTGCGCCCTTTCCTTTCGTTCCTTCTGTTACTGCAGCCCCCAAAACCACTAACCCATAGGAAAGAAAAGTATTGTCAAAAAGCAGATAATAAGGAGAGAGAGTCAGACTCTAAAGATGACAAGAGATTACTCATTCTGATCTATTCTGGTAAAACACGGCAACAGAATTTTCCAATAATATTTACCACTGTACAGTGGATACTTTTGGGGTTTTTTTCCTCATGGGAATTTCATAGGGAGTCTTTGTATTCTGTCTGTCAGAACTATGATGTTTAATTTAATCTAAAGCCAGATATACAGCTAGCAAAACTTGCAATGATTCAATACCTTCAGTGTATCCTTTAAAGGCATTCTGCTATGTACACCTCTCCTACTTCAACTGAAAGACCTGTAATGAGTGTAGCAAGAGGAAGAAGTAGAAGGAGGGATTTTTTTTTTTTTTTTGTCACCTGAAGAAATATCTCAGACACGTTTCTGAGGTTGGATTCCCTATGGCTACATCTACACTAAAAATTAAAATGTCCTTGGGAATATTCCTGGCCAGCTGGCAGGGAGGAGCTAACATCGACCTCAGACTCTGAAAACAGAGCAGCTCCATGCAAATTGCCTGCTGGAAATGGTGCTTAAAAATCTACTCTCTCCAAGGACTATTTAGGAAATTTCAAACTGGGACAAACCCAAAGCAAGTCAGACACTGTTCTAAGTATTTAACAGTGGGAGGTATTGATAATATAGATGCTTGTATTGGAAAGTCCAGAAAGGTACTGGGTGGTAATTTGATGGTATAGGCATAGTCCCAAAGTGCATGTAATAAAATGTCACAATTTAATTCACTCTACATCTTAATTGAAAGAACTGAGATGTTTGTAAATCCAGAGTGCATGCCCAGTCATCCAGCAGTAGGATGATTATCTGAAATAAGGAACTGCTGGGTCACAGAACTAATGTCTTGTATTTTCAGTATTGGCTGCCTTGACATACAAGCAGCAGTCAGGCTTTATCAGAAGTTGAAAGGATCCTACTTTAGTTTCCAAAAAAGTAATAATACAGCAAAGTTCCTAACTGTAGCATGCGCTAGAATGGAAAGATTTAAAATGTGGATAAAAGGAAAAGAACTTTTTATTATACCCCTGCAAATTTCTCCTAAAAATATGCCAACACAACAACAAACACAAAAATAAACCAAAAAAGCCAGCCAACTGACCAACTGACTGATCAACCAAAATTACCTCAAAACCCCACAAAAATTAATCAATATCTGTGTTTGGCTGCAAGCAGAAGTCCGAGCAGGGTGGGGGGTTTTGTCTTTTATTTATTGCAACAATGAGCAGATAGATGCTATTACCCCTTGGAAATCACATATTTGGAAGAGAAAGTGACTGCATGTAACAAGCACAAAAAAAAAAAAAAGAAAAAAAAAAGAGGCAAAAGAAAAAAACCCTAAACATCAGGCAAAGATAAGGGATATCATGATGCCAATGTTCGTGGAGGTCAGCACACTCCAGAAGTGACTGAAGAGTATTTATCCAGACGTAAACAGAACAATCACCACCACAGAGGCAAAATGCAGCTGATGATACCACATGACATAGTCAACTTGATGCACTGATAACCTTTGTTAGCCAAAAAAACTAAGCAAAGACCTTTTGTTCATGTGAATATCTTTTCTAGTGAGCATCACAGGTGTGCTGAAGAACCTCCATCTGACAGCTGTGTGAGGACCACAACAGTCACTGCCTGGTTCTGTTAATAATTGATGACCAAATACCTACAGTGCCACCCTCAGGCACTTGAGATTTCTCCTGGTTACTAAAGAAGTTCCCACCTTGCACTTCTGTTCAAAATGGAATTGCTAAACAGTTGTGGTTTTTCTTCCACTGGACTAAATCACCCTATGACAAACTTGAAACTTTGTCCAACAATTAAAAGATAAACAGAAAGAGAAAAACAAAACAAAACAAACAAA
>VZTH01011539.1:421593-432455 GCA_013397815.1 Aleadryas rufinucha
CAACAACAAACACGCCCCCAACCCCCCCCCCCTCAAAAAAAAGGAAGAAATAAAAGAGAAGAATTATTTTTAAGGTCTATCACTGTTTTCAAGTTTAGTGCTGACATGCTTGCCTAAAGCTGTCTACTAAACTGGGATGAGTAGTCAACATCTGTTCTGAATTATTTATTTATTTTCGATTGCAGAAAATTGGCAGCTCCAATGTCCCTAAGAGAAGGATAATTGTAATTATCTATGATGTTGTGAAAACTGTTTCAATGGCTCAGCAGTTACTGAGGGCCTGGGGTTTTTTCTTTTCCTTCCAGCATATATATTCCACTGTGTGTATATGGATGTAGGAAAAAATAAACTTCAAGGTTCTTTTTGTAAGTTGTATGTGATTTTTTCCCCCGCTCTACCACTTTGAATGCACTATAATGTTTTGCTAGTTAGGGGGTCCAGAATACGCATTTTAAATACACTACTTATCGTTAAACATGAAATGGTTATTTGTACAAGGTCTCCATCTTTCAATATGTTGTGCTTGAAAAGGGCTGTTGTACCTGTGTGGACCTGGAATGACTAATATAAAGTGCAGAGTTAAATATTGTATTAAATTCTAATAATCAGTTATATATATCTACCATAAGTGTAAAAATGCTGATCTCAAATTTCTGTCATTTTGCAGGAAGAAGAATCAAATATCAAATCCAAGAAGTGAGTCATTTTCTCAGAAACTCTTTTTTATTGCTATTTGAAATAAAACCAAATAAAATTTATAGTGATTGTTTCACTGAATCTTGTGTCTCCAGATCATCATCCAGACTACTAGAATTCTTATTTCCTGGCTTTATGTAAAATACAGAAAGATTGAGAAAAGAACTGCTTTTCCTGGAACAAAAGGAAAAAAAAAATGGAGAAGGTATTGCCTTATATATATATCTAGGAAAAAAATACATCAAATATGAACACAGAGGAAAGTGAAATATGGAATTATCAAATATCCATGGATTGAGATAAAAGGCATACCTGACTCCTATAGATGGCCAAGTCCAGAAAATGTGTTGATGAGGAATTATTAACCACATAACAGTGACATACAAATGTAAAGACTGGTGGGACAGAGGGATTTGAACTAACTTAACATCTGATGGATAAGTAAAATATCAGGAGATAAATGCTAGGTCTGTACTAATAAACCAAACAGTGCCAGGGATCATCCTCTGACACTGAGGCCAACTGGCACAGTCTGTCACATCCACACTGTTAAACTCTCAGCCTCCAGCACAACACGGTCAGATCTGTTCTGCCATTTGGGAATGGTCCCCAACCTGTACTAACTCTTGAACTACATCCAGGAATTTTCTGGCTAGTTGGCTGTGACCAGAAGCATGGCCATTATAACAATTTGCCAGCAGACATGACTGAATACCAGTGCTGGTTCTAGCTCTAGTTCATCAGCTTATTATCTGTGCACAGCTATGTTTTCCAAAAATCCTTACATTTTATCAGGGAAAAAATGGGCTGAAAGTACTTACTGGTACATGATACTAGAAAAGATCAAATTTAAAAGACCTTTCTTTCAAATATATTTGCTGTGGAAACAAATTCATCATGATCAAGTTGACAACAAAATAGGAAAATAAGTCAAAGTAAGGAAACAAGAGATCAGAGTTAGTTGGATATATTGTCTTTCTATAGCTGAAAGATACCAAGTAGCTTAAAATGTTAACCAAGGCACAAAAAAATTATTTCCAAAAGGTATGAAGAGGTGATTGAGAAAACAAAAGAAAAACCAGTGGCAAAATACTGACATTTAGAATGGCAGAAAGGAGATCCCAAGGACTTTAAAAGCATTTGACCACATTTTGATATCCCAAAAGAGATAGAAACAAAATCGTTAATCTGGTTTTGTGCAGCTGGTAGATAATAGGGTGCTAAGCAAAGGGCAATATGGATTTGTCAGGATTTCACAAAATATGCCAAGCCATCCGAATTACTTTGTTGACATGTTAACTGGCCAAGAGGATATGCGGGAAGCAGTAGATATATTTGACAGTCTGACTTATGTAATTCTTTTGATGTGGATGGCATTTTTACAAATAAATTTAGGAAATGCACTCTTGATCAAATGCAACTGACGCAGATGAAGAACTGCTTGGGAAAAAAACCCTTTCAGACTCAGAGCAGAGTTCTCAGTAGTCTTCTGCCAGACTAGAAGGCTCTTTCTAATTGGCCCCATATCCAGCAGTTTTGGGACGTGTATTATTTAATATTTTCATTAACGACATGGATGACAGAATAGTGAATATACTTACGAGAAATGGAAGGACTTCAGGCTGGGAGTGGTTATATCAATTTAGGCGACAGGAGAGTAACTCAGAGGCATTATGGTATATTAGAGAATTAGACTGAAATCAATAAGAAGAAATTTCTGAAAGGCAACTACAAAGTATACTCAGGAAGGAAAAACAAAAAGGTACTTCAGAAAATGGAAAACAAAAAGAGAGAAATATAAAAAATAGGAATTAACTATAAGCTGTATATGGGTTAAATATACGGTCTTACAAGAAACACAATATCATTCCAAAGTGTATTAATTTCAGAGTTCTGTGCAGGACTTACAAAGGTAATTATTTAATTTTGTTCAAACTACTGAGGTCTTTGATCCAGTTAGAGTGTATAGAATTTGTACTACTCATTAACAAGCAGGCTGGCATACACCACAGAGTCTAAACGAGATCAACAAAGACAACAAAAGAACACAAAAAGATAAATTATCAAGAAAGGATTAAAAAAACCTATTTAGTCCAGAAAACAGAAAATCAGGAGATGTAAACTATTCAAATCTGTGAAACAGATACAGGCTCACACAGGCATAAAAAGGATTTCTGAGTCTCAAAAAAAAAGAAAGTAATTTCACCCATTTATTTTTTTTTTAATATGTATGTAAATCCAAGGATTTTTTCAAGTTTGTGATGAAACAAAAGTTTTCCAGAGTGTAAATTTGATTATATTTGTGAACTTCATTGCTGATATCAGCTTTCAGGGTCTTTGGTTTTAGGGCACAGCTGCCAATATTGTCTGCTTCAGGGCTGGGGATCCATGACTTTGAGCATCCCCAGGACAGCCCCATTACTTCTGCATTCCCCAGGGCTATAGCTGCCTTGAGTACCATCATCCAAATCCTTCTCAGCAGTGTGAAGCCTTCATAACAGGGAAATTAATATAAAGACTGTTATTATGTTTTTCAATGCTGAAATTACGTTTATGTAACAGTTAATTACTACTTATTGTATTCATTTACAAATAACATTTCCCCCTCCTACAGAAAGAACAGGAAAAGGAACAATCCTAAATGTTATAATCAGCATCTCTCAGTACCTGCTGGATAGAATACAACAATGGTGTTCTGCCAAAGCAAACCCAGGTGCAGATTTTATAAGGAGGAGACTGGGAGGGGAAGGAGGGGACTGATAATCCCATTTTCTCCATGAGCCCCCACTGAGTGCAGTGTGGGTGTTTGGGGTGGAGAACAGTCATTGCTGTGTAACTTCGCTGTCCATTGTGCACTGCCCCTTCTCTCACACAGGTCAAATGGAATCTGTTGAGAAAAAGGAATGGAAAGATATGTGAGGAAAATAAAAATGTTGCATCCTACACCTGCAGGAAATATATCCTTGAGGGACATAATTCCCCAGCTTCAAGGATTTAGGAGCAAGCCCTGTGTATCAGCAATGTGTGGTTTAGGTGGAGCTCTGCTAATTTAATGACATTTTTCCTAGCCTTGGGGGAAAGTGTTTAGAAATCTTTGAGTGTATGGGTGTTTGCAAAGAGGCAGGATCCATGCACAAGGCGTAGTTTAAACACAGCTGAGGGCTGTACTCCTGTGGTCTGTGACTGCTTCTGCAGCTCTGGTAGATCTCTCTATGCCACACTGGTGAGGAGAGAGTGCAGGACACTCTGGGTAAATTTCTGTAGCCTCAGACCCCTCTTCCTCTGTTACACTGGTGGAATTTATGGCTGAATCAAGCCTCTATAGTGTGAAATGCTAATGTAACCCAAATACATGAGCTATAATCCATAGCCTGGAGGAAGGTCTCTTATCCTTACGTCTGGGAGTGTGCTACTTTTGCAGTGCTGAGTTGATTTTGCTAGTAAAAAAAGGCAGCTCCTGCCTCCAATCATAGGTGTATATTGTATGCATGCTACTCTGCTGAATTTTATATACCCTAGGGTTTCTCTGGGTTTAAAAAAAATAAGGGGATGAGGACAATGCTACAAGGTGATACTTGATATAATGAAAATCTAGCAGACTTTGGTGATGTTAAAAGCAACTGAATGAGAAATTGTTTTGACTGAAATAGACATGAACAGTCTTATAAGTCTAGAAGATTAGAGGATTTATTACAGTCTCAAGAAAATGATAGATGTGGCTTTTGTCCTGGCCACCTGCTGTTTCCTTACTGAAGTGAGATCCAGTTTAGTGTTATTTCAAATTCATAATTATGGCAGAACTGGTTTAGCTTTTCAAAGTCCAAATTTTGAGGGTCATAATGCTGAGATTATTGTGTAAACACAGTCACAATTCTTCACAAAAGAGCAGATAAGCAAATACATATCAGGTAACTGGCATGTTGCAAAATAATAATTAAGTCAGTTGTCTCCTGTAATTTGTATTTACTGAGAGGCGGTGGTTAATCCCAGGTAGTTTTCACCCTCTTAATAAGGTCTGGGGGAAGGCAGAGGCGAGAGGAATAAAGAAATACATCTATAGATAAGTCCATGTTGAGCTGAGCTTGTTAAACCAGATACTCTGAAGCTAAAGAGTTTCACAGAAGAAAAGAGGAAAGAGCCTTTTCAACTTCCCGAGAGAAAGTAGCAATAAACTGGCTTGATGATCACTGTTGTTAAATTGAGCCCCTTGGGATGCCAGGTAATTTGCTGGTAACGTGAAAGACTTGGTCTTTAGCAAGGCTGTTTGAATGACTGTCTGGAGGTTCCATCTTTATAGTCCCAAATTCTCTAGCACCTTTCTTGCAGGGGGATCTATTATGCTGCAACAGTCAGTTGATGAACTGCAGAAAGTTAGAGAAGGCAAAAGGCCATTTTCACTGCATGGGCTGGATTCAAAAGCACTAAGAGTAGCTGGCTGGAGGGAGAAGAGATGCTTTATTGTTCATCCCTAGAGTGACAGTGGAGTCACAAAAGGGAACTTCAGGGAGAGAACATGTATTTAGAGTGTCGGGAAGTTTTTGGAGATATAATCTATTTTTAATAAAATTGCTCTTTTAGCAAAGCTACAGAAAGTTTCTAGAATTTCTTCATATTCTGAGAAGCAGCTCAACTAGTCTGTTAACTCTCCACCTACCAGTTAAATTTATTTTTCCCCCAAAAGTTTTGCACAGTGATTTAGTTACAGACCTCCTTGGTTTAAAATGTTCATATGGAGTTTTTTCTTTTATACTTTGCTACTCTCACCTTCTAGATTGTAAATGCTGAAACAACCCATGGATCTCATTGGGTTGTTGATAGTTTGAGTGGACATCTTTCTCCAGAAGAGACAACTATGTTTTTTCAATAATATTAGATTCCTCTTTTTGACATCACTCAGTTTTCTTCTCAGTAATTCAGAAATCTCAAGACTTGCCATACCCAAACCTTGTTTCTCAGACAGGAAAAGAAGGCACCTGTACTCTTGTCTAACCTAAAGTATCATTTTTCATTCCAGCTGTCACAGAATATTAGAGTGGCTTGGATTGGAAGAGACCTTGAGGACCATATGGTTCCAACCCCTCCTGCCATAGGCAGGGACACCTTCAACTAGATCAGGTTGCTCCAAGCCCCATCCAACCTGGCCTGGGACAATTCCAGGGATGAGTAAGAGCAAGACAACTCTGTTTTACATACTGTGGTTTCTGATCCCTGTATTGAGAATATCTATTTAACAGTTTTACCTCTTCATTAAGAATGATGCAATAATGGATTTTTTCCCTCTTGATTGACAGCTAAGCACTGACCCAAGCAAGTGAAGAGAACTGCGATTATAATTTAGCAAAGAAAAAGTGATGATGTTTTAATGGTTCTTCTTAAAGAACATTTGATTAACTGATATAGCAACAGGTGCCAATATTGAATGAATACTTATGAAAAATTCCTCTGAGTATGAACTCAAGTAAAATAATTGAATTCTTCATTATAGTTTTTTGCTTCCTTTGTGTTTGCCTTCTGTGAATATTCTATAAAGTGAGTTTAATGGCAGAATGCATGTGATAATAGTCAGTTTAAGCAAATATTGGAGAATATTCTGATCCTATAAATACCGAAATTGGAGATGCAAATATTAGTATTGTATTCCAAATATTTTAAATTAATTTGGTGTTGGTATTTGTCATATCTTTTTTCACCAAAACTTTATAATTCGTATTACAATCTAGATGAGTAAAACTTGTCATATCTTTTTTCACCAAAACTTTATAATTCGTATTACAATCTAGATGAGTAAAACTTAATTCTCTCAGTCTTTGATAACATGGGAGTTGTATGTTTTTGGAAGACAAAAGAAATGCTTCTCTACAGAAACAGATGCTGTTGCATCAAAATAGCATCTAAATAAATACATGGTCTAGGAATTGTGAGATTAATATCCTGCACTCTGCTGTGTGTCAGCATCCTGGGTAACTCTTTGTGCAGTCAGCCAACCCCATTCTGACCTGAAAAGTCACAAACATCTATAGAGTGATCAGATACTGTTGAACCATTCAGGTCTGCTATTGAACAGCAGTACTAGACATTTTTAAGTCTGTTTTTTGAGATTTTTTGTTGTTTTTTTTTCCCACAATAAATGCATGAGTACCTGGAATCTGTGAATTTTGAAGGATGATAGAAGGCCATGGGAATTATTATGCTATAGCAAATATTATCCAGGTAGTCAGAAATTATAATTCTGACAGAAAGGCAATATCAAACACTTCAGATAAATAGAATGAGAAATCATCTTATGAACAATTATATTTTAACCTGGCTGGTCTAAAACTCTTTCCTTTAGTGATTGTCTCATATTTTGAAATGCCTTCAAAAATCAGAGGTGACCATTCTAAAATGGTCAGAGTTATAAAATCTTATTTGCTCTTCTGATAATCCAGACATTTACTAGTCTCAAGAATGATTTATAGATTGCATTAAAGAGAAAGTAAAACCGTAAAAAAATTGTGTTGAAGGTGCTAGTCTCCTTCTTAATTATTTCACACTGGAGGCGGCAGGGATGATGTGGGAAACACATGAAAATAAAATCCAAATTTTCAGACAAGCAGATTTTATGACATAAATATTTAAAAATTAGTGTAACTAAATAAAATTTATAATTAAACGAAAAATCTGTTTCTTTAAAATTTTATATTTCAAGCTATTAAAAACCTGAAATCAATTACTATTTGTCGTTGATTTTTAATTGAATCTTCTCTTAAAAAAATACCTTTCAGACTATAAGCTTTAATTTTTTCTTTATCCTTCATCTCCTGTTTAGTTTAAAGGCTGATGGTTTCTTCAACCTTCACAAAGAAATTTCTTACTACTTTTCTCATCAAATCATTCTCACCTCAGGATCATATTAGGAATTTTTTTCACATCATGAACTAATCTAACACATATGTGAATCAAAGCTCTTTTTGCACTTTTGCTGAGTTTAGGTTAAATGTTTCCAAAGGGTGGGTAAGATACATTTGCAAGGCACAGATTGTCTGTGGAGTCTCAAAAAATATTCAGTGTTCAGAAGCTGTTTGAAACACAATATTGAAAGACAATAATGGGATGTGTGGTTAGCAAGAGAAAGCTTGAATCAAGTTGTGTCATGTAATTCTCTTGTTTCTTGCCTTCAAGTTTTAGGGGGTGTGGTTTGTAATTTGAAGGATCTCTTTTCTGGTCTTTAATAATATGTTTGTTTTGTTTTTTTCCATTTCAAGATCTACTGCTCCATCATCTCCTTCTGTATTTTATGTATCCAATTGCCAATACATGTTTTTCAAGTGTCCTTTATAATGTATAACAGCAGCAAGTGCTGATTACATCCCAAACAGCTTCCATTATGCACAGATTCTGGAGGAGAAAAGAGAGAACATGAAGGCACTCACAGTATTATATTAATTACTAGGACAGCAAGAAGCCCATATGCTTAAAAATTTGTACATATGTTCCTTGGCTATTTGCTCCCCCCAGTGCAAATTTTCTATTAAAGCTGAATTTGTCATTTTTTCAATTTGTTGCTGACAGTTGACAAGAGTTGTCCCTCCTGTCTGAAGACTGCCAACGTAGCTGCTCAGGGAGAAGCAAGAACCCCTCTCAGTGCTCTTGAAGAGATGGGGCTGAATACCCTTTACCACACACAATATATAGAGAAATATATTATTTATTTCCCAAACTAATAAATTCCTTCCCTCTTTCTTCCTGCTATACTGTCTCTGTGCAGCAAAATGCAATGAGATTTATTGAATAGCAACAACTTTGAAAGCTGTCTTTTCACGCTATAAGCATACACTCTACAAAAACCTTTTTCTCCACCACTTTCTCCTACAAAAGCCTGGTTACAGCGACAAGCATTACACAAAAACCTGGAGAATGATCAGCAAACTCACTTCTGCATCTAATGATGTAAATTTCTCTGCTCCCACCTAGAATCATTTCTTGGAAGAGTTATTTAAGCATTTTTTATGAATCCTTCTGCTACAGAGACAAAACAGAGAATGGTGATCTGGCAGCCAGAGTCTAAGGCAAACAGAGAATAAGAGAAGACTTTGAATGAACATGGGTGAAAACAGAAGAGCAATATCATTTCCACCAGTGTCTCATCTAGTCAAGAATCAGCTTGCTCATGATTAGTACAGTGATCCTCAAGTGTAAAGATGTGTCAGGGATAGCTATTGTTTCGTAATTTTGGGTGGTGGTGACCATCCACTTGTCACTGATTGCACCATACCAATAAAACAGCATTGGTATTTGTTCAGCTACCCCTAGACAAATTGTCATATCCTAACTGTGTCCATTCTCTGGTAGCTTCAAAACATAGGCATACGAGGGAACACATATAAGCACACTGCCTGTTTTCTACAGTTCTTCAGCCACATTAATTCCTATACACAGCTGAGGAATTGTGCCAGATCTTGGAACAAAGCTGTGCCAGGAGACTTTCCAGTAATTTACCAGAACGGACAACTGAATGCATGGCCTATGCCTGGACCTGATCTAATCTCCTGCTGTTGTTCTACTCTGTGCTTACTACATATATATATATGTATGGATACATATACATATATATATATATATATTTATTTATTTATATATATATATATATTTATATTTATATATATATATATATATACACAAATGCACATTTATGCACACCCAGTATGAGAACTGTGTAAGAATGGTCTCTAACAGACTTGTAAAACTCAGCCTCAAGCTCCATGTCATGGTATCTTCCCTGGCTAAATGAAAGGCAGTGAGAATATGCTGATACATGCTGCAATCACACATCTTCTTACAGTGTAGACATACCGTAATAATGAGTGTCAGTTAAGGTCTTGGTTCAGCTCTAATCATTTTGCACTGCTCTGCAATACAGCAAATGCATTTCATCTGCAAGTGGAGAGTGCTCCCAGCAGAGGGAAATTCTCCACTTGTATAAAGTCAGCACAGCTGATTCCCACAAATACCTTGTCAACCCTGTGGGATGGACATACACAGGATGAATAACAGAGAAGAAAGAGAGCCTTTCACGGGTCTCATAAAAATGCTATAAGTTAGAGAAGCCCTCAAGCTATTTTAAATGAGGTCATACTACTAATGGCTTTCTTATCATCCTTTCTGAGTACAGGCCCTGTTTAATTGTACAGCCTTTGAAAATGAAGCAAAACAAAGCAAACTCTTGTGTATTAATTTTGTCAGTGGTGTGCTGGGCAGAAATTGAAGGTGGATCTGTGGCTTATGTCTTTTATTGAGGAGAAAAAGGGAGGACAGAATAATTGTTCATGCATAGAAGTGTCAGGGCCACCATGGATCTCTGGTTTTGATGCAGAGATAAAGGGAATAAGATAGCGGGCAATATGCTGAGAAGGCTGAGAGTGAGCTGCTTCATTGAAAACAGCCCTATGTTACCTCTATGAATCAGAGGTATTTTTTTGTTGAACATTCAAATGAGTTGTTCTGTGAACAAAAAGGGGAATGAACTCAGGTTTCTGTACATGATTGTTTTACACCCACTCACATATTCACCACGGAGTTTTAGTACTTTTTCTCCATTTCCCAGATACACATTAGCCCTTCAGATGTTTCTTTTGTGCACATCTGCATGTTTAACCTCCACCTCTTCCAACTGCACTCTCCTTTTGCTTGTGTTTCTTCTAACTCCTGCCAGTGAAGGAGATGACATGAACAAGCTTCTTCTGAGTAGTCCAATGGCCAGACAGCCAGTCAGGATTAAGGGGACAGTTGGCTAGCNATTTTGGGTGGTGGTGACCATCCACTTGTCACTGATTGCACCATACCAATAAAACAGCATTGGTATTTGTTCAGCTACCCCTAGACAAATTGTCATATCCTAACTGTGTCCATTCTCTGGTAGCTTCAAAACATAGGCATACGAGGGAACACATATAAGCACACTGCCTGTTTTCTACAGTTCTTCAGCCACATTAATTCCTATACACAGCTGAGGAATTGTGCCAGATCTTGGAACAAAGCTGTGCCAGGAGACTTTCCAGTAATTTACCAGAACGGACAACTGAATGCATGGCCTATGCCTGGACCTGATCTAATCTCCTGCTGTTGTTCTACTCTGTGCTTACTACATATATATATATGTATGGATACATATACATATATATATATAT
>VZTH01011539.1:432626-487128 GCA_013397815.1 Aleadryas rufinucha
AGTGTCAGGGCCACCATGGATCTCTGGTTTTGATGCAGAGATAAAGGGAATAAGATAGCGGGCAATATGCTGAGAAGGCTGAGAGTGAGCTGCTTCATTGAAAACAGCCCTATGTTACCTCTATGAATCAGAGGTATTTTTTTGTTGAACATTCAAATGAGTTGTTCTGTGAACAAAAAGGGGAATGAACTCAGGTTTCTGTACATGATTGTTTTACACCCACTCACATATTCACCACGGAGTTTTAGTACTTTTTCTCCATTTCCCAGATACACATTAGCCCTTCAGATGTTTCTTTTGTGCACATCTGCATGTTTAACCTCCACCTCTTCCAACTGCACTCTCCTTTTGCTTGTGTTTCTTCTAACTCCTGCCAGTGAAGGAGATGACATGAACAAGCTTCTTCTGAGTAGTCCAATGGCCAGACAGCCAGTCAGGATTAAGGGGACAGTTGGCTAGCAGCAGGCCCACCAAATGGATGATGAGCTCTTCCTGAATATTTCCTGGCACTGTGTCATTAACTTGGGCCTTTCTCCATGGCCAGGCCTCTGATTTTACTGAATTTTATTATCCTCCAGGGTTCAATTTCTTTGGCAAATGTTGAACCTGGCTCATGGATTCAGAAGATATTAGATGGGTATATCAGATAGCAGACAGTGTGGTCATTTAAGAGGCTTTTCTTTAGGAAACCAGGGTAAACATGGATTTGCATTTTGTGTGTCGCAGTCACAAGAACGCAAGATAGACATTATTATATAGCATCAGACTAATTGTCTGTTTGTCTAGTATCCAGTGCCAGTACTATTTGCTTCAGACGCTGTTGCAAGAAATATTGTAGTAGGCAATTAGGGATTAACCTCTCCATAACAGAAGTTTCTTAATTCCCATCAGTTGGTGATTAGCTTATGCTCTGAAGCATGAAGGTTTATATCCCTTATGAATTTTTGTTTAATCTAATATAATTGCAGATGTTCTTGTTATCCATATAGCTGCTTATCCTGTTTTGTTTCTTTTTTTTTTTTCTTTTGATCCTACTGTGTTCTTGGCCTCAGTGATATCCCATGGTAATAAATATTATGGAAGTAAAATCTCTATTCCCAGCATTGTCCCTTATTTTAGAGTATAATTACAGGGAAGTATATAGAAAATAGGGAAGTTGTGCAGATGGGAATATACACTTTGCATATAGACATTGTTTTCTAAGCAGGGCAACGTGAATTCATTCAATATGCAAATATTGAAATACTGGATTTTTCTCCTTACTGCAGAGGGTAGGATTTATCCTGCCTAGCATCAGTATCTAAGTGCATCACCTCAGACTCTGTTTTGCAGTGAAAAATGTAATTTGGGGAAGAACATATCTGACTTGTGGTAAATGTCTGTAGTAAGAAGTGATGGACTGCACTGTGAAAGTGCCACTTTCCCTCTGTTAACTGCGATACTAATTTTGAAAACTATCTCAGTTATAGAGGTTTATAATATAGACATCTATTTTTAGTCAAATTAATACTTATAAATGGTTAAATTACAAAATTCAGTGTAGGAGCTTGGATATTTCCAGAGATTCATTTTGCCTAATAAAATCTGGCTCTGTAGGAACCTGTCTCTGCTGACTATATGCAGAGCATAGCACAAATTGATTCCTAACTTTGTGAAAGTCATCACAGAGGTTTTTGCCTTGTCCAGTCATATCAGTTTTCCCTATTCTGTGTTGCTCAATTTATATTTTACATATGCATGTGTGCATTCCTTCTGGCAAATGTAAAGTGAGTATTTTCCTCAACTGCCTACTTAGGCAGGGCTGCTCGTGAGTCAGTGTGACTGAGATGTTCTGCCTTCAGTTCTGGGAAGAGAAGTAGCATATCCCTGGCATAAATTTTTCTTTATTCTGTGGGGGAAACTGAAGGAAAAGCAAGCCAGCTAAGTAAGAATAGGGGTAGGACACCCTTACTCCTAACCTCAACAAGCAGCATGGTGGAAGACTGGTCAGAGTATCAGTAACTTTCTGACCATTCTTCCTTCCCCTCAAAAGAGTGAAATGAGGATTCTACAGCAGCATCTCTGGCTTTGAAATGATGATAGAAAAACCTTTGAGAAGTAAAGATTCGTGAACCCCTATCATCACGAGTTCCCGTTTCCATTTTACCATCTCACCTTTCACTTTTTTTTGATCTGAGACACATATTCCACTTTTAATCCTTAATTAGAGTGTGAAAGTATAACCTTATGCATGTCTATGTGTTTGAGCACCTTTCAAGTTCACAAGGAAAAGATGCCAAGGAAGAAAGTTTTCCCACTTTGAACAACAAGAAAAGATCCCCCTAAACTCATTCATTGTGATTTGGTAAAAGAAATAGCAAAAAAATAACCCAAAACCCCCCCTAACAACAACCCAAAAAATACACACAAAAAGAAAACACCAAAAAAATAGAGGAAAAACACTTTACTATTTTTCTATATGCTTACTGACCCCAGTCAGTTCACTAAGGTGTCTGATGATGACTCGAACCCAGAAAGGAAGGTGTGGGAGATAATCTTCCAGTGCTGGGAGCCACTAGACCAACTCAGCTGCTGCACCTGAGAGCTCCCAGGGAACCAGAGAGGCTCACATTTGGGTCCTTAACCTCCAGGGATTTCAACATCAAATTAGAAATCCAAATGGGGATTAGATGAGCAAATACCACTGTAGGTTTGGGCTATAAACATTAATGTGACCTCTGCACTTTGACTCCAAAGCAACTTGAGGCCATCTGTTGTGACTTGCTGTCAGGCTGCTCCACTCACATCTATCCTAACATATCTTAGAATATATAAATACACAGGAATATACAATGTAATATAATTTGATTGTATTGATCCTGACTTATTTTGCTATCCCTGAGCAACAAGGAACCAGGATGATTAGAAATCTAGAAGCATATTAGCTGGGGAACATGGAAGCCTGACTGGCAGCTCTTCATTAATGCTGGGTCCCACAGTGCATAGGCAAGATAGGTGGGAACTGGGATACGGTTTTGTTCATTTTAGTTTTGTCTCTCAAAATGAGATCTAAAATGACTGATGACTGTTAAAAGTACTAAGTTTGTCAAGGTGGTTTTTTTTCTTCTCTAAGAAAGACACGATCCGGTGGATGGATTCAGTAGGAGTGGCTTAGTGATGGTAGATTTTTGTTTAAATGGATTTGCTGAAAGATTGCTTGGATTAAGTATGATTTCTTCTAGTTTCAGTCAAGGAAAATAGCTGTTATTTTGCAGTAACATTTAATAAAGGCTTTCTGTAAAATAGTCAATGGTGTTATATTATATCACTGTTACAATATTAGTAATGGAAAATGGCAACCTGAAAAATAAGTTGAAATCCAATTGTTTTATTTAGAGGAATAATTTTGATTTCCCAGAAAATGATAAGCCCATCACTATATGATACTTAGCATTTGTTGTTGAAAATACAAAGTAGTGATATTGTTTGTGTCTGCCTAATTCTGTTTGACAATAACAAAATAAATTTGCTATTCTTTCTTAGAGATTTTCAGGGAAGCTGAGTAACTTGTCTTGGATTTGAATTTCAAATACAACCTTTTTAAAAAACATAGGCAGAGATATTAATCTAAAATATTGATAAGAAATTTACATCGGAGAATATCTAATTGTAGTCACAGTTCTCACATTAACAGTCACTTGCTGTTTGCTTTTTGGAATTAAAATCACAATGAACTGGCACTCTCAGGTGTATTTCAGCATATGTCACTTTTGCATATGAAAGAATAAATGCATAGAGGTATCTGAAAGCAAAACAAAACAAAGCAAAACAGCATCTTTATTTTAGAAATACCTTTCATTTTTCACAGGAGTAACAGCTTCTTGATCATAGAGCCTTTAGACACTTGAATTTGAGCAATTATAGCTAACTTTTATATTATACCTAATTCAAGCAAGACATCATAGTTTCATACATCTTGAAGCTTTAATGCAAAAACACATATAAAAGGTTCTTTTACGACCACTCAATTAAATAACATTTTGGTGGTGGAAGAGGTGGAGGTAAAATAAGAAATACAGACTATTATTTTACCACATAAAGAAGATAAGATTTTTTACTTAAATACATAGTGGGAAGTTGCAGACAAGACAAAGACCTTTTTAAGAAGTGCACTGTGGTAGGATGAAAAGCAACAGACAATTTTCTGTAAGGAAATTTCTGCTTAGACCATAGGAATAATTTTTCCTTCTTTGCTCATTTTTTTTCATGGTTAAGTGGGTCAAAAGAGAAAAATATTGCCCTGGGAAATTGTAGAATATCCATCCATAGCTAAGCAAGACTTGGAGGGACCTGATTTTGCTCCAAATTTGGATCTGCCTTTGAAGTTGGCCTTGCTTTGAACAGGAAGTGGATCACATGACCCCTGAAATCTCATTCCATCTAAATTATTCTGAGTTTCTGATTTCAAGTGAATGTAGCCTGAAAATCAAAATAACAAATTGGAAGAGAACTAAATATTAATAGGAGTTCAAATGAGTGGCATGGGATGTGCAATGTAAATTAACACCATGTAAAAAGGGGCAGTTTAACCTTATGCTCGATTTATTGTAGTATTGCATTTCCAAGTGCAGTTATATGGGAAAATTCCTGAAGTGCAAAACAGGTATGTTTTGTAAAAAGATAGGGACAAATTTGCTCCACAACTCCCCTCTCCCGCTACAATGCTAAACCCCAGAATCCCTCAAGGCTTCCCTCTCTTGACCACATAGGTAACTTAGTTTTGTGAACAAAGGCTCTGTATTTTAAATACTTCTACAGCAAAGAAGTTTCAAGTGTAACACATGATCTTGCAGGCAGCTGCAAAGTGTATTTGTCGGGGTTGTGACTATGTACACAGTAGGTAGAAAAATGGTGTTTGGGACAGGCAACAGTGACTCAACCAGGATCAGTAGGTCATGTATTTAGGATAAAAGGTATATGTAATTACTGTGAGAAATTTGAATCATACTCCTTATATTCTTCTAATAAACCTAGAATTATTTTTTTATGGTGAATATAAGTTGAGTAAATCCATTGATTAGTGGTAAGCATATTTTTCCTTTTCAGAAGCAGCAGACAGACAATGATTGCAGATATATTTATGAAATCCATCATAAAAAAATATCAGGATATGAAAGGGAAAAAGATTGTGACTGAACTTGATTGATTAACTTATTTATGATGCTTTTCGTTTGAACCAGAAAATCAACAGGAGTGGACAAAGCAATCCAAGTGAAAGAAGAATTCAGATCTATTACGTTCACTTCACCATACACCTGAAATGCCAGTGTATTTTATTCAGCATTTCCGATATTATGATGCATCTCTCCAGAGCCCCCATGTGAATTTCTCTTATCATGCAAGCTAATGATGATTTTGAAAAATGACTTGACATAATTTTCTTCCCTCTTTGAAGTATCAGGTTCTGAGGTTTCTTAGAAGGAAAAAGAGTTTGATGTCCTGTTCTCGGTGAATGACCATGGGAGATGGATGACTAAATATTTATTGAATATACATTATTGTGTATCTATAACATGGATTGTGTTGAGAAGCCTGTTTAATGAACTGTATTTCCTTGATAACTTTTGAAACATTTTAAGAAATATGATCACTTCTATTTATTTTGAGATACTAATAAATCACGGTTTCCCCATATATTTTTTAGAATAATATTCTAACTACTGTTACTGAAATATATTTAGTGAATAATATTTTATTCCCTTAGACTTCTGAGGTGATATAGATTCTAGTGTTTTATTGAATAGCTTTGAGATTACCAGGTCGTCATCTTCCAGTTTTTTCTCTAAGTACAAGGGAACGGTCAAAAGACACACACAATTGTGTACAGAGGTAAGGCAGAAAAACTCTTCAATAATATTTTCATGCCTCAACAAAGAGGTGGTTATGTATTGATGTCTTTCCAGATCTGTTTTGAACTCTTTATTTGGCAGCTGCTTGACTCCTACAAAACCTCTCTGTCACACCATCATGTCTGGTTTTTCTCATCATGTGAATTGCTCAATGTATGTAGGAAGTGTTTCTCAGAGCAATTTGATAATGAAGTAAACCCCCATAGCAGAAAAAAAGATCTTGGCAATATGATTTAACAAGAATAGTATATGAAAAATATTGATTTTGTCCCTTCAACTGATAAGAAAATTGCTGGATGAAGTGGTAATCAGCACTGCCACCCTTAAGTGCTCAGCTTAAGGAGAGGAACTCATCAGGCTGATGCACTTTTCTTAGGGTCTCTCTGTACATGGACAAGGGTTATTTGGTGTCACTACTGAGATTAGCAACAGTAGGAACAGTACTGAACAGTAGGAAATGCGTGGCATCAAAAAACATAAAGGCTAAAGGATCAAAAGATACCAGAAACCTTGTCTCTTGGCTTTGGGAGTTCTGAGTTGGGTGCTCCCTTGAAACTTGAAACTGTAAGTGATGTGGACAGCATGTCAGAGCTTCCTCATAAAGAGGATGTGGTGGTTGTGATTTTTGTTTTTGAGCCATAATTTACATTAAGCTCTCATCCTGGAATGTTTTGAATCTACATGATGGATAAAAGCCATGTGGCTGTGGGGTATTATAAGACAATGTATTTCCATTCCTCTCATTAACTGGCCCCACTGTTCAGACATGAATGCAAATGATGGGATAATGGAGGGAGAAAGAACTGTATCTCCCATATGTTGTTAATTCATTGACCTGAGGATGAAGAGTCCTAGGCTATTTATTCATTTAATGCCAAAACACTATAAAAAATAGGACATGCCACTCTCTCCTGGCAAATGTTTTTTTTCCAGAAATGGCTGAAAAACAGATAAAAGACTTATTATAGACAGTGCCTACTGGATCAGAATAAGCAAATCTGCTTCTGGTTAGCTATCACAGTACAAGAAGATCAATGGAGGACTATAGCTCAGTAATTACTTCTTCTCTTTGAATCCACATTCTGTTAGCTGATCAATGCATGAAGCTAAAGTAGCATCTCTCTGAAGAACGACAGATGCATATCAAGAATTTGTAATGTAATCTATGAAATTCACTCACAGCAGGATATGATTTACCAGGAGCCTATTGATTGGGGAATAAATGTTATTTTACATTTAAAAGAATACATTTCAATAATGCTGGAGCTCCAGCTCCTGGGTTTTGAAGGATCCTATTTTATTCAATATAAAAAAATCCTGTGATTTTATTGCATCATGCATACTACCCAGAAAACCTATCAAAGTTTCTTCGGAGGTGTGGCATTCCCCATTTTGCTTGTAGTTTGAGGCAAATACAGTTACTTGCAGGAACTTTTTAATTCTTTGAAAACTGCTGTTTTGGGAACAGAACCTTCACTGCTTTTAACCACCACAGATCTATAGATCAAAGGCAAAGAAGCCAATTTGCCAATTAACACTATGTAAGGACTTGGACGAAAGTGCTGTCCTTTTCACAGAGCTCATCCCGCAGGAGCACAGGACACACCATGCCTTGCTGAAATTAGAGAGCCACGTCAGAAAGGTGTTGTGTTAAAAGGCAATGAGAATTTGTCTTGGAGCTCACTAATGAATTCTTCCTTCAGTATGCTGACCCATTTCATATGTTTCTTGCGATCCTTTTTTTTTTTCCTCTTTCAAGTAAGGCAATATTCTTCTCCTTAGCCAGTCCAAGGTTAACAGTATTCCTTATAGTCTCATAATATTTTTCTGATTGGTTATATACCAATCATTTTTTCCACAAAAAAGCTTTCAATTAACCCCCCAGTGATTGGGAGTTGGAATTTCCAGATTAGTGTTGGAGAATTCCACCTCCTATCACCAGGGGTTTAATTGAAAACTTTTCTGAGAAAAATTAATTGGTGCAAAAACATCAGTAAAATAACCTAAAATTCAAGAGACTGTGTTAATTTCCATCTATTTAAAGGAAAGACAAAAAAAAAAAAGATTAAATAGGAACATTGAATGAGTAATAAACAACATTATTGCAGCAAAACCAAGATTAAAAGGAAACTTGTGAAGTGGCCCTGCAAAGTCACAAAATGCAGGAAAACATACCTTTAATTTAAGTTACCATATACCAAAAACAAGCAAGAGAAATTAGCTTGGTTTAGAAACTATTTCAGAATCAAGTGATTTGCTTCAGATTCAGAGACATAAATCACATTTTAATAATCTCTCTCCCAGTATGAAGTCTCCATACAATCTGATATGTAGGGTTTTTTTAAGTAGGTGCTTTCTTTGCATAACAAGAAGCTGCAATAAATTAAATGGAACCCAGGAAATCTTGTAATGCAGCTGTGTAAGGAAAGAAAAGGTGCAACCCAAATACACTATTGCAAATATATATATCTTTGCTAATAATGAGAAACATCCAATGTGAATGAATGCATCTGTGTGCAATAAACCTGTCTGAAAATTGTATCTTCAGTATTGCTCAAATACATCTTTTTCTTGTATTAAGGATAACAGACTTCGACCTGCAAATTATGAAAAAGATTAAGATATGCATCAGCAGAGAGATTTATGTCTAGTGTTGACAAATTATTCATTAAAGTTTTATGCGACAGGCCCAGAGAGAGCATTAAATAAGATTATTATGGCAGTTCTTGTAAGTGTATTCATCTTGACTAAGAAGAGGTCGTGATAAAGTTTAGGACTGTTTACTTACAAAGCTTCTTTAATTAGGAAAAATAGAAATAAATGTTCTCCATTTGGCTTCTTTCACTGATTTCATCTTTATTACTTCTCTCTCCCAATATTGTGAAAGATCAACATCAATAAAAGTAAATCTATTACACGTAATTTGACAAATCATTTGCTTAATGATTTCTAAATATAGAGAAAATATAAAATTTCCTTCTGAAATTAACAACACTCTTTTCCTTGTGAAAATAAGCAGAGATAGCTTTGTATCTGAAGAGATCATTAGTAAATAAACAAGGTAATTATCTCTGAAAGGAGCTATTTTCAGTGAAAAACAACCACGTATTCCTACTGTAAAACACAGCACTTTGTGTTCTACTTTGCTATACATTATACTTTTCTGCTGTCAGGTGAAAATTCAACCAATGGCTATTTGATTACTGTGGAAACATTTGAATTGATTTTTATAACCTGATTTTGTACATCTATAAGGAAGATATATGACCCCTTTTCTTGGAAGAACTGAACAACTTCTCTCTTGGTTTGATGGAACATGTAACAGGCAGGTAGAAGAGAGAGAAAAGCACATTCCCAATGAAAAAAATGCTACTGGGTTTAGTGGAAAGGAGGACAATATTATTTTTAAAAAACATTTCTTCTCGACTAATGTGGCACCTCGCAAGGGTCTAGAGGAACACAAGTTCCTTCAATAATCACTGAATAGCTCAGAATTCTCTGCAAATAGTAATATTTGCAGTAGTTTAATTTTTTATTGTAGTTTTTTTTTTGCACAATGCTTAGTGTGAATGTGTGCTGTAAAAAATCAAGACTTGATTATCTTGTACTGAATTATGGTCATCTTATCTGAGACTTCCATCCAGTGGTCCTCTCCACATTGATTAAAGCTCAGAATTAACCTGTTTGAATATAAAGTATGGAAGGCAAGACTTTATGAGCATACCCAGAGAATAAACACCCCTGAGTTGCACTCTCTGCTTTCTGTCTTGGCTTTCACCCAGCAAGACATATACTTTATTACCTGTACACATTTAGTTCAAAACCACAAATGGAATATTAAAATATCTTCTGAAATGTTCCAGTGGGAAGGATAAATCTCCTGTGCATGCAGAATTTCTGTTTTCCCAATTGCATCATGGATTTCATTCTGCTACATAACCAGCCTTTAACACTGGGACTTTAACAATTGCTCATGGGTGTTTTCATACAAAAATCGGTACAATGTAGTTTTGAATATGCTGTTGTGAGAGGCCTGACAATTGGTTGAATGATTTCAAACAAACAAACAAAAAAAAAAAAGATAAAAGAGTGGCTACAGTTTTTATCACTGTTTTTCATTTAAGTGTAGATGCTTTGTGCTTTGTGGTTGTTTTATTGGGTTTTGGGTTTTTGCTTTGTTTTGATCCTGAGCCTTTCTATTGCCTTTATACTATGTGTTTTTAGACTGTATCTTTGACTGCTATATACTTCAGTGCGACATGCTGCACAAGGGAAGGCTAAGTATGACCACATGTATGGAAAAGATGGCATCTCCTTTTATTTTTCTTGCTACAGTAATACTGAACAAAGGAAAAATCAGAGTGAAAAAAGGCTTTTGTCATGTGTCTATAGCAAAAATTATAAACTTATCTTCTAATTACATAGGAACATGTACTTTCTTGATGAATTATGTTCTAGAAGGAAAAAAAAACCCTTTGTCCAAGTATTTTCTCCCTTTCCTTTCCTTTCCNTATATTCATAGCTTTTAGAAAAACTATTTATTTAAAACATAAAAAGGGGTGGAAGAAAGCTGTCTAATAAACAAAAAAAATCTGTCCTTTATATGATTTTAGCAGCAGGCCAGGGAAACTCATGCAGTTCATAGTAGATGCAGATCCCTCCATAATCTTTCTTCATGATTCTTGTAGTTCTGCTTCAAAGCTGCACGGAAAGAAGAGATGTTACAACCCTTACACAAAACCCTTCTCTTATGAAAGTAAGCATTTGTTCTTTGTTTCTCTGGATAGTTGATTGTATGCTTGGATAATTTGCACACTGTCCTGCTCTTGCAGTTCCATAAGAATGATACGGAGGACTAATCATGCATCTTCTCATTAAAATGGGCTCATTTCCAAGAATTAAATACTTCAAACAGTGGCAAAGACAACTCTGAACTGATCAAAATCAGGTGTATAAGACCTCATCCTACAGCGGTCTGAAAGCATGGGTGGATATATTGGCAAAACAGCACAACTGAGCCCACTTATTTTCTCCAGCTTTACTGTAGTGGAGAAGCTGAACAATCAGAGATACTCAGTAAGGAGGTGCAAAACTCATATTCTGGTGTAAAACTAAGCTTCAGTAAAAGAAATTTATGCATTTCTATGTGTGCAGAATATATGGCATGAAGATCCCATATATGTCCAATAGTCCAAACCCCAGTATTCTTCCCGTGTTTTTATTTCCTTTTGTGCCAAAGATGTCCTAGCACTGAACATATTCACTTTTGCATGATGTCTGTCATAGTCTAATTCTTGCTATCAGATTTGCTATCTATTTTTTGTAGGTACATTCTTATTTCTGCTTTTTGTTCCATCACTTCTTGCATTCTAATCTACTTTTTTGGCCTTCCTTCCTCCATTTGCATATATAATCCTTCTCATATTTTTTGTTTTAAGTCAATTCCTATAATCCATTACTGTGTAATAGCACTTGTCATCAATAGAAATGAAATCCCCAACACATTGAAGGAAAGAGAATTTGCAGGTACTGGTTTCTTGTAGCAAGTTGTAATAGAAGCAGTGGGGAATCCTATTTGCATAAAAAGATCCATATTTGACGAAAACTGATGCAACTTTCATGATAGGTATAAAATTTTCCTCTAACCTTGAACCATGGGCACAAAGCAGATAATACTCTATGACAGTGCTACAGAGTTATTTTTCATAAGCTCTTGTCTGAGATGTATAATAAAAGTAGGAGTGCCTTGATAATTAACACGACTGGTTCCAAGCCTCCTACTCTCACATTGTAATATTAGAAATTAAGTATAATGATACAAATCTCGATCACAAAAAAAACCCCAACATTTGGTGAGGACAGTTAAATGCTTCCTTGTGAAAGAAAAAGAATGCTTTCAATGAAGTTTGGGTAAAATACCTACCAGTAAACAAAATAAATATTTTAAATAAATGTTGTTAGACCTGACAAACCAAGTCCTCATGTCATCCATTGATCCAGGTATTTTTTCAGCGTCTGTATGACTGACAAGTGGCAGAATCTGAGAGTCCAGGTATAAGTGAGCAACAGATATATGAACATTTAGACAGGGTGTGTGATGGGGTCTGAAATCACTGAGTTTATCAGTACACACTTCAACACTCCTCAACCAGACTAAAAACGGTGATCTAAAAAATTCCAATTTCTCAACTCCGTGTCAGCAAAGCACTGAGATTTTCTGGCAGTACTCATGGTGTGATTCCCGTATCTTTGCATATGGTAAAGGAACTCAGGTTTCCCCACTGAATGCATCAGCAGAAAAACAAGCCATTTCATTAAGCTCTGGCTGAATTTCACTGGGTGTTTTTCAAAGGCAATATATTTCTAATAAGCATTTTGGTCTTGCTGAATCAGCTCCTTCTGGGAAGAAAAAACTCCTAAACAACTTTAATGTCTACCCAATAGATATTTCACCTTGAGGATTTGTCAAGTTAATAGAGCCTACCCACTTAGAGAAAGAGGAAGGAGGCCGTTCTAATTGGTGCCTAACAGCTTACACTTAAGGGTCATTAAGACGCAATACTGGAGATAACAGTCTTAATGGCTCCAGTCCACTCTCATGGGGAGCACTCAAGGTAGCCTGAACAAAAGGGAACAAGACTGAAAGACCCGAAGACACAGCAGGATCTGGTCTGGCTAAGAGGATGCAGATTGATTTAGTTCTGTCCCAGTAACTTAAGAGGTGAATTTATCTCATTTGACTTGTAGTGAAACATAAGATTAGGTGCGAATAACCACAAGATGAATTGAGATGTAGAATATAAAAAGTATACATCATTGTTTTAAAATATGTATTTTCTGATGTATGTTGGAAAATGCTAAATAGAATTGTTTGGGTTTAGGGAAGAAGTTGGCCAAATCCACCAGCTGAAGTTACTGAATGGAATAAAGCACAGCTTCTTCAAACCCACTCAGTCCAACCCACAAAGTGAAAAGCATTTAAAAAGAAAAATATGACCCCATCCAGGAAATGAAATTTCCAAGCTGCAACAAGAAAAGCCAGAGATGGCTCCCCTCCCTGAACTTCCAGACCCCACCTGCGCACTAGACACTGCAATTCAGCTCCAGCTGTCTCATGGCTGTGATATGAAATACAACAACCCCGGTAACTAAGGCACATCAGCTGCTCAGACATCATGCCCCACTGGAGAGCACAGTCATGCTCACCACCCGAGCGGTGCAGAGGTTCAGCTCACCCTGTCCTGAGATGGGTTGTTTCTCATAACTCTTCTCCGCAAATACACAAGACAGCTATAAAAAAAGGTGAGGCTGAAAGGTCAGACAATTAGCTTTCCTATTTGTGAAGAAATAGCTTTTCTAAGCTTATTAATGGAAAAATACAGGATGATTTCACCAGTTGCTATAAATCAGTATAACTCTGCTGATTCCAGAAGGGCTGTGCTGTTTTATACAAACAGAGATTACACTGTCTCTAATATTGAATAATAATAAAAAGTCTTACACTGAAATAGTCGTTATATTTGGTGAAATACATGCTGAAATGCCATATTCATGTTTTCCTAAGCAAATTTAATTCAGCTTTCATAGATCTTCCGATTACCTTAAAAGTTATTTGCCTTCTGTATGATGCCTGCCTATTTCAGTTCACCTGATAGATGGTCCTTACTGAACAGATTTCAAATAATGCTGAGCTCAGAAAGGTTCAGTTATCTGATTTCCTGTCTGATAAAAACCTTGGACTTTCATTCAGTAGCTGCCACAATGAGTCTAAAACCTTGTGCTCTCTAAAGCCTGCCAACTACAAAGACATCCTGCAAAAGACTTCAAAAACTGTGGGATTAATTTCCCCTGTTCCCTTCTTCTGGTGTATGACCTACTCTAGTAAATAATTTATCTATAAGTCAAATATCTTGACTTATGAGGTGATTTTCTCCCTCTACTCTGCTCTCGTGAGGCACCACCTGGAGTCCAGCCTCCAGCTTGGGGACCCTCAGCACGAGGAAGGAGTGGATCTTTTAAAGCAGGTCCAGAGGATGGTCACAAGGTGGCCAGAGGGATTGAACATGTCTCCTATGAAGAGCAGGGGGAGTTTGAATTGTTCAGTCAGCAGAAAAGAAGGCTCAGGGAGATCTTATTGCAAGCTTCTATCATATAAAGTTAGTTTATAAGAAAGATGGAGAGAGACTTTTTACCAGGGTCTGCAGTGGCAGGACAAGTGGCAAAAGCCTTAAACTGAATGAGGGTAGATTTAGATTAGACATAAGGAAATAAATTTTGCAGTAAGGATGGTGACACACTAGAATAGATTGCCCAGAGAAGTTGTGGATGCCCCAAACCCTGGAAGAGTTCCAGGTGAGGTTGGATGGGGCTTTGAGCAACCTGGTCTGGTGAAAGCTGCCCATACCCAGGGGAATTTAGGTCAGACTAGATGTTCTTTGAAGGTTCCCTTTCAACACAAACCATTTTGATTCTACAGTTCTGTGATCTCTATTTGCAAAACAGCATACTTGAACTATAGCAAAACTACTGTAATGACAAAAAAATATATATATATTCACAATCAATCCTGACATTTTGTAGAGTGCAGCTAATACTAGCACTGCAGCACTGAGGGGCTTTGGCTCACAGCTGGAAGCATTATAAAACTTTCATCCCTTAGGAATGTGCAAATTAAAAGTGATATATAACATTTACCATTGGTTACCATGGACTTAACCAGAGATGTTAGTACATTAACCATACTCCCAACAGACCCATGTAATACTTCAGCCAGCATTCTGCAACTCTGATAAGAAAAGCATTTCCTAATGGCAAAGAATAATACTTAGTTTTAATTATATATCCTTTCTAAGTGTGTGGCTTTTTGGAGATTAGTCATGTGTAGAGTGTGATTATGGCTACATTCCATAATCAGGACTTGTTTTAAAAAAAACCCATCTCAACAGAATTTTGTGCTAAGGTTATTCTTGACATCAGAAGGAAATCTAAGTAAAAATGTTATAACAAATTGAAGCATAAACTTAAGGAAAGCTATTTTGCTTTCACCTTTATAGCAGTCAAAATAATTTCTCAGGGTAACTCAAATGCCAAAGTTCTTTGTAGTATTCAACTTCATATGTTTCAAGCCTTGGGATTCACTTTTCACAGCATGCTTACAATTTCCATCACATAAATCATAGAAATTGAAAGTGGATAATATACACAAGCAGTTCCTTATGACATTTCCAGCACACAGTCTTCATTATGTTTCTTAATTTTAAATAAAAATTAACTGCACTTAGAGCTGAGCAATAATGTTGATACATTATGCATATAAAACCAGTACTAATCTTTCAAGCACATACATCTATTTTGGACTGCACTAACTATCTGCAAAGAGGCAGGATGATGACATTAATACAAAGCTGGTTCTCTTTTTGCTGTTACTATGTGCCAGGAAAAGTAGCTGAGTGGATAATGATGTTAGAGGGATGGCCTTCCAAACATGCATTTTTTTTACTTTTTATTTCGTAGATTATGCAGAATGTTTCTATTTTCTTACAGGTCACTTTTGTTTTTTCTGTTTAGAACTAGAAAAGTCACACAAAAAAAAGTTTTATGTAAAAATATTCAAATAGTTTAGCCTAAAAAATTAGAGAGATTTTAAGGGAAAGCATTTGAATGAAAAATTATTATTCTCACCGTCACCATTAGGAGGCTCAAAGAAACCCCCAACACTCTTTATGGTTTTTTCAGAACACAAACCCAGACATTCTGCTCCTGTTGGAGAATGTTGACATTATTTGTATACTCTTTTTTTTAAAAAAAACCTCACTTCAATCTCTGTTTTCCTGTCTCCTTCTCTTCCAATTTATGTTTCACTTAGCTCACTTTCTCTTTCTCTTATTTTGACTACAAACCCTAATAGGGACACTTCATAGAAATAGATGCATTCCTTTGAAAAGATGCTGATACGAAGAATTATCATTTTGCGAGTAGAATGATACCAACAGTTTTTTGACTGACTTTACTTTGAAGTCCCTCACTATCGCCAAAGTGGCTTTGATCCTGAAAGATCTTCATCTCTATAGACTTCACAGAAGAACTGGAAAACAGACATATTAAAGTACAGAAGAGGACTTTGTCCTACTCACAGAACAGACATCTTTGTCTCAAATCATTGTGTAGACTTTCTTAAAGTAAAAGGAGACTAGTCTAAGGGAGCGGGCAGATTTCATGCAAGATTCATCTAAAGGATGCAACTGCATAAGGTAGATTTTTTTTCCCCTTAAAACTGCTGGTTTATCTTCATTGACTATCAATAGAGTATAAAAGGCTAACTCAGACCAAGTCAAATTTTCTGTTGATATCTCTTGTCCCAGAAGCAAAAGTGTCTTGATAAATGACCATGTGAATGTATGTGGTTATTGTTACAGGATGCAAATTTCCAAACTCTAAGACAGAATAACTAAAGACTGCAAGATAGGTAATAAAAGTATACATGTGAGCATACATACTTTATAGGAATATACATATTTACACATGTATTCATCGCATTTACATACAGTCTCACTCTGTATGTGGAATGACTTTGGTATCATGCTAATTATGCCCCTCTAAGAATTAGAAGTGATTTTTAATGCCACAAATAAGCATTCAAGGATAATAATACAAGTATGTTAAATGAAATGTCAAACGACTTCCAAAAAGCTCTTAAAATTAATAAATATGTATGAGATAAATGAGTCTGGTTGTCAAGTACTCCATGTAGAGTTACAAAAGAGTTACTTTTTTTTCAGCTGGATTCTCTTGCCACCTAAATTGAAAAAAAAAATTCACTGGTTCTCAGGAAAGGCATATTTTCCTCAAAAGGAGATTGGAATGTCACAGGTGTGGATATCACCTACTTCAGCCTATTGCACGTTTCATTCTCACTCAGCTGTGCCACTCATGTGGCCTGCGGTCAGCAGCTGAAGGAGAGACATGAGTGAAAGATTCAGATTACCTGTGTCTGGCACAGGTATTACTTCACTTAAGCAGTAGAAAAAACTCCTTTCTAGCTTAGGACACCTGGGAACTATATGTAGTCAGGGAAGAGTGTTAGTCACCACTTGGCCCCTGCGACAAAACTGCTTCTACAGAATTTTTTCAAGTAGGAATTTGAGCGAACTCTGGTTGGTTTCAATGCAAACCTCCAGGAAAATGGGAACAATGGTATTTAAAACTTTTGCTTCTAAAGTATTGAAATTCCAATTTATCAAGTACTCTGTGATCTTTGGTTAATTGCAAGATTTAAGGTGTTTTATGGCTCATTATTTTAATGAAAAAATCTCACACAGGTAAGAGAGGTGTTATTCTTAATAAAAGGAAAATATATAGGAAATAAACTACTGCATTATGAGAACATATGCTGGGGTATGAGGTCGCATAAGACTGTAAGGAGCCTTCAGCAGGAGAAAATATATCTTCTATAAGGTGAATCAGAAGCGTAGACAGTGTCCTTGAAGATTACAACCATATGTTCAGCTGAAAGGTGAAAATGCTGGTGACAGTATTTCTGTATACAACAAATCTGAAAAATTTTATGCCATAGATCTTTGCTTAATTAATTTGAAAGCTTAATGCCTTCACCTCCAATATAACACAAAAAACTTAGCAGAGATTTGCCCTGCTAATTTTTTCTTTCATAAAATCGAAGAATGGCTTGACTTAGAAGGGGAACTTTTATAGATCTAACCCCTCTGCCATGGGCACCTCACACTAGACTAGGCTGCTCCAAGCCCCATCCAACTTGGCCTTGGACAGTTCCAGGGATGGGGCACCCACCACATCTCTGGGAAACCTGTGCCAGAGCTTCACAACCCTCACAGTAAAGGATTGCTTTCTAACATCTAATCTAAACCTGACTTCCTTCCATTTGAAGCCACTGTCCCTTGTTTTATCACTACAGGATCTGGTAAAAAATCTGTCTCCATCTTTCATGTAAGCAGTGTTTATGTGTCTTCAGGTTGCAATAAAGTGTCCTCTGAGCTTTATCTTCTATAGGCTGAACAATTTCAACTCTCTCAGCCTTTCTTCACAGGGGACATATTCCATTGCTTTGAACACTTTCATAGCCCTCCTCTGGACCTGCTTTAAAAGTTCCGTATCTCCTTTGTGCTTAGAGTCCCAGAGCTGGATAAAATACTCCAAGTGAGGCCTCACAAGAGCAGAATAGAGGAGGACAATTACCTCCCTTGACCTACTGGCCACATTTCTTTTCATGTGGCCCAGGATACGGTTGGCTTTCTGGACTGTGAACATACAATTTTCTCACTCCTCCTTTTTCATCCATGAGATCCATCTCCTTGGGGCTGTGTGGAATCCATTCATCACTCACTGATAGGGCTATCTACCCTGACTCATGTGCAGGACCTTGCACCTGGCCTTGTTGAATTTCAAGGGGTTCACATCATCCCACTTCTCACGCCTGTCAAGTTCTCTGGAGATGACATCCCTTCCCACAGAGCTTGGTGTCATCTTCTCCTCATATATGATGTGTTTCATGTTGTTAACAACTCTGCTGGCCCTTCACTGCATCATTCCCAATCTTGAAGTGTCTTTGCCATAGTGGGGATGGCAAAATGAGCAATGGTGGCCTCCAAAGCAAACTCACAGGTGGCTCCCTGCAAAGAATTATCACTTCCTTCAATTAATACAGCTTATTCCTTCTGGTTAATACAGCTTAGTGTGGAGCTGTAAACTAAAGGGGTATTCTGCACACTTCTTGTCCATCGTGACCAGCTCCAGGTCCTTTTCCAGAGCTGTTTTCTAGCCTGGGCACCTTCACTGGTGCATCGGGTTATTCTATCCCAGGTGCGGGAGTCTCTGTTTGTCCATTTTGATATTCATGAGATTTCTATAAAGCCAATTATCCAACGTGTTGAGATGCTCTACCTTTCCCCTATTAACAGCTTCATTCAAACGTATTGTCACCCTTGAAATTTCTGTGGATTTCCTCCTGTCATCCTCCTAATTAACAATTGTATTAGACAGTATCCATCTCAATACTGACACCTCAGTGCTAAAAAACCCTTGCTGGTTGAAATTCAAACTACTGATCACTACTCTGGTGCATTTTACTCACTTTTTCTTTTAATTTCTTTTTCATGTAACCACAGACTCTGGCGGGGGTTTTTAATATATATAAAAAGCATGAAGTTTATAATAAATATTCGTGAAATGACAAGTTTTCAGAGACAATGACATGCAAGTACTCAGATTATGGATAAAACCCTTAGTGTACAACATTATGTCTGAGCTGGTGAAAAAGAAAGCCAATTCAATGGCGTCAAGAAACATTCTCAGTTTCCTGGAAAAATGTGAATAATTTATCATTAAAAAGTAGAAAATTATCATAATACTATTCCAAAATATATCAGAATGGTTTCTAAATTCTTTGTCAGTTGTTCTATCTACAGCAATGAAAAAATTATATTAAACATTTTCACCATGATGTAATCACAAATAAGCCAGTTGATGATTATTGCCAGTTTTGCCTACCACGGCTCTGATGTTATATTTAAAATGTGCTCTATGAATTACAGAATTTTTAATGATCTAAAAATACGATGGACTAGAATTGCCAAATTAAGCCAGCTGAGAGAATGGTAATTTTCCTTTCTCTTTTCGCTGGTATAGGGATCTTTTCAAAGGAGGATTTAAATAACCCTCAAAATACAGTTTTCTGGATCATCAAAAGTTTGTGATAGTATCTCAGAAAACTTTATGTGAACAGAGATGTAGTAACATAGAAAAACATCAAATAATATAGGTATTGATTCTTGGTGATAGATTGCAAATGTCTGGTCAGAGTGAAAGAGAGGAAAGAAATTTGTATATACTCTTTTCCCATAATATGTGAGCCACAAGAAAAGTCACTTCAGTACTTAATCCAAAAAATTCACTTCAGTACTTAATCTTTCTCCTATCTGAGCAAGTTCTCCAGGCTCTCACAACACAGAAAAAGAATGGAGAAACAGAATGATTTGCCCTATCAAGTGCAGAAGAGAAATCCCATTTCTTTAAGGTGTGAGATGCTTTAGAATATATGCAAATTAGTGTAAAAATTGAAAGTATGTGAAGAGATAATTATCGGAGGGAAAAAAAGACGCATCTCCGCAGACCCTTTAACAGCGACATCTTTTCCCAAGATTATGTCCTGGGTGTTTGTTTGCATCCTAAATCTTTGTGGATATAATCTTGTAGCTCTCTTCAGATTGCAATATTTATGCACAAAACTTGTCTCATTTAAATTAGGACTTCCCTTCTAAGCAAGTTCTTCTCAACATGCAAGAGTTACAGAATTAAATGTATTCCGAAGCATTCAAGATATTGGATTGTGTGCAGGGATAACTGGATGAAATTTTGCATTAAATAGCATCACAGACTGGATGACCTAATGGTCCCTTCTGACCATAAAAGCAATGAATCTATGAGAAAAGTACTCTGAGATCATATGATGAAAAGCACAGTGAAATGGGCAAGTGTTTTTTTGATGTTCCCATTACAAATCCCTGGAGCAATCTATCCCTGTCATCTTCTCACCATCTCCTCTATCATTAGATTCCAGAAGAACACATGCTCCGTTAGAGTCATTGCTGCTAAAACCATTTTGATAGCTGGCTCCACTCAGTCTCGTGCTAAATCCAGTGTTTAAGGCCATGGGAGTGCTGACTTCTTAAATGAAGACACATTTCTCCAAGGCGTTTTGCACTCTCTTGTTCCTTTGGATTGCTCAGCTAAAGGCTTTTTCAGGACTTTATCAGTTATTAATAATTGTGATGATTCATGATTTATTCATAACCATTTATACATTTGCCATATGCTGCCTGCACAGGCAAACTGTTTTTATGAAGCACACAAATGTGGCACAGTGCTTCTTCAATTCATATCCAGTAAATAGATGATAGAAAAAGATTAACAAAATGCAAAAATATAATAAAATATCCTGCAATGACTTCAGTTTGGAGCTTTTGAATTAAATATTGCAGAGTAACTGTCTTTAGCAGTATCATAACTAAAATAAACAGGAGGGAGAACAGTGTGAAAGGTCAAGTTTAACACCAAAACCAGCACCTTATTCCGTTTCTATTCTGTCCCCCGTAACGATAATTACAGGGAGTAAGAGTAAATCCACTCATCTGGTAAGATACAGCTCAGGACAAATAAAGACGGTAGTATCTGCAGTATCATCTTTGTTCTTTTCTGACTTTCATATTAAATCTAAGTATTCTTTTGCAGTAAAACACTGTAACAGTTGCTTGGACTGAGGGAGAAAGATCTGACATGCAAGTCCTTCAACAGGTTTAATAGCAGAAACCTGAAACGATAATGTTACTCCTTGATTTAAAAAAAGAGGCTTTTTATGATGATGTCCGTAACCAAAAAGTCATTTCTCATAGGCCCACTATGACACCTTCTGCAGTGCACTGCTTTCCGGATGAAATGCCTGGGTTTTATGAGAGGGTAATTATTTAACATAAATAATATATTTCTGGTTTTGAGTGAACAAGTTCATTAACAGTGAGGTGTGCCCTGTGGGGGAATGTGAGTTCCAGTGCAGAGTCCCAAGGCAGAAGGACAAGCCCTGGTCTGACTCACACCTCTGCTCGTCCCAATTTCTGTTGCACTTAGATGAAACTTTTGGGACAGAAACTTTAAATTTTTACTAACTGCCTTGAAAGTTAACATCTGAATTTTTACCAACTGTCTGTAATTGTTTACTATTATCATTCTGTAGGATGGTCTAAAATACATTCAGGCCCTTGTCATGCTACAGAATGCTATGGAGTACATCCGAGACACTAAGATATGTTGTTGCCGCATGGCAGGATCAATGTTTCCTATTTAATTCCTCCATTTTGGCTGCTCACCTGTTTCTTGAGGACTTCCACTAACTTCACAAAAATCTGAGAAAATCTCTTCCTTTGTTTCACTTTCACCATTAGATTTTTTTTTTTTCCCTGGTGTGTAAAATAAATATAACTTATTAAAAAGGGTTTTTTTGTCTTTTTCTTCCCACCATGAAGTCACATAAGTGATATTTACAGCAATCTTTGACATTCCGGATAGCATTCAAGCACTCTTCCTTCATGATGCTTGAGAATCCTGTGTGTGCCAGTGGAGGCACCTACCAAATGCAGAGGCCTTCCATTAAGGAACTCATAGGAAGAGCACCTTTAAGACTTTTTACTGTTTTTCACTTTAAAAATTTTTGCTGTTTCCTTTTATTTGAATGGAAGTTAGATGATAGTTTTGAAATTTGGAAACTCAGATCTTCTGCATGAGAGAACTCTGGACAGAAGTTTTGAAACCATCTTCAACTCTTCATTGCATCTTTAAAGAACAGGGTCCAGTCTGACTCTCAGTCTGTCAACGTCCTGAAATTCATATCGTTTTTTAGAGAACAAATTTATTACAATTTTGCACTTCTTATATGAGAAACAAGCAGACCCAAAGAGCCCCAGACTGGACAAGACAAGTGTGAAGTCACCCTATTTGCTGCTGCCTGGCATCCTTTAAAAAAAATGTAAATAACACTGAGGCAATGGAGATCAGATGTCATGGTTTAGCCTCAGTCAAAAAGACCAAAATCTCAAACTGTGGTTTTATAGAAGTGCAATGACATTACACTTTACATGTCTTCACTTAAATGCCTGTACAATCATGTTTTGGTGAATTGCAGTCACAAAGGGTTACTTAGAAATTTCCTTTCAAGGACTAAAGTTATTAAAAGACCTATCCCCTTTTTTGTTTCTTATGGTATAAAAAAGAAATTATTATGACTAGTTAAATACATACAAATAGCAAGAATAAACTTTGGGGAAAAATTAAAAAGAATAATTGAAATGTGTAACAAACTCATCAGAAATAGATCATATGCGTGTGGGTGGAAAAATGTTATTTCATTATTCATTTGTGGTGCATGTATAATCATTTCACAAATTCAAACTGATCTTCATTTATCATCTATACAATACTGTATTTCTACATCTTGGGTTGCATATACAGGAGAACAGTTTATTTAGAATATTTATTTTGTAATATCATTTGCACTCTGGGAGTTATGCATTAGTTTTAATCTGTTTTAACAACAGTAATGCCAAGCTAGAGAAAATAGAGAAGATATTTGAGCACTAATTGGGCTTCTTGTTAAGTTATGACTTGATAGTTTTTAAAAACTTGGCTGCAATGAATTTGCAGGCATTACTGTCTGCTCCTGTCCATGCTAATCAGTACCCTGTAGCACAGTGGGTCTTACATTTAATGGAGCAGCACGGAGCTCTTGCCAGCATTCAAGCAATTGATTCCATAGAAGGGGCACAATATAAATCAAGTGCAGAGCAAAACTGCTGTGTTCTACAAGCTCGGAATGAGAGCACCCTTTGTCATATCCAAGGCACTCAAAGACACTCCTGCTGTGCTTATGCTGATTGTACTTCCTTTATCTTCTGCTCGGTTTTGTTTTTCTCTCCTTTAATTTTTTTTTCACTGTCTCTAGTGTTTTAATGTGGGCTCTGACCAATCAAAGTTCATTGCCATTTTCTTCCTTCAAAGGTTTGAGAAGGTGAGGAATGGGAATCTTTTCTGCCTGATTGCTTCTTGTAATTTTTCCTTCCCCATAAACACACAACAATCTAGTTATTAGCAAAGGAACTTAATTTATTTGACCTCACTCAAATGGCAAAACTCCTTAAGTTCTTTCTGTCTCAATGTGCACATCAGATTTGTACACAATGCATTACTGAAAAACTGTCTAGTAACCCAGAAATACGATTAAGAATAAAATGTTATGTAGCTGAGGATAGATAGACCAAGTGTCCCATAAGAGTGTCTACCGGAGCTCTTGTATTTAATATATTTTATCAATGACCTGCAAAAAAGTATAAAATTGTAACTGATGAAGTACAAGGGCAACACAAAGAAATGAAGACTAATGAAGAATACTTCAGCAATATATTTTTATGCTACTCAAAATCACATTCTTCTGAGGTGAGTCAAATGTAGCATTATATACCTGGGAAACAGGGTTTTTAGACTATTCCTATAGAAAATATTTTAGAAAGCAATAGCTTTGAGAACAACAGAGGCTGTCACACACAGAAAAATACAATGAATTTAAACATTAGCAAACCACTATAGTTAAAAGTAGAATTTTATGGAGATAAATAGCATTTACTTTGGTTACAGCACTTGAGGGAAAAAGAGTGTTTACTTCCAGTGTTCATGTTTCACTGCCTATACTGGAAAGTTTTGGAGGTTCAGAAGAAAACTGCAGGAATAAAATATGGTCTGAAACAAAAAGCTTAAAAGGCTACTTCAACAGTGTATCCCAAAAAAGTTTACAAGGTGACATAAGCACAATCCATAATAACCACATGGGACAAAGAGATCAAAGCCATAACAGGGGGCAATGGCCAAGGAAGGACATTTATTAACAAATAGAGAAATATTAGAAGCATTTCCTGCAGGAATTATTTCCTCTTCTTAGTTCTTCTTCTTTTTTTTTCTTTTTTTTTTTTTTTTTCCCTAAAGGTTCCTGCCAGCTCTGGGAGAAAGCTGAAGCCAGAAAAAAATTATATCAGANAGAAAAAAGTGAAAACATTTTCTGTAGGTAATTTTTCCTTTTTTTTTTTTTTTTTTTTTTTTTTTTTTTTTTTTTTTTTTTTTTCCCTAAAGGTTCCTGCCAGCTCTGGGAGAAAGCTGAAGCCAGAAAAAAATTATATCAGAACTCGCATGCATATTTTAACAGTGAAATGAATACTTGAGCTATTTGCTGGGGGAAATCCTAGATTTTCCTGAGAAAATTTTTTGCTGGGAAAAAAATCTAGTGTGATTAAGCCTATGTAATGTAAGCATGACATATACACCTGAGCTCTCTTTTTCATCTAGAAACTCTTCATATTCTTGATTCACCTTCCATAGTTTAGAAATCTGTCCTATGCATTACACCCTTGCAGTGCCTACACCTTAGATATCCAGATCATATGTGTGTCTTTGACTCATAGACAGCAACTGTAAGACAAATGACTCATTACTTCTGTATCTTTAAATTAAGTCAGTTGATCAGAGGATCCAGTCTTGATAAAAACAATTATTGGAGAAAATGATGAGATTTGTGATATTCAGGACACCGAATCAGAGTTGTCTTGTGTGCACTTAGAAGATATGAATGTAAGAACTCCCTAAGGATCTTACCTGCTTGTCATTCTCTAGATAAAGAAAGATCTAGCTATCATGCTTGTTTCATGCTTCTTTTTTCTTTGTCATCGATGGCAAAGCTACATCTCTCTTCTAGATCTGTCTATATGTTTGCAGACATTCTATACAGGATTTTTTTTTTTAAGAGAGATGAACAGAGAGAAAAAAAAAATCTTTTCCTGCTGAGGTTTCTTAGAAAACAAGAAAAAATGTAATGCCAGATTTACAATATTTTAACTTGAGCCTATATCACTGGAAATAGATTAAAAAATCATGATATAATTATTTTCTCAGGGCTGACACTGGAAAAGAAAATTGCCAGTTTTTGAGTTATGAGTCTGTAGACCAGGCCAAATTTGTCTTGTATTCACACCAATGGAACTTAATTGAAAACAGTGAATTTGCACTAATGCAACTGTGAGCACAAACTGACCTCTTGTGCCTACTGGAACACAGCCCAAAAGCCACTTGACTTACTTGTGCTTAAGGCTTGCTCTGCATGAATGTCTACTGTTTTACTAGCAGTAAGTTATGTAATATTCATGGTTTAATGGTGCATATTCTACTAATAGACTGGGTATATGCCAGCAGACTACATCCAAGCAGTACTACACATTTGCTTTGTTGACCTCTGTACTCATTCAATCACATGAAGCAGTTACAGCTGGGACTCCAGTAAGGAATTCCAACTTCCAAAATGTTCCCACTGCCACTATGCAAACGCTGCCAAAGAGCCTCTGTTGTAATTAGCCTAGATTTCCTTACAATATCTAGTTACAAAGGAGTACCATGAATATTCATGGCCAATTCATTTGAATTACGAACATTCATGAATAAATCATTTGGCTGAGAACAGGGTACCGTATGTTGCATTTCATGGCTCCTGTGATTTATTCCATAGTGCTACAATTTGTAATATTAGCAGCTATCATAAAGTTTATTTTTCAAGCCTTCATTTCCAGCTGTGACCATGGCACTCTGGGGATCAGATAAGCCTTTTCTTATACCCCTGTAAGGTCAGATCCCAGCCTAGATACATAATGCAGATTTACTGCTCTTCTACTACACATTCTCATTAGTGCTTCTGTAAGGTGCCTTTGTTCTCTGGGTGTATGACACCAACCTCAGACAAAGGGGGAATGAAGGCAGTTCCTGGGCTGACATTGAGAAGGGAGACACAATGCTGGAGCAAGCAGTGGAGCAGACTGCCCAGAGACATTGTGCAGTCTCCATCCCTGGGGGTTTTCCAAGGTGGAAAAGCCTTGAGCAACACAAGAATGGGTGTGATGTTAACACTGAAAGCTGTGAGCTAAGTGCTTTTACTGTGGCCGGCAGTAAGGAAACAGAAAGTTACTTATATTAATGAAATTTATCATATGTCTATTTTTCCTCTGTCATAAGAGAAGTCAAACAATATCTATACAGTTTATTGTTGTAATGCCATCCTTTAGAGAGAGGGCCACTCATTTTTTCTCGTTTCCTGTCTATTTTCTTCAAGTACAGCACTCCAAATTTTGGCATTCTTAGAAATAACAGAATTAGCAATGATTTATTCATATACTTTTGCTGGCTATGAGCTGTGTTTGAAGGAGAGAGACAACATCACATGATTGAACACTGCTCAAATGGGGGAAAGCAAAATTAGGAGATGGAGAGATTCACAGGCAATAACCACTTATCAGTAATTGAGTTCCTCTGATGTGGTTGAATAACAAACAGATGCAAGACATCCAAGACCTCACTGTCAATAACATTTGAGCCTGAAAAGAGAATATGTGTTTCTGAATAAACTATCAAATGTGTGAGGGTAAAGCATGCCACGCTAACTGTGTAACTACAGAAGTAGTTAGTCCATGTTCTTCTATAAATACTTCATTTGGGTATGATATCATGGCCTGAGGACAACTTGCTTGCTGACAGGTAACGCCATCTAGAGTCTTCCTGAAAGAGATAGAGATGCTTCAATTAAATTAAATGTACTCTAAAAAGAAAAAAAAATCACAAAAGAGGCAAGATAAAGAAAAAAAAAGAATAGTGATATATAGAGTTAGAAGGTCTATGCATAGAAGGTAGGAGACAAGAACTTGAACTCCTGATTAACACTGGCAATTACTGTCTACCCCAAGACATGCTTGGGATGACTGCCATAACAAATTCCTTCCTAATCAAAGTCACAGTTGGTAGACCACTGATGTTATGGCCTTTTAATGCTTTTGTGCTATGAAACGAAGATTCTGATATGGCATTTCTGGTCACAATTCTACGAGTCACAGACATAAAATAGCTGGAAAAAAGATAACTTGTAATTGATTTGGGTTTGAAAAAAAACCTGAAGGCCTGGTTTTGTATTTTATATAATCTCCTTCCATGGCCACTTAGCAGACATAAGGAAGAGAACAGTGGCTAAATTATTTGAATTAGAAGGAAGACAATAATAGAAAACAAAGCCAAATGCATGATAGGAAATTGCCAATACACCTGAAAGAAATCTAAGAATGACATGGCCTTCTGTCTGAGTTCACTGAACTTATATTTATAGAGGTTAACTCTTTTAGTATCTGTTTTGATTTAAAAAAAAAAAAAAAAGGGTAGCATTGATTTTCAAATTATAAAAAGACTGTTCGGATGTAAAATACGGATGGTACAAACTGAGGAAAGTCTGCTTATATTGGCTTACTACAAGAGCTGAACTGATTCTGAATGTGAGAATAACAGGTCATCTTGCAAGCAGGCTGAACTCAAAAATAAAGAGCTTCACATATTGAAATATAGAAGAAGTCTCTGCTTTCAGAAAATAAAATTTTAAAGAACTGAGAAATCTATGCTTTGAAGATGCAGAAGCCTGTTATTGCTGTTCCTTAGTCTCCTTCACACTTTGGAAGAGAATGTACCAGCCACTTGTTGGTTATCCAAACAGCTGACCTGAAATTTCCTCAGGTCTTTAGGAAGACCTAATTTTTGAATTCTGCATACTCAGAGTTCAACAGCAGGGCATGACAAAGCACCAGAAGAGGCAGGTTAGAGGAGAGTAGAAAAGATCAAAGGTAAATATAACAGACCTCAGTATGTAACAGTACTAGAAAAAGAAAATTAGAAAAATGTTTCCAAATCTGGTGGGGATAAGTGGGAGTTTCAGCAAAGGCAAGGCTATACATTAGGAAAATATTTTAAAATAAAGAGCTTTTAAACTCACTCAATGGGAAAAGACAGCTTTATATTGAAATGTGAAAAAAGCAACAAACAGATATATAGGGGTCATCTAAATGATAAATAAACTTTTTTTGCCAAAGTTTGTGAAGGAGTAAAACCACTTTTTAAAAGTTAAAAAAATATATATACTCTTTATATTTTTGAAGGTAGTTCTCACCAAGTGATTTTTACCTTTTTTTTTTTTTTTTTCTTTATTTTATTTTCCTAAATTTTATGTGCTGTAATAGAGCAGATCTGTCTGCCTCAGTTTGTCTGTCATTATTTCTTGGGGACTCCTTTGTAGATCTCCTTCATCTTGTGCTGAACCTTCCCAACTTTCTCCTCAAATATATCTGAGAAAATTGTTGCACCTGATAGTTGACTTATGGTTGAAGGCAATCACTATTAATACTTAAACTGAACAAAACCTTAAACAATTACAGGGTACTGCCTAAGGGAATTTGTCTTACCGAAATCAGGCATCAGAATAGCTGATGAATCTTTAGAAGAAAAAATATTTTTTTTTAATTAAAAAGCAATGCTAGATATTTTAGTAATATACCAAATCCAGACAGAAGACACACTGTATTTTGTTACAAGGGGAAGTATTGCCCCCAGATAAGGAAAAACAGAAAAAGATTGAATAAGAGAACTCTTCCCAATTTCAACCATGACCTATCAGACTAAAAGCAAAGGTAAAATCAGACACAAAAATTACTTCTAAAATGCTTTCTTTTGTTACACTTTTTAAGACTTGAGCTTGGGGTGAAATGAGTTTTCAAAAGTGTTAATTGTTAGACAATCACATTTTTAAGAGTTATTTTTTTGTTTTGAAATGTTGTTTATTCTTTTATGATGCCAAGTGCCAAGCCAAGAAATACCCGCAGGTCTCATGAAGAAAGCAATTTCTTGGAAGAAAGGAGGGTAAATATTTAAGGAACTAAGTACAAGGCTTAGAAGGCATGGACTGCAGAATCCTACAGAAGAGTAAAGCCTGGCAATTAGCTCCAGGAATCCAGTTAGAGTAGCCAGATAGGAAAAAAATCTGAGTTGAGATCCACTTACAGAGAACTGATGTTACAGGACAATATTAAGTTTTGATCTGTGTCTAATAAATCCCATTGTCATATGGATCTAAGCTTCTTTGTTCAGCTAGATTAACAAGGTTGTTAATAACAAAAGACTAAAGATCTAAATTTAGTCTCCAAGTCATACCACAAAACATGATCTTATTACTCAGACTGCTTTTGTAGTAAATGATGGAGGGATAGTAATAAGCAGTGGCTGGACAACAACAAATTCCTTCCTTCTGTCATCCCAAATATTTTCCTCTTTTAATGTAATTCTGTGACTTCATTCAAATAGATGTTTTGGGTTTTTTTGATGGGAAATTAATATGATACAGGAAATTGTTTTTACTTAAGATTGAGGGAAAGTTATATTAAGGAGGTAACATATTTCCTTAATAATAGGCTAGAAATGATTCCATGCATTAGTGATCAGAACAAAAGCTGGTATGAATCTTGTACCAAAGAAAAGAGACACTTACTTGATTCTAAACTTTCTAGTTCCCACTCTGCATAGCACATTAAATGAGCCCTGATTTATATGGGCTCTGATTTACATTTGGCACTACTCTGGCACCAAGCATTACAAAGAGCCTTAAACTGTGAGTGAATATACAGCTCACTGTAATTTAAGAACATTTTGAGGTCATTTTATGCTGGCAGAGTGTAAGAAGATATTTGGGCTTTGGGTGTCTAGACTAACAGGGCAAAAAGGCCTCCTACAATTCTGACAGAGCAAAGATTGATGAAAAAAGGAGACAAGCTGCCACCTCACCCTCACCCCAACACTTAGCATCAGGAGAAACATCTGAGCCAGGCAGCTGGGGCACGTGAACAAAAACTACTGCTGCTCAAAGCTGTGTCAGACAGACACAGCATTAAATCCACCCTGGGCACAATTCAGATGACCCTGAAGATGCTGACAGCTACTGAGGACAAGACTGGATTCTGAGTTATAAAACTATTCCTAAAGCCTGGAATAGTTTCCTACTAAACCAACAATATTAGTACGGCTATTAACCCAAGACTACCAATAATAATAATAATAATAGTGGTGAAATCCTGCTTGATTCTTGTTATTTTCATTTCCTTACATTGAAATAATATTTGACTATGGCACAGGAGCAATCGTATTTAAGATATATCACATATGCTGAAGATAACTCATTTATAGCCCCCCAAGGCAGGAGGGTCCCTGCCCACAGAAAAGGGTTTGGAACTAGATAATGTTTTAGGTTTTGTCCAACCCAATATATTCTATGATTCTATAGTTTAAATAATGCAGATTTGAGTCATTCTTGACATCATGGACCTTAATTTTATTCTTTTTATATGAGGAAATTCTCAGTTGTAGCACTGCTTCAAAATATTTAATGCTTATTTTTAAATAAATGTAGGTTGCATACTCAAAAACGGCACACTTTTATTCTATTGCAATTTAAATTGTTTCCTTTTATCTCTGAGGATTGTAAAAAAAAATCAAAAGAAAAATGTCAAAACATGAATGGATGTAATCTTGCTGTTCTGAGGGTATTGTTCTCTACTGGATAGCACAGAATTATTCAATCAAAACACATATTAGGTCACTTCAGATGATGAGGGTTTCTTTAAAATGAGACCAGCCTTTCATTCTTACAAGGAAATAGTCAGTACAACTCTTTCCATCCTTCCATGTAGAGAAAACTAATACTCAATTAGAGCCATACTCTTCTTCATCCCAGGTCCAGGAGTATCCTCTTGAGTCTTTACATTGTTTAAAAATTGATTACAAATGTTCTGGTACATCGGGGTTAGTTGAAAAAGGGAAAAAAATACATATGTGAATCACAGTGTTGCAACCATTTCTTCATGTTACCATGTGATCAAATGGCTGTTATGAGTATCAATAAATAAGCATAATGCTAGTCAAATACTGTCCATACACTAATAAATCATCTGACAGAAAACCCATTCAAATTCCACAACAGCAGCAACACTCACATCTATACAATAAAATATGACATATAATTCACAACTTGGAACTCCCAGCTGTATTTCTCCACTGTTCACAGTCTCGTAATATCCAATTACTTTTACAAATGCAATTGCAAAAAGTTATGCTGAGCAACTTTACATGTTTGTATCCACTGAGGATTTGTTATAAAATTGCCAATCTCAAACACGTCCTTAATCTCATTAAAGAGTTATCTATTCACCCGGGGAACTTTGGCAAAATTAAAGGTTTAGTTTCCTTTATGATATGAATGCTATTACTTTGTTTCTTGCACAGGAACTTTTATTGGAGGATTTCAAAGCAGTTTACAAATTTTAATAAATTAAGCCGCTTATCTCATTTGTCACATAGATAAGTGTTATTATCCCTCCTTTGTAGATACAGACAAATGAGGTATAGTAGTCCATAAATTTCTTCATAAGGGTAAGCATTCCATATAGTAATGCTTAAAGATTGTGACAAAAAAATTAAATTTCCCAGAAAGCTGTGGTATTTAATATCAAAAATATTTTATCATGAATCAACATGAAACAAAATATCAAGTTCAATTCATAATTTGGCATTTGAAATTAAAGTGTATCACCTTGAGAAAAACACCTTTTTCTTCTTCCAAAAATATTATAGGAAAGAAGCCAATTGTTACTTTGTCTTCTATGAATAAAAGAGTGTACAACTAAGCCAAATAACAAAGTACTCTATCTATCCAAGATGCCAGATCATAATAAATTACAATTTATCTTCCAGGCCCTTAGCCAAAATTATGCAGACACTAGGAAGGTAAAAAGAGCAGCATAAATTTTTCAGTATTTATTTATAAAAAGCTTTTACAGTTTCAGAGCACTGGGAACAGAATATTAAGTGTTAAGTTACATTTTCCAGGTCTTCACTTCAGATTTTTCCTTTTCCACTGAAAAGCTTTCTTTAAACTTTATCAGTGTTTCTGGTTATGCCCTAGAAAAACAATTTAAATAGTGCAGTGTTCTGTTCTCTCCACTTTAGGTCCTTCTAGTGGTCTTGTTGCCTCGTTATTTTGGTCTTCTGGTCAGTCACGTTCAGACAGAGTTGGAAAAGATGGGTGGCCAGAGGAAATGAGATGATTTCTTGTGGTCTTGGTTAATTTGCCACCTTAATTTTGAGAATAAAAAAAGTGATAAAAAATCAGATCTATCTTAGTTTTTACTCTGACAGTGACCAAAATCAGCAGGTTTAAGGACAGAGCAGTTACAGACAATGTTTCACCTCCCGTGCTCCAAACATTTATTTCTCAGGAATGTCTTGAGCCAGAAATGGTGTCTGTTTATTTAGTAAACAACCCTTATTTTATATTCTGTGAACTGAGTCTGTCTTTGCTTGAAGCCAGTGAAGCCTCAGTTCCAGGTGATACTATCAGGGGTTGTTTAATACAAAAGGAAATGATCCTGAGAAGGCTGGTCCTGAAAAAAAAAAAAGAAAAAAAGAAAGAAAAGAAAGAGGGAAATGTGTGGAGGTTCTTCACTTGAAAATGAACTGTAATATTGAGTGAGGCAGAGTAGCAGATCTTAGCTCAGTGATCAGCGATTAGTGAATTGACCTGAAATGTAGAAACCAGATCCACAGACTTAACATATTAATTATTCAATTGTCATTACAAACTATGTCAACCTTAACATGAAACAGAGAGAAAATCATCACTAGGGTTACCAAAATACAGCAGCTACATTCCCCTAAAATCAAAGCTTCAGAATAGGGATTTAACAACTTGCACGCTGAAAGTTCCTCAAATGCAAGGTGCCAGATGGTGCCTTCACTACTCATCTTTTGGGGGAACTGCACCCCCTGACACTGTGGCTTACCTGCATGGAAGTTTCTTGTTCAGATTTTCATAATTCACAGTTTAGCCTAGGACTTGATTTAATTTTTTACCTGTGAGACAATTATTATTTGGATACCCCTGTGCATGTCCACCATCTGACAACTTGTTGCCTGCAAGTTTAAAAAGTAACTGTATTTTTTACAGCATGCCATTATCACTTAGATCAAAAATCTAGACACTTGTAGATACAAGCTTGTATTTCTGGGCCTTGGACTACTGCATTTTCTTTTTATTGGCTTTTCAGAAAACCTATTTGGTTCATTTCTGTCGAGGGGACATGTATAACTTCTCTTGGCAGAAGTCAATAGCTGTTTTTCACTGCCTTGCATCAGCTGGAAAAAGCCCTGGATCTATTTTGCAGTTCAGTGGCTAATCCTGAGGGGTCCTAGAATTTCACAGCAGGGACCACAAAGAACCAAAGTGCATTGGGTCAATATCATCCAGAATACAAATTTCTGCTCATGAATTTGCTTAATCTTTTCAACGACACAGAGTGAGAGCTATTTAGAGAATTCTGTGCTCCAGTCCAGTGTCTGCTCATGCAATGCATGTTGGTCAGCTGGTTCTCTGTGTGAAATGGCCCTGCTGGCCAAGAAGCCCTGGCCATCATGCTGGAAGACAAGAACACTCAATGTAGGGTAAAGTGTGAATGATTAAGCCTTTCTATCCACCCATTAGCATTTTGACCTTTTCTTTGGTGCTTGACGAGTCTGTCTTTTCCTGCACTCAAATATTTTCCCAGATAAGCTGTGTCTGGTAGGACTCTTGATAAGATGGGAGATACATGGCTTTAGCTTGATGGATTCAGGACAATAAGCATCTGTCCTTTCATATTGTTCCTTCATTGACTGGAAGGTGTCAGTGGGCTGTGCATATCTGTTTCCATGTGGCCCTATATAAATGGGTATTCCTTTGTTCTGACTTTGATATTCAAAACTTAGCTGTGCACGGAAAGTACAAATATTATGTCTTATGTTTTTATCAACACCATTAGCATAAGAAAAGTGCTTGAAAAACACGTAAAAAATCACCTTGAGTCTGTTGCAGTTTGGTCTTGACAGCAATGGCATTTATGTTTCTATCCTTTCTCAACCAGAAGTTGAAGCTCTTAACTGTGAGATTATACTGCTTAGTTTGAAAGCGTTTGCGAGCCTCTGTAGTATAATAATTTTACTTTAGGGAGCATGTAATTTTAAGTTCTTGCATAACACCACACATTTTTATGGTATTACTAAACTTCGTAATTTTATTTCCCTGTGACAATTAAGTGCACACTAATATTATGGAATTTTTCTCTCCATCACAGTTGAATGAAATTGGAATGGAGTATTACACGGTAGGTTGGAAGTTCTGATCTCTGGAAATGTTAAAGGTTTTCTAGTTCCCTTGTTACGTATCCATTTCACACATAACCAAATCCATCAATTTGTTCATTTTTCCCTTCAGCAACCTACAAGCTGTAACCACAAAAATGTAACAAAAACATATTCACTGCATACTTCTTATCCAGTCCCTTTTCTACAGGTACAGCTCACAGTGCTAAAGGAAATTAACTTCGATATTTTACAGATTACATTTGTCAAAATGCACCTGTTTTAAACACTGAGTGCTCTTAGAGGCCCCCATGGACCCCTAGGGTAAATGTTGTCTTGCTGAGGTGAGAGACACTTTATGGCTTGACCTGCTGCCCAGAGTCAAACTCCAAGTCAACACACACCTAAAAGTCAGTCTGGTGTAAAGCAAAGAAGATCCCATGTGTCGCTGCAGTGCCTTTAGGATGAGACAGAGAAAAATTTTGGTGCTATGACATGAGCCCTTTTCTAACTGCAAGTCACACCACAGCTCAAATTACCCCCAAGAATTGAAGCAGGGAGTCCCTCATAATTCCAAATTTTTTAAAAATGCTATCTTTAGTAAAGACAATTTCAAGGAATCATAGAACAGCTTGGGCTGGAAGTGACCTTAAAGATCAGTTCCAACCCTCTTGCCATGGGCAAGGACACCTTTCACCAGACCAGGTTGCTCAAATCCCCATCCAACCTGCCCTTGAACACTTTCAAGGGGCAACCTGTGCCAGTGCCTCACCACCCACACAGTCAATAGTTTCTTCCTTATACTTAATCAAAACCTCTTCTCTTTCAGGTTAAAGACATTCACCCTTGTCCTGTTACTACACACTCTTGTAAATAGCCCCTCTCTGTTGTTCTTGTAGGTTCCCTTCAGGTCCTGGAAGGCCACAATTAGGTCTGATAAATCCTCTCAAGAAGAATTTTTATGCTAGTATCTCAGATAAAACAATATAAATGAAAATCTGCATATTCATATTATTTTTCTGAGAGGGGAAATATGCTGAATTGCTTTTACTTACAGAAAACAATGTAACAGTTATCTTGTCCTGTAAGGCCAACCTCATATGTTAGGCCACCAAATACTGTAGAAAACAGTACCAAGTCACGTTTAGACATTTTTTTTCCACTCATTATCTAGCCATCACATACATTATTCAAAATAATCAATTATACTATGAAAAATGAACAAGACTTTCCCTCTGGGGTGCATTCACACCTCCAATCTAGATAATCTTATACAGTCTACCATCAGAAGAAACAAAAAGAACAAAACAACTAAACCCAGGGAATACAAATCTCTGGGGAAATACTCTGGTAAATCCATTTTAAATATATACTCTGCCTAAGGCTGAGATGTATATATATACATGCATATATACATATATATATTAAGGACTCAATTGCCTATACTAGTTAGAGAAGGAAAAGTGAGTCAAAAACTCTGATGTTGAATTCTTTTATTTCAGTGAATATCCAGCAATGTTGAAGGTGTTATACCATCTTAATTAAAAACTGGAATAGATGAGAGGAAATTTAGACTTTTAGGTAGCATTTTGTCTCAGTTATGTCTGTTATTATGACCCTGAGGAGGGCCTATTCTATCTGCCTCCAATCACAGTATACAGAAAATCTAATAGCAAATATAACTGTATATGAAATATACACATACATATTGTTTGCACAAAAACAGGATTTCTGAATTAAATTAACAACATTAATTTACAGGAATACTGAATGACAGAATTGGAAGGCACCTTCTGAGTTTTCAAGCCCAAGCCCCTGCCTTTTTTCTAAATATATCAGAAAATGTTTCTGGGGAGTTTAAAACAAGGTCTTTTCCCATTCTGGCCATTTTGAAAGATTGTTGAAGAATCTCAGTTCATATATGGTAAAAAACACCTTTCTGATTATTGGTGCTGATGTGCTCATTGCAAATTTAAGTTATATTTTTGCTCATATATGCATCACATTTAGCCTGATTCGTCACATGTAAATAACAATAACAACCTTTCTTTACTCTTCCATTTTCAGGCTAAATGGACATAACACTTTCAGCTTAAAGTCATAAAATACAGTGTCCTTCCACTTATATTCTTTTAGTCCTTCTCCAGATAGAGGAAAGGATATTTCCTTAATTCCTTTGGATATGCCTTACGCATTTTGAGTCACACACTTCCATTTGCACATTATTTTGGGATCAGATAACCTGCACAGATATTTCTCCTCCTCACTTATTTCCAGAGGTTGGTCTCCAAGTAAAGCAGGTAATCTTGGTATCAGTGTAAAAGTGCATGGCCATGCACATAGATAGATTAAATTTGCCTCTTTTCTGTAAGTTCAGTCCTCAAGGTTGATCATTTTCTCCTGTATGATATTTTCACCCCCCACAACACATACAATGCCTTTCAACACCATTTCAACTATGAATTTCATTAATTCATACCTATTTTGCACAAAGTCCTTAATAAAAGTATTTAATAAGATTAATCCCAAGATCAGTCTTTGAAGAATCTGAAAGTAGCCTTTCCCCATTCTGAATTGTTCTCTTCTAAAAATATCCATTTTCGTCTCTTTTGGCCAGCCTATTTCTCATATTACAATTTTTGTTCTAATCCCTGTGTTATAAGCTTTAACTATTAGTATTATATCTGACACCATATCAAATGATTTACTCAAAACCAGACAGATTAGATCTACTATGTGTCCTTTAATTAGAAAATCAGCTATTTTTTCACAGAAAGCTATCAATTTACTATGACACCATCTGTCTTCATAAACCTTTGTTATATTTTTACCATATTTTCTAATTGCCTTCATGTCTTAAATTATTACCTTAAAAATACATTGAAAAATTCTATCCTCTATGGAAGACAGGCTATCAGAGCAGCAGCAATGTGAACATATTATTTTCTCCTTTCTTACATATGGAATATTCACATACACAGCAAAACAATGTTTCAAGAATTATGAACAATGCACTCCTTTTTTATATCTGTGAGTGTGCCTGACGGAAAAAAAAAGTTTCCCCAGTAACTAGCAGTCTATGTGAATATGTCCTGTTCTTTAAATTTTCCTTGAAGCTATGAGTTAAAGTGATTCAATCTCTCTACATACTGTGGAAGTGTCAAAGATGCCTTCAAGGCTATGTATTTGTCTGCAATGAAAATAAGTTGGGTACACCATTTCACACAGCTGCAAATGTCCATCACTCATAAAAAATAAAACACAAATTCCTAAATCACTTAAGTATTTTTCAAAGTGTTACATACAACTTCTCCTGGGCCAGAGAGAGAAGCAAATTCCAGTTGTGCTAGCCTACCTCCTTTGTAGATGTTTTTGTTATTTCATTAATAAATAAATTTTAAAAAGTGACTGTCAGATGAAAGAGTCCATTAACATACAAATTAACAATGGATTTATCAGATCTTTCACCAGCTAGTGATTATTCAGTCTCCCAGGCCACAGAACCATGACTGAAGGTATGATATGAGCCAAATTCTGTAACTGGCTAATCATTGTCTTCAGGGAAATTGGCAATCAACAGAAGGGAAATGCAGTCTCAGGAACTCTCATTTTAAAACCCAAGGCCAGAAAATTTGAAAGACTTTTCAGAGTATTTCTAACAATTTCAGATTCAGGTCAGGACTGGAATTTTTTAGTAATGGGCTGTCTTTTTATCAGTAATTTGTAAACTTTCCATCCATTTCTTTTTTCAAAAAACAAACATTCTAACTGAGGAAAAAATTTCCTAAACCCCATAACTATTTTCCCTAATGGCTTATTTCATATTAGTTGAATTATTTTACTGCTCCATAAAAAATGGTTCTCTTGCCTTGAATCCCAGTGCTCATCCGTGGCCTGGTTTCACAGACTGGGGCACTCTTTATTCCACTCTCAAAGGTACAACATGAGAGTTTTTCATTCACAGAGGTCCCAAAAAGAGAGAGAACATGGATACCAGAGAAAAGGAAATACAATTTCCATAAAACATCTATGCACTTCTTTGATATAGAAAAGTTTGAACCCAAGATTTTGAAGATCTCAGTATTCAAAATTTATGGAAAAATGAATTTTGTAGGAATGGAAAAAAAGAAAAGAGGAGAGATTACAAACTTCCTTATCTGTAGGTATAATTCCTATTTTTGTCATTATTCTTTGGTTTCACGTAAAACAAAACTTTTTTCTCCTACAGCTGACTTTCTGATTTAGGCATGTAACTTTCACCTTCAGTTTAGATGATGGTTTCCTCAGCCTGACTCTCTTTAAGCAATAGAAAGAATTTTGAAAGCCTGGAAGGATCAATTCTGTTCAAGACTATGTAGCTTACTTAAGCAAATAATTTCTCTTTCTGGTAACTTTCAAAAGGCACTAACGTTTCTCCATTTTATAGAGTGAAAATAAAGCACCTATTTTAGATTAATTCCCCAGTTAGGAGACTTAAACTGAGAATTTAATTAGATGAACTTGATCTGCCTCTTATTTTCTATCTTTATTCTAAAGGTGTATTTCTTCTAAAAAATATATTCATGGACTAAAACATTCAGGGGCCTTGATAGAACAGAACACTTGATGGCATGCTAAACTTCAAACACATGAGCCATAGCTGGGAAGCCAGTGGGATTATTTCTGCAAATGCTTCAATGGACTAGAGAGAGCATTTAAGAGCCAGGCCTTGATATTACTGTATATTACATTAACCATTGGAGAAGATGCCCGAGTTTTACATTTTCTGCTTTATAAAGAGTTTTACTACAAAATGTTAAATGGCCTTTTCAGCTGAAAGTCTGTAGGGCTAAGAAGGCAAGCCCTTCTGTGCATACCATATTAGTTCTATTAAAATGATCTGAAGTACATGAATTTCCAGTGACCTGTCTTCAAGCCCCTTGCTGAAAAATGTCACAATTAGCAGCAGACTCCTGCTGAGGGTTTGATTACACAGTAAGGAACTAAATTTGCACCTCTGGAAGTTTGACTTTGACTGAAAATGTCTCTGTTGGTTTCAGTTTATTCCCCACTGAGTACATGTCCATACCACAACATCATGACAAAATTTAGCATGATGAACGCAGCAGTTCCTATGGGAGGGAGCCTGAAGAACAGAAAGGGGAACACCTCAGATCAGTCCTTAGGCAACAAAGAAAATTACATCATACAGGGATTAGTGCCCTATAAAAGAAGTGAAAAAATGGCAAACAGATAGGTAGGCAGATGGCTGGAGACTAGTGAACAGACAAAACAGTTACCAAAAATTTGGAGTAAAATTGAGTGGGATTTGTACCATCCTGTGCCAAATAGAAGTAATGCTGGGAGTTTCTGATGCCCTTGGAAAGTGCCAGCACCCCTAGTTTTAAAAAGGATTGCAATTCTGTAGACAGGGTGCTGACTTAAAAAAGGAATTTCATGATTGAGTTTAGTAATTCTTGTGTTTCATCAAATTCCTAAGCATCAAGTTAGCTGCTGGAAATTCCTGTATGTATGTTTTATTGTCTGCTGCAATCAGTAAATCCTGCACCTTAAACTAGTCTGTAGTAAAAATATATTGAGACAACCCTTTTTATCTCACATTTGAAAAGGTCTAATAGAATTGATCTGTTATGGATCTGATGAATACTTTTAATTCACTGGGAGACACACATGTCCAGCTGCCACTTGAAGTTTTAGATCCCAAAGAGCACCGATAACTCAGAAACAGGTTAAATTCTCCAGACGCTCAGCTACACAAAGTGTCTTTTGTGTACCTGAGCTTGTACTGAATGATTAGAGACCCTGATCGCTCATAGAACCTGCTGAAAATTAGGAGCTGCATAAGGATAGAGCCCAGTTCCTTGATGTTTATAATTATGGATCTTACAGGTCCCCCTTCAGGTGGGAGATCAATTGTCATTAGTTACATTCATCCACCATCTAATCTAATTTGAAACCTAAGTCCTCAGAAGTCGTCTGAAGAGACCTTCCTACCATCAGGATTTCTGTCTATTCTAGATATTTCTTAGCGAAATACAGTGAACCTCTTCCCTCACTGAGGATGTTGTTCCTAAATTTCCTGAACCCTGTATGAATTTTTCTTAGCCACTGAGGTTTAGAGACTGCTTCTTGATTTTTCTTTTTGCCCATGTATTGCCTGTGACATATATTCATTTAATCATTAAAGTAGAAGGGAAGGCAAAGAGTGCCCCTCAGCTCAGTGGCTGCTTGCTGGGATAATGAGTTTGCTGATAGAAAGGTGAGCCCAGATGGTAATAGATGTGCTCCACAAAACCAAACTTCAGCAGGACCCCACGTGTCTATGCCTACTGCAAACACTGAGGTGAACAGAGCCTGCAGAGGAGGGTATGTGCTTATCTTTCAAGCTCAAAACCAGTGAACAGGCAGTCAGTCATAGGTGTTACATCCATCATCAGCTATGTTTCTACTTGAAAAATTTAAAGGTAGCAAGAGTTTTTCCTGTGGTCATGCAGATTTGTTTAGTGGCTAGGGTATGCTGTGGTGTCATGAAGGGTGTCATGTGGTCTGTGTCAGGACGTGCCCTCCCATATGGAGTCCAGTTTTGGGTGTCACCTCTGTGGGACTGTTGTCAAAGGCAGCCTGAGTGAGATGTGCCACTTCACAGATTGAAAGACAAGCTGCATGGACATGAGGCTCTTGCCTGCAGAGACAGAGAGTGTCTTGAGTCATTTCATTCACTGCTAAAGACAGAGCATTCTCCATGCAACCTGTGAAACACAGGTTTAAGTACAAGCACACAAAAGAGGAACCTGAGTTCAGGTCTGCCATTTCCCAAATGGATGTGACAGCTATTATCTCCTTAGTTAAGATTTCTCCCAGGAATGTGACTTGAAGTCTTTGGCTTTTCCTCCTGGCTCTGTGAAATGGCTTTCTGAATGATGTCTGCTGTGACTTTAACCCTTCAGTCCTGAACTCTGCTGATGCTTTGTTTTGGGGAGTGAGGGGCTAACTCAGGAATTTCCTTGGGTAACAAAGAGCCTGGAAGCTTCCTCCTAGCACTGGGATCATACCTTCTCCTGCCCTTGTCAGCATTCTGAAGGATAAAAGCTGGATGTTCCCTATCACTGACATGTGCAAGAATTATAACCAGATATAGCCTGCCTGGCTGAAGGCTTCATGAATAATTATGGCAGATACAGCAGAGCTCTGCACTTTGGTCTAGCCTGTTCTCCTAGTGTCTCCTTGCCAGATTAAACTTTCCTACTAAAAAAAGCATCCTTCAGTTCATTTAATTTTTTTTCAGAACAATTGAATTTTTCCTATATTAATTAGCACATGTTTTGTTTTATGAGTCTTGCACGGAAACAAGCTGGGGAATTATTTAGCTTAAGAGAAAATATTAAAACTTGTCAAGATCTTTGCTTCTGCTGTTGTTGTTGTTATTGTACTATGCTCTATTAATGCAGATGAGCAACAAATATGCTTCTATAAATTGAATCTGACTATGGCGGCCCCAAGAATAACCCAAGGCAGAAAACTAGGGAAAAAAATACAGAGACAGAAAATCTTTCTCATTATTTTACTATAAAAATCTTAATTAGTCCCAAAGGTTTTTGTTATAAAATTCAGGAAGGTAAGGCACAGAAACTTTTTGTCAAGCAGACTATGCAAAAAGTAGGACAGTGACACAAAAAGAGTTGCAAATGAAGCTAGACTTGTATTCTAACAGGTGAAATATTTATAACCCGCACCGTTATCTGCTCATGGAACAGGTAAGGTAGTATAAATAAATTAAATGTCAGAAATTAATACATCCTTTTAATTGAATTTATCCTTGAAAATTAATAGAATTCTACCAATCTTTGAGGCAAAAACTCTCCACACATTTGCTTCTATATTACAGGGGAAAGATTATTAGTGCCTTGTAGTATGGTGGTTGCAAATTAAATATGGAAGTTTGCAGCAATTTGAATATCATAGGAAAATTATCTTTTCCTGTCTATATCTTTCAGCCTCTACAGCTAGGATTTTAAAATTAGGCTTATAATATTTTTACTTCCCTGAACTATTACCCACAGCTATATTACAGCTAATCAAAAAAGCTCCAGTTCCAGGAATGCACAGAACAAATCAGTAAATGCACGATAACTCCGGGCATCTCATGACAAGAAATTGGTGCTTGAATGTGACACATGGAGAAATATATCTTGAATTCATGAATTATCTCTCAACTTGACCTCTGTTTACAGTCTGTGATTAAGTGTTCATACAGAACTGTGTTCCACTCCAAACTTGTATTTCGTGTACGCATTGGAAAACAAAAAAGTGCTTTGCTTACTCAAGTGTTGAAGGCATCCTCTCATTTTAAAACCAGTCTGGAAAGCTGACTTGATGTCCTTGTTTGCCTTCATTGTGATTTAGCAACAGTTTTGACACGTTGATTGTGTCTTCTTTTGAGACCTAAACGTTGTATGCCAATGCTTTAGAGTTTAGATTATAAAATTAATAAGTAATCTTCTGAACTATTTCCTGTAGGATTCTCTAGCATCTCTCTGTAGAAAGCCAGTTGCAATCTGAGCATTGCAAGGACATTTGCTGCTGGGGAGGATCCTTTCCACAAATCCCTCATGGACTGAGATGTGAGATGGGTGTGATGTCAGGAAGTTGTCCATGCCCTCAGAGGAACAAAACCAAAAGAAAACATATGTATAGACTTTCAGTACTGGGGCTAGGCAGGGTGACAATTACCCGCTTAATTCCTTATTGCAATCCAGCCCTTAAAACTAAGTTTTATTGACTCCTATATACAGATGCAGGAGAGAATGATAGAGGAAGCTGATTTATGACTTTGTATTTTTTTTTAATACTGTTATGTTTCACAGGGAAACAGGATACACCTTATCTTCTGGTCAACTACACATTAGATCATAATCACTTCCCAGTTATGGCCTTTAACCATTTCAAAAGGGACAGGGTAGGGAAACAAATAGCTGTGGGAAAAAAGGCAATCTTTATTTATGCAATACAGACATCAAAATTGCTTTACTCAGCTAGAATTCCAGTGATGCACAAGCATATATCAGTAAAACAGCAGTTCCTAGTAGGTTTTGATACAAAAGAATGGACTTTTCCTCAGGCATTTTCTTTCTCATCAGCTCACACAGCATTTTCTGTTTATTCACACAGTAGTATTCATTGATCAATTACTCGGCTGTACTTGGCATAAGAAAAGTAATAGTTCATTGGTGAATTTGAAAGTAGGCAACACACCTGTATTCAGTCTGTGCAGTTAAATACCTATGCACTGTGTTTTATTTTCTGTAATGTATCAGATGTTTTATAAGTGATAATCCAATATTATCTGAAATCGGAAGCATTCATTATTTTAATTACACTGACTTTTTTTTATTTAAGGTATATCCCAATAGCGTGTGGAAGACTTATTTACATATGGGGATAGCAATAAGAAAAGAGTCTTAGATAATCAATTTCAAAGCACAGACCTCTAAAATGGTAATATTTTTGTTAGAGGTTATAGATATAGGATGTTATCTTCCATATGTATCAGTCACTAGCTAGGAAGGTGATACATTTGGAGTGTTCATAGAATCATAGAATGGTTTGGATTGGAAAAACCTTAAAGATCATCCAGTCCCAACACCCCTGCCATGGGCAGGGACACCTTCTACTACACCAGGTTGCTCAAAGCCCCATCCAGCCTGGCCTTGAACAGTTTCAAGGATGGAACATCCACAAGTTCTCTGGGCAACCTATTCCAGTGCCTCACCATCATTATCATCTTATAGAGTTATTGAACAAATTACATATCTGTATGTATGTATCTACAGAGAGAAAGATGTAAGTACAGTCTAGGAATGCTTCAGACCTGCTCCAGATAGGGGAATGCTGAAAAGCTAAATTACACCAGCTTTCAAGTGAACAATGCCAATGTAGAAGGGATGAAATCCCTTTAGTTCCTGTTGGTAATTCTGTGCCTGTTTGTATTTATAGAGAGAAAGTGATCTACCCTGAAAAACTTCTTTAAAATATCTTAGGAAGAATACAATGCAGAAATAAAGAAAAAGGGGAAAGCATTTCATAAATGATAGCACAAGCAGAATATATCTTAACATTACAGAAAATAATATTTTAATACATATAAAAGTTCATAAAACCTTGAGCTAGGGGAAGGCCAATTGCATAAAGCTTTCTCATTATTGTATTAAAAATGTAAAACTCATTGAACTTTACTGTTGCTAGAAAACCAGACCACAACTCCCACAAGTACCATTATGAATATGAAAATATTTGTAGAGTTTGTCCAGCTGATATCTCTGAGAACATAACTCAGTTATTTTAAATTTATTGTAAGGATACATGCCTGTGTAACCCATGGCAAACCCCAAAAGCAGAAAAAGCAGGCCAGTTGCAACCAAATCTGTACATGACTGTGCTCTCTGGGCTGACCAAGTTAGCTGTTATAGAAGTCTAAGAAAATGAAACAAAATAGATTTTAATATAATTTTCTGTAATCTATAAGGACTTTACCTTTTGGATACACTTGAGATGGGTCAATTTGGTGCTTAAAAAAAATAAAATTAAAATTTAAAATTAATTTTAATTATGAAAAAAATCAGCCTTCAAAGCCTTGTAAAGGTGTTTGTTTCAAAGTGCAGGTAAACATAACTAAAACCCTCAGGGTGATTTTATGATACAAGAGGCGGTTAAGTTAATTAAAGCAAAACACCAAAAATATTATTTCACCATTACTTTCCTTATCCATAGTCTTGGCTCCTGTGATCAGCCACTACATATTTATTGTCATATTCATGAACATCATAATCAGATGACTCAATCTTCCTTGTACACAAAGTTTTCACCTCTCCAATATATATATATATATTACCAGTAGGAGAAAGGTGAAGCTTTATTTTCAGTTCAACACTGTTAGCTTGTATTAGCTGCTCTTCCTGAGACTCAAATACTTGGCACCTGTGATTATTTATGAATCTACTACAAAGAAATAGGGTTTGGAAATAATTTTGCAGCTTCTGAAAGTTGTTTATTTTTTCAGCTGTATTTCTTTTCTGTGTTATGAATGTATATATCAGTCACTATTTACATGTAACTCCTCATCTTTTTCTTTTCTTCTGAAGGGCATAGCACATTATATTAATTTTGTACAAGCATTTATCCGTTATCAGACATGGGTAAATTATTATCTGGAACATTAACTAAATTTTTCATGCTTGAAATTTTTTTGAGGGAGGTCAGTTCATCTGCACTATAGGTTCTAGGCAATGCATCCCATCTCAGTTTCATAGATGTGAATTGTCTGGTTATCCCCACTCCGAGGTGCGGGGAAAAGCAGAGTTGAGCCTGTGTTACAGAGGTGTAAATACACATGTATACGAAGGAAATATGCACTTAACAGACACCTCTATAAACCATGAACAACAGAGATGGTCCACTACTATTCCTTCTTCCTGGCTAACTGGACGTGTGGTTCACTGGTGGTGGGCACACAGGTCCTGCACTCCCCTTACCTACAGGCACACCACACTCATTTGAGGATTTCATGGACTCAATTAAGACTCCATCCAAGTGCTGTGAAGGAATGACCCTTCGCCCAGTTTCAGCTCTCCACTTAGCTCTCAGCGAAGTCTGGTTTTCTCTGCTAGCTGTCCTGCACAGCCCAAAGTTTGCTGGGAAATGTTTGGATGTATGTGCACACACATGTTTATACACACACAAACAAGAGACCACATTCATACAACAAATAGGCTGGAATAGAGTTCATCAGGAAGAGAGATCAGAGCACAGTGATCAAGTGCAGGTCTCAGGGAGGCAACCACTTGCTTACATGTCCCCTCAATCTCCCTTCTCCTCCATGTTTATTTTCCCTGATACACCTTAATCATTTATTTCTTCACCCTTGTCCCTGCTGAGATAAAAAAACCTGTCCCTAATCATTTTTTCCCAAAGGGCCCATTTTGGTTACATCAAATTTGATATTTCTGACATTATTACCTAGGTCACTTTGGTCTTACATGGTAATATTTATTGGTTATGTTATCTTTGTTGGCCTTGCAAGACTGGTCCCCCAAAGGCTCACAAAACTCCCTTTCAATTATTTGTGAAGTTCAACCACTTCTCACATAATTCCTCCTTAACCATCTGTGAAATACATCCATCCCTCATGGCACTACATTCATCAGCTGTCGCATCCAGCAAATTTTCATGTCAAGTGCAGTAATTTCTTATATTGCATTTACTTTGCTAAACATCAGGACAAGGCCATCTGCATGCATACTTCAACAAAGTTTAAATTTTAGCTGCTATTGTCACAAAAATGTTATCACAATTTTTTTCTCTCTTTGTTTTTATTTCTATATAAGACGTTTTCTTCTAATTAACTTGAATATTTGAAATCTTGGTGGGTTTTTTCCTAGTTTCTTAGCATGTACTATGCACTATTTCTGTAAATCTAGGTCTCTAAGCCACAAGAAATCGCTCAGAAACTGTTATGAAATAGAACAGGAATGAGAGTTAATAAATAACTTATTTTCTGATAAAAAATTTTCGGATGATTGGTTACTTCAAAGGTATCATGGAATCATAGAATATCCTGAGTTGGAAGGGACCCACAAGAATCATCAAGTCCAATTCCTGGCCTTGCAAAGGACACCCCAAGAGTCACACCATGCCCCTGAGACCATTGTCCAAATGCTTTGGCAGTTCTGTCAGGCTTCGTGCTGTGGCTCTCTGGGGAACCTGTTCTAGCATCCAATCACCTCTGGGAGAAGAACATTTTCCTACTATCCAACCTAAACCTCCCCTGACACAATTTCAGGCCATTCCCTTGGGTCCTGTCACTGGTCACCAGAGAGAAGAGATCAGTATCTGTCCCTCCTCTTCCCCTCATGAGGAAATTGTAACTGCAGTGAGGCCTCCCCTCTGTCTCCTCCAGACTGAACAGACGACGTGAGATCAGCTGCTCCTTCTGAGCCTTCCCCTAAATGCCATTCAGGCTCTTTGTTGCTCTCCTTTGGACTCTCTCTTAGCCTTATGCTTTCACTGATTCCCAGTTTGCTTAGCACTCACCTGCAATAAAATACTTTTTGTGTGCAGTCAAGCAATTTTATTAAAACATTTCTTTTAATACAGCTAATCAACATTATCTGCTGCCAAATTTCTTCTACTGCCTTCCAGATCCAAAAAAGGCATGCTTAATATATATGTTTGTTTTTTCATTTGCAAGAGCTTTGTTCATAGTGGCTGATATGAGAGACCAGGGACACTCCAGTCCCAGTGTTTACGGACTCAGTTCTTCCCAGCGAGTCAACATGCCAGGATCTGTGCTAAAGTAGATTATTTTTTCACCACTTGAAACAGGAGACAGACAATGGTATTTTGTAACTGTGAGTCAGACAGGAAGCAGCTCAGCCTATGCTCTCTTCTACATGCAAAACAAACTGTGCATTAAATTGGGAAGAACTGAATTTCACAGTGGGAAGAATGCATTAGATTAAAATGATGCATAATCATAGATGTATGATACTGTGCTTAGGCATGTAAAGTGTTTCAAGAGAACTAAGCGCTAGACACAGGTATTTCAAGAAATGTTTATTTGCTTTATCATTTACAAACAGGTGAACAGGGAAAAAGAGGCTGGCAATCTCCTTCAAATTAATTTTCAGCTGAGGGGTCTCTTGTGTTAAGGTGATAAGCAACTTGTGCTGAATTACTATACAAAAAGTTAAGTATATAAAGAACTCTTGAATCAAAGGTTATCTAGAAAACAAGAAAAAATGGTATTTATGAAGAGAATCGTGGTAAGAAATGTGTAAATGTTCTAAGCCAGATAAGTTAACTATCTAATGTAAAGAACTGCAGAAGCCCTTTATTTGAACTCTAGAGCAATGTTTAAAATGTGGAATATTCCTTCCTATTGCTTGGAAAACCTTTCTCATTGCAGTTACCAAAGTGTTCCCTTTCCTAATGATTGTTACTCAACCTGCTTTACAAAGACAATTTTTTCCCCCTCCTTCTTCAATTCTGACAATCTTTAACTTAGGAAGAGGGACAAGCACTTATTCTTCTTGTTGGACTGTACAGAAAAGCATAACTGCTAATTTTTAAAAGGCAGGATTGACTTAAAGGGGGGTTTTAGGATAAAAGAATTCATGAGAATTTCCTCTACCTGACTGCTATAATATTTGCTCTACATGTCCCCCTTTCTCTTTTTCTTCCCCAGTCCTCTTTATAGAATATATCTTGTTCCAGTTACCTTCTGCTAGACTTGTTGCTAATTTGTATTCAGACACATTATGAGACTGAAGAAAATAACAAGAGACCCGAGATGATGGAACTTGTAGATTAGATAGAGACTGTAGACCCGTGGTTGGTTTCACATTCCTGAATGCTGGTGATTTCCTCAAATGATGAAATTCCCTTTGCCTCTATGCTGAACTGCTCTGAAACAGAAAGAGCATTTTCATTGCATTGCATAAAGTTACTGTTTGTTCGGGGCTTTTTTTAACTGCTTGCTGTACCCTTCTGCAGGTTTTAGTTTTTAAATGGTTTTATACATTTTTCCCCTGAACCAGCCCTATGTCACCTTCTGCAAAAGTTTTCTATTTTCTCACACAAGATTAGCCATCTTTCCTAGTGCTTCCTTTTATGGACAATCATGGAAAGCAGCTAATTTTATCTACATACTGTGAAATCTGCTGAGAGCAAATTTAAAGAATACCCTTTAAGGAAACAGTGGGATAAAAAGGTCTTTTAGCCTCTCCGAGTATCTTATTCAGACTGATTCTTCAAAGTCTGAGTCTAATTTCCAGTCCTGCTGTAAGCCACATGTCATGACCTTGCTAAGTGGGTGGAAATCACAGGGAGACAAATAAGAAAAGGAACAGAAGAAAGAAGGAGAAGGAAACTTCAATTACAGTTGCAAGAACAATGAGTAATTCAAAAGAATTCTAATTCTATTAGTTCAGTGGGTAGGTTTCTTTTTTTCTTATTAGAATGCAGTCTGAGTGATATATTCCATAAGAGCCATCAAAAAATTCAAGTGTGTCTCTTGAGTTATTGAATTACCTGCTTATTGAAATCCATGTATCTCTTACATCTTTCCCTTTTTTATCCCTGAATTTTCCAGTATTGTGATTAAATCCTGACATCTTAAATAAATTCCAAAATTTTTAACATTCACGTGGATATTGTAAAACAGACAACATCTTGCCATAATAGTCACATCCCACAAAATATTGCAATCAGTAGGGCTGCAATCAATGTGATTTTGTTGCTTTGAAACAAAGAAAAATGTGATCTGTAGGGCTGATTCTAGTAAGTCTCTGTCACACATGTACATGCAAGCACAAATGTTAACCAAACCAAATAAATTCTCACAATTATCTGCAAGATGGTATTTTATAGTCATTCTTTTTTTGAAATTAAATCAGGAATTAATTTTTGAATTGAGACTATGGTTAAAAAAATGTAGGGATCAATGTACATGTGAGATTATGTCCACTAAAAAAGATATGGTGCTCCTGCACAGAATATTATGCTATTAAAATGAGAGCAAGAACTTCAGCACTGATGTTTTTAACATGGTTGTTATGGAAAATATCACTGCATTAATTTGCACTTTGAGCTGTTTGCTCATCTGCAGCCATTGTGTCTGAGAGAACAAGCAGCAATACTGCAGATTTTGCCTTTCTGTGTCTTATTTCTGTTATATTTGGTCTACAACTATTTCACAGCCCTGAATTTAGTCCATGTACAGCTTTTAGAGGTGGCTTTTTAAAAAGTGCAAACTCTGCATTGAGGCGAAGTTGGCCAGAGATGAATTCATCAGTATGTCACATCCTGGGCAGTGCAATGGAAGACAAAAGCCAGTGCAACGAATTCCTCCACATGTCCTGAACCTCACACAGACCCTGCAGGTGACAATGTGCCCTGGTTTATCTGATGATCCCAGGGCACAAATGACAGGTGGAGCTTATTGGAAACTTCATCCTGAATCTTATTGAGACATTGAGCCAGAAGACTTGAAACTACAGGTTTAGTTCAGGTGATTATGAATACTCCAACATTAGGACCTGACATTTTCTTTCTTGTTACCAATGTCTACACTTGGGTTTGCAATATAAAGTATTTTCGTCCCTGTTTCTTATTCACATGTGTCCTTAATTTCTTGAAGCCAAAGTCAAAGGAGAAGTTTAACATAAAAGAGAGGGATTTGGCATCTTTAGAAACTTGATCTGGACTTGAGAAAAAGTTTGTTGGAACTTTGTTGGAACGAAGGTATCAAACCCTTTACATTTTTAGACAATTAACATATTTAGTCCTTTTAAGAAAAAAGTTAAGTAGTGGAGTTTCAAAAAAAATATTTCCATGCAAAATAGATGAGGATTTAATTTTATTTTGTTAGTTATTGTTGTTTGTTTGTTTTTTTTACAGTATGATGTAACAACCAAATAGAAATTTAATGAACAATATTCCATGTTCATAAAAAGATTTTAATGTTCCTCTGAACAATGAAAATAATCTTCAAATATACATAAATATATATTATATATATTTCTATATACATTTACTTATAGATGTATAAATAGAAACATATATACACAGCAAAATAGAATTTTTCCCTCATTTTTTTGCTAAGACTTTTGTGCTAAAAATATCTTTGTCCAACCGACACATTTGTTACAAGGAGAATCTGAAGACAGAGTCAAATAATGGTAAGTGGAGTTAAAATATGTGAAAAAATGGTCTCTGATACCCTGGATGATGGAGACTCTGAAGTACTAGCAAGGAGAAAAAAACAATAAGAATATGTATCTCTAATGATCCAGTTTTCATTGAAAGATTTCAAAGTACCTTGAAGATGAAGTTAGTGCCACTGTGCCCAAAATTAAAAATGCAGACAAGAGACACAGTGAGAGATGACTTGCTTGAAACTGGCAAGAAGTCTTGCAAGAGAAATAGATGGAAATGCTCTTCATATTCCCTGACCTCACCTGCAGCTCTCATTAGTACTTACGATGTTTCAGTGTGGCAGGGTTAAAGATGGAGAGAAGAAATAATGTCTTTTCTTTGGTTTTTTTTTCACTTTTCAACAGTGCTGTTAAATGTTGGTCCTAGTTTGCAGCTTTGACTGTTTTCATTGCCTCATTCTTCAGATGAGGCTTAGCCTTTGCTTGAAAGCTCTTTCAGAGTCTATGAAAAGCTATATAAATGAATGAAACACAACAACATTAGTTTCATTATTTTTTACCCTTTACTACATACAGTCTCATAAATAAGTTACAGAGTGCAATCCTCATCAACACAGCCTCCAGCACTTCTCATTTGGAGTCTCACTCATCAAAGGGCACACTAGAGTGGTGCCTGGGCTGAGGTCATGGTCCAGGGGAGAAGAGATTTTCTTCACACAGACGGATGGTAAAATTGTTTTTTGGCTTCTGATTGAGTGGGAAATATAGATTAAGTTATACAGTTATTTTCATACTATGAAAATCTGTGATAAGAAATCTGATCTTGACAGGTGATAGCTTTCTTCCTGTGGCTGAATAGGATATTTCTGAAGATAGCAAATGTTGATTTGTACACTTTTTCCATGTATGCATTAGAATAGAATAGAACAGAATAACAAGTTCTTATAAGATGTAAATCAGTATAACTACACCAATATACAACAACTTTCCATAAAGCTATTCAAAGCAGAGCTCTTAGAAAATATCTTTCTCCACATAAAAGTCCATATACATACATACATATTTATATATAAAGTAGTTATTTATTTCCATTTAGTCCAAACTGACATCTTTACTTTTTGAAAGCTTTATGGTGACAATTACCTCCAATCGCTACTCAAAATATTTCAGGTGAAATCATCCGCGTGTATTCATGAAGAGGGAAAAGTGCATGGTTATATTGCTTATTTCCCCAATTATCCTTATCTGTTTCTTTGTAGTTTAGCAAGCACTAACAGACATACAGATATTTATGCCAGGGCGACAGACCTCTGGCTCCATTCATGGAGGGTTAGACTTCGTTTTTCAGAAGCAAATTTGAACCTGGGTANCTCTCATTAGTACTTACGATGTTTCAGTGTGGCAGGGTTAAAGATGGAGAGAAGAAATAATGTCTTTTCTTTGGTTTTTTTTTCACTTTTCAACAGTGCTGTTAAATGTTGGTCCTAGTTTGCAGCTTTGACTGTTTTCATTGCCTCATTCTTCAGATGAGGCTTAGCCTTTGCTTGAAAGCTCTTTCAGAGTCTATGAAAAGCTATATAAATGAATGAAACACAACAACATTAGTTTCATTATTTTTTACCCTTTACTACATACAAAGAGTCTCATAAATAAGTTACAGAGTGCAATCCTCATCAACACAGCCTCCAGCACTTCTCATTTGGAGTCTCACTCATCAAAGGGCACACTAGAGTGGTGCCTGGGCTGAGGTCATGGTCCAGGGGAGAAGAGATTTTCTTCACACAGACGGATGGTAAAATTGTTTTTTGGCTTCTGATTGAGTGGGAAATATAGATTAAGTTATACAGTTATTTTCATACTATGAAAATCTGTGATAAGAAATCTGATCTTGACAGGTGATAGCTTTCTTCCTGTGGCTGAATAGGATATTTCTGAAGATAGCAAATGTTGATTTGTACACTTTTTCCATGTATGCATTAGAATAGAATAGAACAGAATAACAAGTTCTTATAAGATGTAAATCAGTATAACTACACCAATATACAACAACTTTCCATAAAGCTATTCAAAGCAGAGCTCTTAGAAAATATCTTTCTCCACATAAAAGTCCATATACATACATACATATTTATATATAAAGTAGTTATTTATTTCCATTTAGTCCAAACTGACATCTTTACTTTTTGAAAGCTTTATGGTGACAATTACATCCAATCGCTACTCAAAATATTTCAGGTGAAATCATCCGCGTGTATTCATGAAGAGGGAAAAGTGCATGGTTATATTGCTTATTTCCCCAATTATCCTTATCTGTTTCTTTGTAGTTTAGCAAGCACTAACAGACATACAGATATTTATGCCAGGGCGACAGACCTCTGGCTCCATTCATGGAGGGTTAGACTTCATTTTTCAGAAGCAAATTTGAACCTGGGTACATTTTTCACTTTTATTTTCCTTTTATATTATTTGTATTGTATTTTTTCCCTGCAAAATGTATATTGCCACACAAATTTCAGGACAGGATTCAATAGTTCCTATGGGAATTTTCCATTAAAATGTGTGTATGATTAAAATGTGATGGTCTGACTTTCAAGCTACAGTGGGAAATTGGTTTAAATTCTCTTTTTCCAATATGCAAAAAAACCCCACCAAAACTCTAAGTCGATGCATGATTCCTCTGGATTGGATTAAGTTTTATATATATTTATAAGCTGGGAGACAGTGCTTTCTCAATTTTACTGAAGACTTTAAGACCAAAATTACCGACTATTGGTACTTCATCAGATGGAATTCTTTATTTTATAATAAAACAGAAACAAATCCCATGTTATTCTCATATGCTGCTGTTATCTACTTAATTCTACAATTACAATTCACATTAAGCAATAGTGTTGCTGTTGTGCCTTATTGTTAAAACCTGTTCCTTTTGCTGATGGATTTAGGTATAGTGCTTGATTATCCTTCAAAAAAAAAAAAAACAAAACCTTAATAGTTTCAATAATCTTCTCAGTGAGAAAATAAAGAAATGTTGATTCATTGTGAAGAAAGAAATGAGTGCAGATGCTCCTTTATAATTGTAGCCTATGTTCTGCATACAGATCTGTTTATTTCAAGCACTGAGGCATAAAACCCAAGATGAATGGTCACTGTTTAGTACCTCCTACATCCCCAAGGAGAAAACCTCTCTGGAGGCTGATCCAGGTCCTAGATGGACTGAACTGATCCCTTGAATTATTCATCTTTTTCCCTAGACTGCTGCGGTGCGTCAGC
>VZTH01011544.1:132-12930 GCA_013397815.1 Aleadryas rufinucha
GATCGCCCCAGGCAGGGACGGGGCCGGCACACGGAGAACGCGCCGCCCGCTGCGGGTGCCGCAGTTCGTACCGAGCCCGACGGTGCCGGGCTGCGTTTGCTGGACGAAAAGCTGCCCAGGCTGAAAAGCGCAGGCACCGCGGCTCGGGATGAGCCAGGGAAGGAGGGGAGCGCCTGCCAGGCGGTGGCTGAGGCTCCCTGGGACACAGCTCATGTCTGTGCAGGGTCATTCCCTGCCAGCCCTGAACTGTCATTCCCTGTCAGACATGAACTGGGGAAACGTGTTCCTGCTCAGTGCTGGGCACTTCACGGTGTCCGGAGCACCCGGTGGGGACTTGGGGGGAGCAGCTCTGGGGAAGGTCCGGTGTCAGTCATGAGATGGGCCTGCTCACCAATCCAACCCACGGCCCCACATCCTTGCAGACACCCCTGAGCCCCTCCTGCCCCCCAGCAGCGATCCCCTCTCCCCCTGCTGTTTTCAGGCGAACCCCCCTCTATGTGTGTCTGGGATCATGTTCTGCCCCTGCTGTGACTGTGGCTGCTGCCCTTCCCTGCCTTATCATGTTTTTGTACAGATCCCAGGTACAATAAACTGCTCAAATATTTGCAGAGATGTCCTTGTGCTGCCAGAGTGGTGAGCTCCTCTTGTTTGGCTGGGGGGTGGAATCCAGTGCTGCTGTGATTTCCCAACGGAGCACTGACACCACCACAGCCCCACCAGTGTGGGGCCAGACAGGAGGCATGGGACCAGACATTGGGGGGTTGCTGTGGGGCCAAGCTTGGCCTGAGAGCGGCCATGGGCACAAAAGAACAGCACGGCCCTTGGGGTGACATCCTACAGGGCAGGGAGCTCCAGCAGCCCGGGGTGTGAGGGAGGCACCATCTTTTTGGCTGCAGGGTGGCAGAGGCTGCACTGCTGGCTGCCGTGAGACCCTGTGCATGGATGGCGCTGTTCGAGATCACCCCAAAGTCCTTCAGCCTTTGGTGCAAGCAATGCCCTTGGCAATGCCCCCAGCCCCCCTGTGCCTGGGAGGTTTGGAGCGGCTGTGTCCGTCTCTTCCGTGCAGCACCGCCTGTCACCCTCTGGCGTCACCCCGGCACCAGGCACCGCTTTGCCCCAGCGCAGCTTGGGCTGGGCTGTGGCAGCAGCACCCCGAGGCCACATGGCACCGACGGGGACAGTGCCTGCCTTGTTGCTGTCCCCTCGAGGCAGGCGGTGGTGGCCGAGGCACAGTCACCGCTCCAGCCAGGCTCTTCTCCTCCCTCCTGGGCGGGGAGAGTGGACAGAAGATAAAAGGGGGACCAGGGCCAGCTGGAAGTTGCTGAAAACTGCTGGGGCCAGGAGCGAGGGAGGACGGCAGCGAGAAGTGCGGTATTGAGGGCTCGTTCTCGCGGGGGAGAGGGCTGGGGATTGGGGACACATCCACCCTGACCAGATCCTGCTGGTCTCCCTGCTCCCTCCCCAGATCATCCCCTCCCAGACTCATATCCTTCCCCTTGCCCATTAAATGTGCTGGATACTAGAGGAATGGGGAATATCTCCGGGTAGGCAGGGTTAGGGGGCTGTGAGAGGAAGGGGCTTCAGGCAGATGTTGGGAGTCAAGGGCTTTAAAGGCTCTGAGTACCCTCAAAGCACTTTATGTGGCATCAAGGACTCTCAAGGTGAACTGAAGGTGAAACCACCTCTGTCCCAGTGAATGCTTACTGGCAGCTGAGATGATGAGGGCTGTATCCCTGCTCCCTTTTGGGGTAAAGACAGCCCTCTGTCTGGGGCTGGATTTGTTTTGTGGGATCAGAGAAGTGGAGAAGGCCCATGGCGGGAGGACCACCTTCATCTCTTGATATGTGGAGTGGGTGTTCGCTGCCAGGGGAGAACAGGATGCTGTGGCACTGGGTGCCCACAAAAGATGGTAGCAACGAGCTGGGTGCTCCAATTCCCCACCTCGTCCTCCTTTCCTTGCCCCCTGGGGTGGGGGTCCTGGCTCCCAGTGCCAGGACCAGGCCAACACTGCCCACCAGTCCTTGTCTGCCCTGGAGCAGGGTGCAGAGAGGCAGCTGGGGGTTGCAGTGGATCTGGGAGGAGAGTAACACCCTGTGTCCCCCTGCCAGGGCCGGGGTCCAGGATGGGGCTGCTAGTGCTGGCCCTGGCCACCTGGCTGGGGCTGGCCTCGGCCTCCGAGGAGGCGGCCAACAGCAGCCGGATCTGCCAGGAGGCACCGGCATGGACCATCAATGGCTCGAGCCCCATGGAGGGGGCGGCAGGGCAGGTGACGGTGGTGGCCCTGCTGAAGGCCAGCTGACAGTTCTGCCTGAGGCAGGCCCACAGGTGAGCCCCGCTCCCCCTCCTCAGAACAATCCCCGCCACCTCGGGGGCGGACGGCCGCCCCTGCCCCGGCAGCCCCTCCCAGGGCCTCCTCCCCGCAGCCTCGGGGGCCTGCGGGAGAGGCTGGCCCGGCAGGGCACGGCCGATGTCCGCTACATGATCGTCAACGAGAAGGCGCCGCTGTCCCGCGCCATGCTGCCGGAGCTGCAGCGCCATGCCCCGCCCGGCGTCCCCGTCTTCCAGCCGGAGCAGGAGGACCCTGACGTCTGGCAGGTCCTGGGGGGTGACAAGGACGACTTCCTTGTTTACGACCGGTGAGTGTCCCCTGACTCTCCTGAGGTTTTTCTGGGCGTTACAGAGCGTTTGATGGGCTTCCAAAATCTCCCCTCATGGCTGGGATGGGGGGACTCCAGACCCCTGTCTTGAACCAGGCCATGACTTCTCCCCTCAGGTGTGGCCGCCTGGCTTTCCACATCCAGTTGCCCTACAGCTTCCTCCACTTTCCCTATGTGGAGGCAGCCATCCGCTCCAGCCACATCAAGGACTTCTGTGGCAACTGCTCCCTCTACCCCAACACTACCCAGGAGGTAAGAGCTGGAATGCTCACTGGAGCCAGGATGCCTTCTGTCCTCCGGCACTGCACATCAGCAAAAACAATCTTATCTCCGTGTTGGGGACGGGCTCCAGGTTGGCAGCTGCCCTCAGCTGCATTTGAGAGGGAAGGGGATGAAAGGTCTGGAATAAGGGCACTTAAATAGGTCAGAGCTTTCCAGTTGAAAAGGAATTGACTAAAGGGGTCATATCCCAGGTCTGGGAATGCTAACTACGACTGTTCTGATATAAGAAAGGGGCAGGCAGTGGATGCAGAGGTGACAAGCTCAGAGCAAAGAAAAGGGTGTAGCTCTGAGCTTGGCAGACAATTAGTCACTTCCCAGGAGAAAAATACATCCAGAAGTACTAAATGCAAAATCCCTTTTCTGGACCATAGACAGCTTGAGCCAAGGGATGCAGGTGTAGAGGCTTGTGCCCTGTGTGCTCCAGTCTCTCCTGTCTTCCCTGTACCCTGGGTCAGGGCTGGAGAGCCTTTGTTCTGACCCACAGTTTTCTGTATGATGGATGCTGGTCTGCCTTCTTCCCAGCTCAGAGCTGTGCTCCCAGGCTTTCTGCAGGGCTCTGTGGGCACTCACATACCACACCAGTCCCCATGTTACTTTCCTCAGGCTAACAGTACCATGGAGGGCCCTGCAACCCCGAGCTCACCTCCTGAACATGAGGGGATGGAGTCAGAGACCCCCATCCACCAGCACAAGCCCCTCCATCCTCACCACCATCACAAGGTCAGCAGCGAGAGAGACACAAACCCAAGTGAGGACCACAAACCTGCTACCCATGCTCACCACCACCACGGAGACCATGGCCAGCTCCATCACAAGGGGAAGAAGCAGAAGGAGGGGGATGAGCATTAAACCAGGCTGGGTGGCCTCGCAGAATCCAGTGGTGTGCAGATCACCATAACTCACTTCACAGAGGCATGGAAGGACTTGCTTTGGGCTGCTGGTCACCAGCAGCGCTGGTTTAACAACTCCCTCCAGCATCCTCCATGTGGATTGCACTCCTACGCTGTGATAGGGATGGAAATTCCCCTTGGACCCTGCTCAGTGCTGCATTTTCAGCCCCAGGGCTCAGTTCTGAGCCTTCCTCTGCCACTGCCTGCCTTTCTGTGCTCAATGAAGCCTGCCGTGCAAACCAGGAGGTCTCTGGTCACTGCTGGCTGACACTGCACAGGGCAGCAGGGTGGGGGTGGAGGGGCCAGAGCTGGGATGGAAGCAGCACTGCTGGCAACCTCTGCCCATCCAGACACCCCCGGGTGTCCTGGAATCCCTGGGTTTTCTGGCCAGGGAGTGAGGGGAGGGACAGCGTGTACCCTGCAGAACGTGGTCCCAGGGGACCGAGGGCACGAGGAGCGGTGGGATGTCACAGCTTACCATGGTCCAAACCCTGTACCCCCTTAGCTGTCACATCCTGGGCACCCCACAGACCGTGCACACGGGTATGTGCAGTGGTGGTGGGTGGCCGCAAGATGGTGGCCTTGTCCCCTCTTGGAGACCCAGGAGCTGTATCCAATGGGCACAGCCCGAGGAGGACAGGGTGAGGATCCTGAGGTCTCTCCTGGGGGTAAGCGAGGTGGGAGGGCAGTGTGGATATCTGGAGTACGAATAAAACCTCTGTGACGTGACCGCTGCTCAGTCTGGCCTCTGGTGGGCCCAGAGAGGGTGGGGGTCTTGCTCAGCGCCAGTCTGTGCTCTGGGCACAGGGAGGGACACAGGGCTGGATGTAGACCCCATGATGCAGCAGCCAGTAATGATTTACATCCCCTGAGCAGGAGCTGGAGGTAAAGGGGTCGAAGACTGAAGAGAAGTCTTCTTCAAGAGAAGACCCCATCTCTTCCTGCCTTCTGGCCGCCTCCCAGGATGGGAGCCCAGGACATTAACACTATGCTGCTTGAAGGATATTTGGCTCGGCACCTCCATGCCTGGCTTGTAGGTGTGATGTTGGGGTGCCTGCCCCAAGCTGCTGCTTGTTCCCACATGCAGTCCAACGTCACCATGGGCATCTTGTCCCCAGTGCCCAGACCAGCCCCCATTGCAGGCACATCATGGGGCTCCCCAGCCCTCAGGCAAATAGGTGCTGTGTCCCTGGCAGGCAGTCGCACCTGCCTGCAGCTTGGGGTGCCCCAGGCCTGTCTCTACCCTTTACTGCAGCTCCATCCATCATCCCACACAGCCCCACTCAACACCTCTCCAGGCCCCACAGCCCGAGTGGGGAGCAAAGAGATGTTTTTCTGCTCAGTGTTACATGGTGCCATGTCCAGCTGCTGGATTTCTGCACCCTGTCTCTGCTGGAGGATGCTCTGCACAGCGACTGGGACAAGAACCAGGGTGAAAAGGCGCCGTTCCTCATGGGGCTGAGAACAATGGGATCAGATGTGTCTTTCTCACGAGGCAGGCTCTCCCACGGGGTGCTGGCTTGAGACCCTGCTCCCCCTCCTCCATCTCTCCTCCCCCTCCCTCCTCTACCTGCTCCCAGTAGCCTGCAAGGGCACCTCTGTCTGCTGCTCCTGCCATCAATATTCAGGTTATCTTTTTCTTCTGGCAGCTGCTGTAATTGAAACAAAGCAGGCCGGGCCTCACGGGCTCGGCTCCTCTCGCTCATTTTGCTGGTGCTGCTGAGACAACTAATTCATCTTATCGATGCATGGCTGGCCTCTTTTCCACCAGATCCAGGCAGAGTTGTCTCCCTACCATAGCTGGTAGGAGCAGACTGTGTTCCTGTGGCGTGCTGCTGGATGCTGCTCTTATCCAGCCTCTGGCCCTTGGCTTGCCTCAGCTGGGTGCTGGCCACCAGCAGGAGATGCCAGAGGAGCCAGTCAGGGGAAGAGGTGCAGGTTGGAAGGATGGTGACAACTTTTGTCTCTTTCTTTTGCCTTCTGATGCATTATCAGCACTTGTATTAAATTCCATATCCTTTCCTTGTGCAGCTCCTAAAGGTGTCCCTGCCAAGGAGGTGACAGGTGATGAGTGGGGCATACATAGATTTGCATTCCCTCACTGATGACCAGTTCTGCAATTAGCCATGGCAGAGAGAGGGATCCCATCTGCTGCTGGGTGTGTAGTCCAGTGCAACAGCTACCATTTTGTTACCTCCCAGCAGACAAATTTCTGACAGCTTGGGTGGGCATTTTGCTTTGGGTAGAGACATTGAGGTGTGGGACAGAGCTGTGACATTGTTTGGGCAAAGTCCTACGTGACTGAGTAGTGGCAAGGCTTTAGAGTGAAGCTGATCCTATTCCATATATTATCGTCCAAAGACCTGTACTCCTGCGATGCTGAGGGAGAGCTTTGCTCTGGGTGGGGTGGAGAAGAGGTGTTTTGCGGGAGGAAACAGGCTCTCTACATCACCGATGTCTTGGAGAGTGATGGTGTTAGTAGAGTCAGAGAGCTCCAAGGAATCCTCACCTGTTGGGGGGCTGGCTCAGCTGGGGGGGTCAAGGGCCAGAAACAAGAGCTGCTTTCAGGTCCTGGCAGTGCTGTTCCTCAGTACCCTGCTATCTGTGGCTGTGCCACCACCTTGGAGGAGGGCGCACCATGGTACCCTGGTACCCATGTCTGTGCCACTACCCTGGAGGAGGACAGATGCCAGTTTCACATCACATGAAGCCTTGGCCCTGCGTGCTGCTCCTGCCGAGGGCCTGGCAGATCCTCCCGGGAAAGGAGGAACAGCCAGTCCTAATGTCAACAGAGGCCTCTTGTGCAGCAATGCTGTGTCAAGAAGAGGAATGGGTCCCTCCTCCTCCGCCCATTCATCTGGCAGCCGGGGCTGGCGTGCTGCCAAGCCAGGCTGCTTTGGAAACATTTCATTGAGGAGGCAGCTGAGCCTAGGAAAACAGAATGAAAATATACAGAGGGATCACTGTTGTTAGGCAAAATAAATGCAGGCGGCTGCATTTCTGTCCCCCAAGTCCAGCCCAGCAGGGCCCCTCTGGCTTCTATGGGGTCAGGGTGGCTGCTGCTGCCTGGGGATGGCAGCCATCTATCTCCATTGTGGGTTAGGAGCTTGGGACAAGGCCTGGAGAGATCATCCATGGCTTTGGCCAACTTGCTGGATGACCCTGGTGAAGAGGCCCAGACTCATCTTGGTGTAGTGTTGCCCAAGGAGATGGGACAGAGCAGAAAAACAGCAGCAGGGATGAGCCAGCAGCAGTGACTTGTGGTCCCTGCATGGCCACCAGAGCAGGGGGTTGATGGAAGTGATGCAGGGGCTGCAGAAGTGAGTCAGATTTTGGCCACATTTATTCCTATCTGCCTCTTCAGCATCAACCATGGGACCGGGCTGGGCAGGAGGCCTCCCAGCAGGACAGAGTCCAATTCCTGGTTTTCAAAGCCCAGTTGCTTGGCATGCCCCATCTTCTGTCTGCTGGCAGAGGGAGAGCAGAGTCATCTCAAAGCAGTCCCCAGGGGCAGAGGGTGGAGGCGCCTCTCTGACTTCGGAGCAAAGCTGTGTACAACAGGTTTGCCTCTCCCGTTGTTTCCCTCTATAACCTCTCTCCTCCAGAGGCCTTCAAGCCACTCCATGACCATTTGGTGACCTAAGAGAGACCCATCCCAGCTCTTTCCCTTCCTCCTTGTGGGTCCAGAGTGGTTTGAGGGAGGCAGAGCTGAAGCCCCAGGCCCATGGGATACCAAGACTCTTACCCCTGCACAGCTTTCTGTGGCTTCACCTCCTCTCTTTGTCCACCCAGCACAGTCGGGTTCTGTTATTTACAGCTTAGATCAGGGGCTTGAAAGAGCCCAGTGTGAGCAGAAAAAGCCCAACCCGCAGTCTGGGAGAGACACATCTCACCAGCCCAATTCATGCATGGATTTGCAGCACAGAGCGGGTGCCCAGGGCTGAGACTGGATCCTGCCTTGGTCCTTGTGCCTATAAGAGCTTTGCTAAAATTCAGGCTCCCCTCCTGCCCTTCTTCCAGGAAAGCAGAGAGCAAGGCAATCCTTTTTTGCTGTGTGAGGGGTGTTTTGAGGGACAATTCTGTCTCTCTCCACATGCCTCTCCTGGGGACAGGTTGGATGTGATGCTGGATTCCCAAATCCCTCTGCTGAGAGCGGCCTGGGATGGTGGCAGATGTGACAGTGATGGCCCTCACAGCACCTGAGGAACCACAGCTTGATAGAGCTGCCAAAATGCCTGACTCTGACTTCCCACCCAGCTGAACCCTGCGATCCACTCGCATTCCAAAGCTGGGGCAGACCCTGTACTAAAGGCTAACAGAGCACTGTTTACCCCTTGCTTTGCTATCATTTATTCATACTCCTGTAGCCTGAAAAATGACTCCTTGTTTATTTTAGCATCCCTAATTAAGGGGAAGGAACTTCAGTGGCTGAAAGGGGGGGGCAGTGGCCCAAGAGGGCTGTTTTCTGCTGAGCTCAGCCCCAAGACAGCCAGCCTGGCTGGGATGGACTTCTCTCCAGTGTGGGACTGAGTAACTTTCTGGAGCACTCTGTGCTTTTAGACTCTGTGCTGGAGAGGTGGCTGTTCCTCCTGGAAGCCAAGGGTCTTCACCCAGCAGCTCCTCTGTGCTTAATTGCTGCCTGCACAGCAAATGCATTTGCTGGAAGGGTGCTGAAATCTCTGTGGCAAGACAGAGGCTCAGCACTTTGCTAATCTTAAAGGGGCTGGGGGAAGGCAGCCCTGGCAAGCCAGAGATGTAATGTCATGTGTGGGGGAGAGAGGGAACAACAGCTTCTGACAGCCAGAAGTCTCTGTCTGGGTACAAGGGGGAGTCTGGGTCTGCACCATCCCAGCCTGAGCAAACACAGGGACACACAGGCAAGTAGAGCTGTTCCTCGATCCATGTGAGGGTGAAAACAGCCATCCTGCACCTGATCTTGGAATTCAGCCTGTGCTTGGAGAGGGGAGATGGTACTTTCAGTCCTTGCATTTCTCTTTTGAGTACACAGTCAATTGCAGTCACACCTGAAGGAGGTCTTTGAGCTTGTCAGTTCTGGAAAGTTTCATAAAATAACTGGCTGGCTAGCAAAAAGCCACTTTATTAGAGTCCCTGCTGGAAGAAGAGCACAGCAATAACTCAGCGCTAATGAATCAGTGGAGAATCCACAGGGGATTTGAACAGTTTGACAGCAAAAAGCTCCAACTCCAGTCTATGCTTTGTTGGAGACCTTACTAGGCACTGGAAAATCTAAAAATGGTGCTCAGCTCCATGGGCAACCAAATCAAGGTGTTCCTCCTCTTGCTTGCAAGGCCAAATATTTCATAAGACCATGCTCTCTGTCTCTTCCTGGACATTGGATCTATGGGGATGCTAAGGAATAACTATCCCGGCCAATGGATTCCTCTGCTCCCAAATGCATTAAGGCAGGGGAGTTACAGTTATTCCCTGTGTCCTTTCCCCTCTGCCTCTGCTCTGAACAGCATCAACAACATGGGAAAGGCAGAAGCAGCCACACTTCCAATGAGTACTGTACGATGGAGGCTGTAGCACGGAGCTTGGCTGCTGATAAGCCTATCTTTGGCTGCTTCAGAGCAGCAAATCCTCTGGATGGCTGGAGCAGGAGCTTGGTGTCTGCCTGCACTCTACTGTCCTGTTCCTTTCCCATCATTAATTGGCCATAAAGCTTCTTCTGCCCTTGTGTATCTTCATCTGTCACCACAGGACTTCCCTGGTGCTCCCTGGGCCTTACAAAGCTCTGCTGTCATCTCTAAAGGCTCAGGCAGTGTCACTCGTGTTAGTGAGGGCACAGCATTGACTGTTGGGAGTCAAAGCAATGTCAGAGCAGCACGGGAGCATCCAAGAGAGGGGGGAAGATGCCCAGGGAAAGGCAGTCTTTCTGCTGAGGATGGGGTTTGGGCACAGTGGGGAGAGAGGAGAGCAGCTACATGAAGGTGTGCAGGTGGGAGCAGCCAAGGAGGTGATATATATCTCAGCCCCCTTGGGCTGAGACCCCCTGCCAGCCATCACTTACCTTGACTGCCATAAAACAAAGCACAGGTTCCAGAAAGCCCGCAGAGGTGTCTCATCAGCATCCTTGTCCTCTCTCCTTTTTACGGTCCTTGAATTCAGTTTCTAGTAAGATGAAAGCAGTTTTCATACTCCACAGCACCTGCATCTTAAAGCTGGACTTCTGATTGAGCTGGCACCCAAAGAATTTCCCAGGATATTGCATTGCTGCCTGACTGTGGTCTAGAGCCCTGGGGGCACCTGCCCCCTTGGTCAGTCAATTTTCTAGCCAGGGACTCAAGATAAGATATTTCCTGGAGCCAGCAGGAGAAATCAGCACTTGGTGGATAACACCGGTGGTCAGGCCAGAAGGGCTGGAGTCGGTGGGTTGCAGCACAGGCAGACCCTGACTAAACAGCCTTGAAAACAGGAGGGGAACCAGGGCTGCCAGTGGTAGAGGCTCAGCAAATGGCCAGGCTCAGGAAAGCGTGCAGTGAATTATTGATGTACCTGGTTCCAAGCTCTGAATAAGCAGCATCAGGGGCTGGGAGGGAGGCTGACATTTTGCATCCTTCCTCAGGGAGAAGAAGTCTGTCCATGTTCGCTGGGAGGAGGAGAGCTCTCCCCCTTGCAAAATTCAAGGCAGTAATGAAAGGTACAGGGAAAGATGGGGAGGAATGGGGAGCAACAAATGTTCAGAATGTATAGAGAGAGGAAAAATAGATTGGTTTGCCTTTGAAATAACATGCTAACCCCCCCAGAGAGAGGCTGGCCAGCCACTGCACCGACCTGGCTTTGATTTGAGTCTGGATTATATGTTTTATGCAATGAAAAGTCAGCTCATTGGGAATGAATAACATCCCTGCTTGGGCTGAAGTCTAAAATCCTGTTTATTGGCACTGTCTGGGGACAACGTAAGTAAGGACACTCAAGGTTGTCACTAGGTGAGCTCTGCAGTGACTGGTGACAGAGGGACCAGACAAGCTGGGGTGCTGTGTCCCAGCTCTCATGCAGGCTCACCCTCTGCCTGAGCAGCCCTGGAAGCTGCAAGGGAGACACAGGTGCCAGCAGAAATTCTGTGACACCAGAGCCCACAGCTTCCATCATCGGAAAAGCTTGAGATTGCTGGACTGCTCTCTGCCAGGAAGGTGTGCTCTGCCTTGGGGCAGGAGGGTGCTTTGGGATGGCCCTGTAAGGTCTCTCTGTGCAGCCAGGGAGGGGCAGAGGTAGACAAAGCCCTCCTTGTCACCCCAAGACCTGTCACCACAACAGCAAGCAGAGGTGATGGGAAAAATGCCGTGCTCCTGTGGCAAGTGCTTCCTGTCGCAACATACTCTTACAGAAAGCAAAATGGGCTTCAGGGTTAAAGAAATGGGGAGTGATTCCTGGGGAAAATCTGTGTGTAAACAAATCTGTGTGCAGCTGCTGCCCCAGGCTAGTCCCTGCCACTGCTAGCACTCATTACTTTGAACAAGACCAACGGCAGCAAGGAACACCTCAGCCTTCAAGGAAAACCTCTTCCTGACCTTCATCGATTAGCTTGTGGCTTACTCTCTAAAATGGAGATCTCTCATTGCAGTAGCTCTGCCTGCTCTCACCACCTGCCTGAGACCTGATTCCTTCCCTCCGTGTCCTGCAGAGGAGACCTTGGGCTTGGAGGTATCTCGTGGCAGAGCAAAGGCACATAATTATTTCCTGTTCCCTAATTGCATTGCCCTGTTATTCCAGGAAATGTACTCTTGCTCTGTCAGTAAGAATAAATAGGAGATCTCTGCAACAAGGGAGTAACCGGTAATGGTTTAGATGTGACTGAACTGCAGATAGGAAGGAATCGGTCTTGGATTCTCAAAGCACTGAGAATAATAGCAAGAAAACTGAACTCGGAGACCTGTGAGCTCTGCTCTTCCTCAGAGGTTTGTCACTTAAATTTAGACAGCACACAAAAACAGGAATGTATTTCTGGGGAAAATCTTGGAATGGTGTCCTGCTAGGCACAGCAGCAAAGCAGTGGCAGGGTGTAGAGGCCCAGAGAAGTGGACTTCAGTTGCCGCAGCCCCCTCCCCATCAGCCCTGCACTGTGCTGGTCCCAGGGGTGCTGCCATCACCCTCGGCTGAAAGCAGAGACCGGTGAGGAGTCAGCTCCCTGGATTTTGGGGTGCCACCTCAGGCAGTATGTGCTGAATATATTCATAAGTCCCTTTACTGTAATCCCACCTGAGAGCACAACAGACCTCCTGGGAGCCAGCAGTAGCTATGTTTTTCATCTCCTTCCCCAAAGGCCATGTGTGCTAAGGGACCTGGCAGGTTCCTCTACCTGAGGACCCTGCTGTCATGCGTGGGATGAGCATCTCCACTACAGGGCTTTAAAACAACAAGCAAACCCTGATACCCACTGAAGAGCAGGGCACTGCTGTCTGCTCTGCTACTCGATGTAAAGCCGTAGGTGATTACGGGTGAGGCTGAGTGACCAGTGGGTCAGACTGGGCGCTGGAACCGGGCACCGCCGGGCACGCAGCAGGAGCAGTGCCGATCCCGCCGACACCCCCGGGGGAGCGCTGCCACCTCCAGCGCCGCCGTACCCCTTTGTACCGCTGGCCCAGCTCAGGCTCCTGGCGCTCGGATGGCCCCGCCAGCCCCTCACCCAGCAGCGACGTGGGGACCCATAGCCGCGGGGCTTTCCCCTCCGGGCACGGGGGACACAGCGTCCCTTGCCTGTCCCCCTCCCGCTTGGGGACACGGCCAGGAGGACAGCGGGCGGTGCCCAGGGCCATGCCCTCTCCACGGCGGGAGACGGGCAGGTGCCTCAGGCAGCGGTTCCCCGACGGGTGGCGGGGGCGGGCAGGGGGCTGCGGAGCGTCCCGCCCCGGCGGGGCCGGCTCCCGGCCGGCGGGACCACCCCCCCGGTCCCCGCCCTCTCCTCCTCCTCCTCGGCGTCTCTCCTCCCCTCGCCCGGCTCAGTCGGT
>VZTH01011544.1:13517-77885 GCA_013397815.1 Aleadryas rufinucha
CCCCCCAGAGTGCCCGTCGGGGGGTTGTATGGAGGGCACGCAGCCCTGCCGCCCCTCCCTGACCCCTCAGCCGCGGTCCCTCTCACCCCTGAGCCCCCCCACCCGCGCTCTCACGGGGGTCCTGTCCCTTCCACCGGGAGATGGGCTTATAAACATAATGCATCTCTCCAACAGCTCCGAGCGTTCCTCTTTGTCCTCTCCATCAGGGGCTTTCCCTGCTTGGAACATCTCTAAGGATGGCATTAGCCCCCGCTTTCCTCTTCCCAGCCCCTGCCCGGGCACGTCCAGCGGGGCCGGCTCGGGGGGAGCGAAGGGAGCGGTGGGGGGTGACAAGTTGGGTGGACCCGCGGGTACCACCGGTGACCTGGCGTGATGCTCGTGTCGGGGACGGATGCGCGCGGCCTTCTCACGCTCGTTCGGTGTCGAAGGTGCCGTGGGAATGATGATGGGAATAATGGCATCGTGTTTTCTCTCCATGGGCAGGTGGCTTTTGTGTGCGCTGGCGGAGGGGGATTGCCGGAGAGGAAATGTTCCTCTTCCCCTGTCCTTCTAGTCCCTGTCCCCATCTGAAATCCGCATATATTTAAAGAGAAACAAATTGGGGTGTTTTACATAAAATAAGCCGCTCCTCGTTGTTATTGGAAGGGATTGAAATGCGCGTTCCCATTAAAATGACATTAGGCGAGAATTTGTTTTGCAAATGCGAAATGTAAATTCATCTTGTGCCAGGGTATGGCGTGAATGAGTGAAGGGAGGGTGGTTTTTGTTGTAAGGAATGGGTAGTTCGCTCTGTTTATTTAAAGAGCCGTTCTTCCTTTTGGGGAAAAAAAAGCTGCTTAAAAAAATAATAAAAATCCCATTTGGTACAGTTTACATTCAGAAGAGCATTATCAAAACATTTTCCATTTGAGATGTGAGAATAGGAGGCAGCAGAAGAATTCTCCTCCCACCTCTGAGGACATGCAGTGAAAATTCCTGAAGCACAAAAGGTTTTTCTCTGAGGATATGATTATACCCTTTTTTTTGGTGTGAATTAGTATTTTGTAAGGGCTGCGTTAAGATGATTAATTATTCTGTTTAAAATACTGTGAAACTCAAAACCAAATAATTTTTTTAGAAGGAGAGGAGTAGCTCTTCAGGAACTTTAAAATTAGGGGGGAGGGAAGAAAATAGCTTGCTGAGGGTGCTGTTTTAATGACCTGCCCACCAAGGTGTGGATGCAGTGAGCTGGTGTGGGAGTGGGAGACAGAGGTAACTGTTGCCTAAACCCAAGACTGGTTCTGTACAAAGGAATTTAAATGAGTTTTTAAATTTATTTGTGTTTGAAACATAGTTTTGATGAGCCTTTATCCAATTCTGTGAAGGATCTGGGTGAGCACTGGGGTCAGGTGCATGTGGGACACGCAGCAGAGCAGTCCCATCCCAAAGTGATGTCCAGTGCTGGTATCCAGCATCCCATCTGCCTCGTCTCCTTACACTTCCTGCTGCTGCTCTGGGTGAGCCAGAGAACAGGGAGGATGGTCCTGGCTCTGGCGTTTCACGTTCCCCCTGACAAGTCTAAACCATCTCCCGAGCTTTGAAACCAGAGCTCGCGCTCATTGTCCTCCGAGCCGTCAGCTTTTTAGATGAAGCAGCATGTTCTGGAAGCGCTCGCCGCAAAGTCGGTGGGTGATTTATCTGCTGTTTTCAGAGCCCGAAAGGGGCGTGCGGGATGCTCGCCACGGGAATTTGCCTTTGGAGCCGGTGAGGGGGGGAAGGTTTGGGTCTTGGCTGTAGTGTGGCTCCTCTTCACACGGCAGTGGGTGGGTGACGTGGGGTCAGACACCTCTGTTTTTGTCTCCGGAGCAGCCGCGTCACAGCAGTCCTTGCAGCCCTGAGCTGGAGGAGGAAAATTTACATCAAACAAAAGGCTGTGTGTTTATAGACAGGAGGCATAGCTGAGATATCCTCCGCCAACTTTCCACATCCATCCTGTGGATGCCTCTGGAAGGTGAGGTGGAAGAGCTGCAGCCACCAGAGACACAAACACTTCATGGCTGCGTGTGTGTGTTTGCAATTAAGATAGGAACTTGGGAACCATTATGTCTTGGAAAAAAATAAAACCCCAACCCTGGCTTCCTTGATGCTCTCCAGCACTAAATCAAAACTACTGTTCCCCTCTAAGGATCCCTTTAACGGACACCACTGGCTCCCAGCACCATGACCTGAGGTTTGCACAGTTGAGATTTGCTGTTAATAAAGATCAGATGTTTATACAGTTGTGTTTCTGACTCAGACCTGTGAAAAAATAGGGATAGTACAGATGTGAAATTCCTTCTCTGTGTGGTTGGAAAAATCCTTTTGAAAAATTGAAAGACAAAATTCAGGAGGAATGACCTTCTGGCGATGGAAGATGGTGTGGAGGGGTGAGAGTTGTGCTCATGGGGACAAAGTGCTTCAGGCTCTGGCTCTTTCGTGCTTACAAAGCTGGCAGGTCTGAAAAAAACATATATGCCACATTATCAACCAATAATTCCTTCATGCTTAGTAAAACTTAAACGAGGCTTAAACCCTGATCTCACTGGAGTCATTAAATTGATTTTTTTTTTTTTCCCCCTGCTCAAAGAAAGATCTTGGATGTTGAACACAGGCATCTTTGTCTTCTTAAAAACTGCTTTATTATTATGTGTACAGATCCCGTCTTTGTGTGTGTGTGGTGTGTGGGTTTTTTTTTCTTTTAATTTTTAGACAAATGACAAAAGCATGCAGGAAAGGAATGCAGAAATGCCAGGCTTAATATAAAGCATGCAACTGCACTGCATGCTGGGAATCCTAAAGGATACAAAACCTTTAACGACAGCGGTTAATTTTTAACAAGTTCACTTCCATAAATATTTATGAACAAAAGTTTTTACACTATTATCTCTTGGGTTTTTGGAGAGAGAAAAGACCTTTGGTGGATTTTGACAGTAAGCTGTGATCTGGCAGAACAAATTAATGTTTCTCGCCTGTGCTCCCCAGTATAGTGTAATATGGTTTGCCCTCGAGTTGTCTCGGATGCCGATGGGGGGGCAAGTGTCCTGGGTAATTTCAGGGGGGAATTCTCCCTTTTCGTTGGTTTTACAATTACTTAGGAGAGGAACCATCGAGCTCTTTGGGTTGTAACCAGCCACTTAGGAACCTACATGGTATGTGCTCCTTACCCACAGATAAGCCTTTGTGCCCCGATGGGAAGGTATGCGGTCCAGCCATAAGTACATAGGCAGAATTTACTTTTGCTGTTAGAATAACAATGAAGCAGTGCTTTAAAATGCCCTGGCTTTGTAAACACTTGGAGGGAGCCTGCTTTTTTCAAACCTGCAATTAATTCTGGATATTTTATCTGATGCTTTGCAGGTCAGTCATGGGTACCTTCACATATTTTCTAGTCTGGTGTCTATGCTGGACATGCAGGTGCTGGGGATTTTCTAACCTTGCTTCAACAGCCTTCTGACTGGGCAGAGGTTAAGCAAGATGTGATACCTGTAAATGATATGTGTAAATGCATTTTAATTGGAGGAATTCAGATTTGGAAGCATTTTATTACACTACAGTTTTCAGCTCGTGTTGGCATATATTTATAATGATGCCTGTTGAAATGTAGCTTCAGGGGTAAAAATACTGATGGGTTCCAATGTGGCTGAAACCACTTCTAGCTTTTTTTTCAAAACTATTTTTAGGTTTTAAGCTTCTTTTTTTCTTCTCCCCTAAAAATGCTCACTTTTAGGCAAGCATTTGGTTTCCTGCCCCTGTGACGTGGTACAGAGCAGAGTCTAAATTTATATCCAGTGGTGTGTTGCTTTATAGAGCTGTTTATTTTGGGGAAAACACTTTGATGGGGCTCTCTAGGGTGAATTGTGGTTGCTTTTGTTTTGTGTAAAGAGTGGTCTCCTCCTGGGTCTGGGTTTAAAGCTGTATCCGGCGGGAGCAGGTTTGGAAGGGAACACCATGGGATGCGAAAGGTTTTTTCAGGTTAAATCCTGGTGCCCTGTGTCTGAGTGCTGCTACGGGAGTTTAGTTTTTCTGTATCCTCTTAGTTTTTGTGTGGGATGCTTGTTGTACAACATGTATCCAATTTGCTAATTAATTTTTACTTTGTTTTTCTTTACGGGTAGATTACTCGATCCTACCCTATGTATTGAAACACTTTAAACCACATAAAAGGAGCTGGCAGAGGTTCGTTAGCCCTATCATGATGGAAACTCTTGTACATTTTAAATATACATTAAGCTCTTTAGGTTTCTAATTATCTTTTTCTTAACATATATAATTAAAACAAAATATTACTAGGCATTAGAACTTATGATCTGTTTATTGCTGCTCCCTCATAGGTGAGATATTTCTTGAGCCTGTTCTGGACTGTATTACAGAAACTGAAATAGAAGATGATGAAAACCATCAGAGTTTCTTGCTAGCAGTGCAGGGAGAGCTGGGATGACAGCTGGAATCCTAACCTTTTATTTTAAGCAGATTTATTTATTGGCTTTTGAGTCTTTTTTGAAGAGTATAAACAGATCCTCTGAGGCTGGGATGTCTTTTGAACTAGGTGGTTAATTAAATGATACTAACTTAAAGGCCAGAGACCTGAAAAATAAAGTGCAAGAAATAAAATATTTAGTTTTGGCTTTAAGAATAAATAGGTTTGAAACATTTTTCGGAGTATGAGTCCTAGTTTCTGCCTTGCGCTGGTGATAGGAGTTCTCAGCTCACCTGTGCTTTATAAAGCTTAGCCCAGGTGAGAAGCTGCCTTTCTCAGCTTCCAAGTTGCGTGTCATTCACAGCAGATTTTAATTTTGCTCACATCTAGAGGGAATATTTTAGGAAATATTTAACTGTGCTAAAACTGCAATAACATAAACCACATGTGCCTGCTTGCTTTGTTTTTGAAGCTTTGTGTGAGGGAATGTGCTTTGCTGTTATTTGACGCTTGCTTTGATGTTAGATGTTTTATGATTAGTCCCTCAAACCTCAGATAGGACTTTTGGAAAACTTAAATGAGCTTGTCTATCTGATAGCTCTGTAAAGTCACATTCAGCTGTGAATTGTGTCGTGGTGTGTCAGCTTTTAATTTTCTTTGAAAAAAAAAGTTACAAAATAATCTTGGTAGTATTAGGATGGAAGAGTTTTGTGGGCTTATGTATTTCTTTGGCATATATTGGAACCTCACCCTGGAGGAGGACCTGGTCTGTGGGGGGGAGATGGAGTCCTTGGTGGTTCTGGCGTTATGTCCTGCTCCCCTTTCCCAGTGGGAGACCTGCTCCCCTCTGGGGTTAGCTCAGGTGGATGGCATGGCCAACCTTGTGCTTGCGTTTATTTTTCAGGGGTTTTGCATTTAGGTGACATGGACAGCTCTGTGTTTAGTAGTGATGCTGGTTTTCCCCTGCTGCCCTTGAGACTGGAGTAGCTCATGTGGGTGAGGAGCTTGGGCATGGTTTTTTGGGGGAGCAGCAGCATCTCTTCACCCTCTCAAGGCAGCCAAGCCTGGGGATTTTCAGTGTGAGGCCAAGGCTTGTTGCTGCGTGGTGCTACTTTGTGCTTGAAGAGAGTGAATTTTCTTCTGGAGATGTGAGGGAGGTTGTGCTGTTTCTCTCAGGGATGTGAGGCTTTGACTTTGTTCCTCTGGCTGCTCTCTGAGGAGCTGAACTTGTGTAGCGTCCTAGGTGAGGTGGTGGGGAAGGAGCCTTTGCTTTTCAAGGCTTGTTTCTGCTGGTGGGGCAGTGGAGGAGGTGGGTGCTGGGATCACCTCTGGCTTTGCTCAGCAGGAGTCAGGTGATGGTTGAACCTGTGCTTCTCCATCAATCTCTCCATCTGTGGCTGGTGCCGGTGACTTTATTTTGCAAGGAGGTAGAGGTGTGGAATATCTTGAGGGTGTTAAAGATGAACTTGTGGCATGTCCTATTGTATGTTTGATGCTGTCTTGAAGAGGTTGTGTCATGGAATTGTCATAGTCTTGGTCTTCTGGGGATGAGAGGAGGGGAGGAAAGCGACTCCTCTGGGTAACTGGTTCCTGCCTCTGCTGAGCCTTGACTTTCTCCGGCATCAGCATCAATAGAAATTGATCTGTTTTCTGATGAAAACAAAAACTCAAAGATGCCAAACCTTGGCTGTGCTAGTAAGTGCAATAGGACAAATCTAGCTTCTGGAGCCAGGATGTGGGATGGCAGTGGGGAGCTCTCCCTGTCTGCCCACAGAGCTTCCATCCTGGAGATGCTGTCTGCCACACTCAGGAGAGAAGTGCTGAGCCCATTTAATTTTTCACCTGTATTCACAAGGGTATGATGTATGGGCTTGACCTCCAAGTTCTTTTTTGCCTTTGCAACAGGAGTTGGGAAAGGTCCTGATAACATCTTGCAGAGAGACACAGGTTCTTCAGAACCCCTTCTTGGGGGATATGGGGAGGAAAGCATCTTCATAGTTTTACAATAAAATGTCCCAGAAATAAAATTCAATTTTTCAAAGGCTTTTTTGTTTTTTCTTTTAATCCTGGTGTTTAAATATGAATAGATTCCACTTGGTTGGTGCGGTGGGTGTGCTTTAATAAATGCTGAGGATTCACCTGTGCACAACACCACCACATTTCTCTCCAAATGGATTTTCTAGTGCTGCATTTTAAGAGCATTTGCTTTTTTGTCTCAAGCTTATGGCTTAGGATTTTGTGCAGGATTGGGGTTAGTCCTTGTAAAATGGTGCATTTAAAGTAATACACAAATTAATAAAACCCTGGGCTTTTACTTGTCTCATTGTAGGTGCATGTTGCCAGGGATTTTTCTTTCCTTTTTTTTTTTCTCATTAAAAACAAAGACACGAATGTGCTTAGGAAGCAGATCTGCTGGGATGCCAGCTTGGAAGGGTTGCATGCGGATGTGTTGGTCCAGCTTGTTGTCTGCAAATGTCCTGCTGCTGTGTCCCCGGGTTAAAATGGGACAGGGGGGTCTGTGTCCCCCTTGCCATGCCCTGCTTGTCTCTGATGCCCATAATGATCTGCCTGCACCTTCGCCACCCAGCTCGTTTGACTGAGGCTGCTAATCATTACTGAGGTTTGCTCAGCAGGATGCGGCGCGGTATCTGCCTGGCTGCTGTCCTTGCACCTGGAGACGGTGCTCGTGCCCCACAGCTGCCGGCACTGGGGGGGATTCCCCGTGGGAACGCCGGAGGCTTGGTGTCTGGGACCTTGGTGAGGTCAGGGCAGGCTCTGCCCCCGTTCTGGATGCTGACCAATAGCCCTGGTCTCTGTCCTTTGACTGATACCAGCATGTGGGTGACTGCTTTGGGACACCAGTCACAGGCATTCCTTGTTACTGGTGCTGGGGTGGCAGGAGATGCTTCGTGCTGTGCCTTGTGTGGCTGCCTTGATGAAGATGAGTGCCCTGTCAAAGGAGTGGCAAAGCAACAAATGGTTCCCGAGATAAATAAAATTTCCATTAATGAGCTACAATGGCTTTGGATGCCAAATTAAAAGAAGTGTGTCTGGAGGATGAAAAATAAATGCATTTTCTGTCTCACTCACTAGTTCTCATCTCTTCTGATTTTCTTTATCATCAGAAAGACATTTTTAATTTTTTTTTAAAGCCAGTTGTGTTTATTTTGGTAACAGTTCATTGGCTGCTCTGTGTACAGAAGCTTTCTCTTGAAAGTACTGAAACTATATTAAAAGTGCTTTTGGCTGTCATCTTTTATTTTGCTTCTCCTTCGTTCTTTTCCCAAAGCTGGGTCGTTGCTATATCAAATGCTCTGAAACTGTCTGGTAGCATTTTCCCTGCGGTGCTCCGTATAAACTGGAAATAAAAAGGGAAGAAATTGCAGGATTTGGATTTCTGCAGCTTTTTCCCCCCTCTGTGTGTGCGTGTGTGTCCCATTGAAGTCTGAGCAGCTGTCTCCATCCGCACAGCCCGCTGATGGCATGCACAGATCAGTTTCTTGTGATTAAAAGGAGAAATAATACCCCAGTGTTCACAGAGGGGCTGGGGATGAGTGAGCACCCAGGAAACAGGGGGTCTCCCCTCGTGCCTGCCCCTTGCCTGCTTGGCCCAGTGACCAAGGGAGCTGGAACCCCTGTGCTTGTCCCTGCAGCCTTGTGGCTTTGTATCCCAGCCAAGGAAGCATCCTGTGCTGTTGGTGGTAGGCTGTCCTGCTGCAGCATCTCCACCCCGGGGTGGGCTCCTGCATCCTGCACCGGCGACCTGCAGAGGCCCCGTGCTTTTTATTCTATTCTGAGGGTGTCGAAACATTTCGGCGGCGCTGCAGCCGCTCGCTACCGGCGTGCTTTGAAAAATACCCAGCAAGTGTCGAGCATCTGTCTGTGAAGGGGGAGGAAGTCCCCCCCCGTTATTATTTTCTCCCGATTGTTCTCGCTTGGTGTGGCTTTGGCTATTATGGGTTTGTAAAATAGAACTATATATGACCTTTTATCTTACAAGAAATAGGTTAAGCCATTTTTAAAGAAAGTGGTGGAGTCAGCAGTGCTGCTAAGGAGCTGCTTTCGCATGGTTGATAGGCTGTGAAGCCGCTCAATGGACTTTGGTTTCAGAGACAATATCTGTTTAAATTAATCTTTGTCAGATACATGCCACTGCAGACAATTCAAATTCCATTTGCTTTCTGATCTCATAACAAAAAAGCACCTTACACTGGTTCTTTTATCGGAAAATTAACTTTTGTCTGTGTGTCCTGGAAACAGGGGTGGCATAAAATCTAGTTAAAAGGCTCTGTTATAGGAGGATTCTGTTTCTTTGTACAAGGCAGACTTTTTTTTCCCCCTTCTTTCCCCTGCGTGCATTTAAAAAGAAGACGAGTGTTTGAGATAGATTAAGGAGAATGCCAGCAGATGGACCGATTCTGTTGTTGCTGCTGGCAACCATCTAAGCAGCCATTTTGAACAATGCTGATACCGGGGTACTGATAACACAAAGATGAGGATGGGATAAATATCCAGCTAGTCCCTTTCTCCCCGCCTGCTCCTCCTCCCTCCCTTTCACGCCGCCGCTGCAGCCCTGTTATTAGAGAACCCGATTGTTTCCAGAGAAATGCTTCATCCTCTTAGCTTGGCTGGTGGATGTCTAGCGTTGCTTATCTCCTTGATTTTCCTCATGGTTGGTGGACACACTGGCAGATCAGCTTCTCCCAGGAGTGCCCACAGCATTGGTCCTAAGTGGAACGGAACATATGTTTGGGTGCTTTACAGTGGCAATGCTCTTTTCCCTGCCCCAGTAAAGCATGGGATGGTTGGTCCTTCCCTTATAAGTGGAGACAGTTTCCTTCCATCCTGTACACATTTTATGTGCTTAATTACAAAGTGGGAGGCATGAGATTGAGATCTCCTTTATGCCAAAGCAATTAATTTGGGGCAGTGCTTGCAAATTGAGAGCATCCCTGTTGCTGGTCTCCCTATCCCTTTCTCCCACTCAGTGTTGTCTGGCTCTTGGGTATCTGGGTCCTGTTCATCTCCTGGACCTGCTACTCTTGGAGCTTCTTAAGGTCAGTACCAGTATCTCTTTGGCCTGCTGGATTGATGACACTGGAATTGCTGGCCTTCTATCTCTCTGTCTTGTTCCCCAGCTCTGAGGAAATAAACCTTTAACTGTCGAAGAAAACCCAACCAAGCTTCATCTTTTCCTAGCAAACAACAAAAAGGCTGGTTTGTGTTTTGCAGTTGGGCCAGGATGACATGAGGCTGTTCTGGGAAATCTACTGGGCTTTGCCCTGAGCTCAGTGTGGTGTAACATGGTCCTGAATGTGGGATCTGGAGAACAGGGGATGCTGTGTAGGCTTTAAATGTTCCTGGAGTTTAAGGTGAGCAGCAGTAAGCTGGTATGTTCCTCTTGCCTTGCACAAGTCTGCAGACCATGGGCTGAAACTTCCATCTGTTGACATTGCAGCACCTCTGAGAACTTTGAGTGAGCCAATGCTCTGACTGCAGCTTTTGTTCCAGTTAAAACTTCTTTGGGGTTAAAAAATGTACAGATAAGTCTCAAAGAAATCTGTATAGAATAGAATCATGGAACATATATCTAATTATACACAGTAGATGAAACTTTACTGTAAAGCAGCAGATGTAAGGATTAAAAAAAGGAGCTGGGCAAGCATTTTATGGTTTCCCTTTTTAATTTGTCCCCTATGTCTGGTACGTTTGAGGCAAAAGTTATTTCTTTTTTTTTCCTGTTGGGAAGTATATTTTCCGTATTGAGTCTTCCCTCTTTTAAGCCTGCCTTATTTGATCTGTAAGATGTGGACTTGCCATATTTGATGTACTTGCTAAAACAAGGGGCATCTGGCCTGAAAGTATAAAAATCAGGCTGTAAACTCCACTTGGAAATGTTGTCATGATGTGTTGGGAAGTTGTTGAGGTCAGCTGAGCTCTCTGAAGACTTGGACTGAGAAACTGAGGGTCTCAGTAGGTTGTCTGTCTTTAACTGGCATCACTGACAGATGCTTTTAGTGCACTCAGAGGGCTCCAGTCCCTGTGTTGTCCCCAGCCACTTCCTCTTTTGGTGGCTTCTGCCATGTTGCTTGACCTTGATTGGCCTCCTGTTACATTAGGAGATGACTTCTGGAGACTGGAAAATGGATGAGGGAAGAAGTGCCTGTTTTAAGCAGATACCTTGTAGGAAAGGTGATGAGTGGGACAATGGAGTGTGCTCTTCTGCCCCTTTAGCTTGTGATGAGGCCAGACCTTAAAAGCTCCATCAGGTTTTGATGGAGAGGAACTGCAACCAATGTGTGACAAAGCACAATGCTGAACTCGGGTGCCTTCTGGTGTGCTGCTTCTGCTCACTTGCTGCCTCTGTGGAAAATATTACTCACCAGCAACAGGCACAAAGCAAGTGTTTCTGAGGATGACCAAGAACGAGCAGTGGGGTTTAGAGTACTTTTAAGCTATGCCCTCTGAAATGGGGCAGAGTGGAGATTAGCCCTGCTCTTTCCCTGAACCTCTGGATGACACGGAAATGTACATTGCCTCCCCTTCATAGAGCTGTCTTGCTTCTCTTGAGTTCGACTCAGTCTGCTTAAGCTTCAAGGGACTCCATCCTCCTACATAAAATTCAGGTTCTTTGGCTAGCCCTCCTCAGGAGTGCTTGATAGCAGCCAGCTTTTTTGAGGTTGAGGAGTATGTTCAGTGGTTAATGAGGCTGCTGATTTCGGCCTGACCATGTAGTTGGGGGCATATGGAAAGACTGAGTATCTTCAGGTGCATCACTGTTCACTTTGAGTCACAGTCCTCATACAGCTCAAGCATCATTTATCTCTAAAATTCATTGCAGTGACATGGTTTGAAAGGTTCCCATGTACTGGGCTTTGCTTAAGCTGGAAGTTATTTGCCAGTGGCTCACGGTGGGCTGCCTTCCCTGTGGGGTATCTCAGAGGCAGAAGGGAACTGGAGGTGTTTTACAACTGGTGCTGTACTTGCTGGGAAGGGATGCAGAGTGAAATTTTGCTCTGTTACCCTTCTGTCTGTGTTGTGATAAAAATTTGCTGTGACTTAGGCTCTGAAAAATCATAAAAACTTAGTAAAACTAGACAGGATAAAGATGAATTGTTAGTTGTTTCTAGTCATGGCTCAGCTTCTCAACTTTCCCTACAGAAAAGAAGGATGTGGAAGGATGACTTAATGGGGATTGATGCTTTCCATGAATGATGCATTCCCTGTATCTGAAGGAGGCACAGGGCAGTGGTGAGGTTTTCCCTTGCCTGCCTGCCTGGTTTTTGGCTTGTTTCTGGTGGCTCCCGGTTCAGCCCAGAGCCTGTGGTGCAAATGCTATGGCAAGGCCTGATGCCCAAAAGGGCTTTTTTTCTGCCACCCGTTCCCACACCCACACAGAGGTAGGCCACACCAAGGTTTCCTGGACTATGAGGTTTGATGAACCATTAACGTAAAAATGCCCTGAGTGGGAAGAAAATGTTTCCAAGGCCTAAAAATCTTGCAACGCTTCTGAAGTGGGAATTGGAGCTGTGGTTTGCCTAAGCAACTTTTTGTGCTCCTGGCTCTGCTGTGAGCTGGCTCTGCTTTGTGGGTGCAAGGGTATGTTTGGGATCTTGCTGAGATGGGAAGGCAACCCTCCAGGGCTGGGTCAGCCAGAGGGGCCGCCTTCCAAGCAGATGTCCTTTTGGCGTGAGGCTCAGCAGGTTTAAGACAGGACGTCCCTATACTCCAGAGAGCTGAAAGTATTGAAATAAGTAACAGGCTGGGAATGTCTGAATCCAGTTATGAATTCCTGGGGAAGAGGATTTGGCAATGGCGGGATGTCTTGTGGGCAGGCTCTGCATTGTGGGTGGGGGACGCACCTCGCTGTCCCGTGGGCTCTGCTGGGAGCCCAGGGCTGGCAGGGCAGCTTGGCTGCATGAGCCCCTTCCTCTTCAGGACAGTGCCAGGTCCAGTTCCAGTGCCAAAGGAGACCACCTTGTCCATTGCTTCTCCTGTTGCTGAATGAGGGGAGAAGCACCTCACTGTAAAGGTGGGGGCTGTGGTGTCAGCCAGACATGGCTGTGTGGGGCTGCTGTTGTTCAGCCGTGGCTGTGGAGTGGTGGCACAGTGAAATAGGGGTCTCGTGGCTTTGGGGGGTGGCCCAGAGGATGACCTGGTGGCTGCGGTGTGTGTGAAACTGGAAGATGGGGCTGCCCAGGGAGGTGGGTATAGGGATACCCAGGTGGGAGGAGGTTGATTTTACTCCAGAGCTGTGTTAGTGGCTGAGACTCAAAGCCTGTCCATCATTGAGTCCCAGTGGTCACATTCCTTGAGGGCTTTCCCAGAGCTGCCTCAACAGCACGGGTGACGCTGCAGCTCAGGAAGGAGCTGTGACAGCAGGATCCTGACCCTATTTTCGTAAATAGTAACAGCATCTCTAAAGGCTTCGAGGGTTTGGTTGGGAACAGAACGGCTGGGTTCCCCTGTGTCTGGCAGTGGTCAGCAGCAGATGCATGGGGAGGAGATTAAGAAGCAGGGCTGGAGCAGAGGGATGCTTCCCTGGTGTGAGCAGTCTCTCCAGCCAAAGGGCTGCCCTGGCCCTCGGCTGCAGTGTGGATGCAGAAAGAGATGGTTTGTGACAGCAGCCCTGGCCCCACATCTCCTGCAGCACTGGGATTATCCCTGAGTCTCCTTGGGGTATAGCATCCCTGCTGTGGGCGTCAGGATGGTCCTCCCTGGCAGGGACTGCTGGCACTGCTCTGAGTGGTAGCAGTGGTGCAGCACTGGTGGGGCTGAAGAGGCTTTTGGAGAGACCAGCACTTCTTCACCCCACTTTGATGCCATCTGAGATCTGCAGGCCGAGGTTTGGGAGAGGAAGCAAAGCTATTAAGAGCTGTGAATTTAACAGGGTGTGAGGAATGTGTAGTAAAAAACCATGCAGTAGCACCAGACTCTGTTCTTTTCCTTTCTCATCATAATCTTATTGCCGGTTTGACTTTGCTAAATATTTTAGCGCTTCTCTAATTGTAGGACAAGTTAAATTCCCTGTGCTAATATTTGAACAGGGTTAGCGGTCTGGAGGCAGCTGCAACTCTCTGAAGGGCTGCCTCATCTTGGGGTGTCTGCTGTGTGTCTGGCCCTCTCTGAGGCGCCCAAGGTTATCCATTGAGGAGTAGTGTAGGGATATTTGCTGGAAAGAAGCAGAGCTTTTCAGTCTCCTAGTTGCAACTCTTTGACGTGTGGCTTGTTTGCTGTGGGCTGCAGTGGAATTCGTAGCCTGCAATGGAAGATGCATCCAGAGGATGTCCCATGGGCTGCTTTGGATAGAAGCGCTGCTGCTCCGTAGGTCCTGACACCAAGTCTGTGAGATCTCTTTGCCTTGTGGGTTTTGGGCAGCATTATTGTATTTGGAACATGCATCTGCTGTCAGGAGGCTGGGTGAAAGGTTTTCCTTGGAGCTCAGGAGAAAGTGTTTATTCTTTAAAAGGGTGACTTGAGGTGAGAGAGAAAGAAAGAGAAGCAGCCTAATCTTGCAATTTAAATATATTTAAAGATTCCTTCTGTTTAAGTTTGCTTCCTAGCCTTGATCAGAAGGAAATGCTGTTAGCTACAGAGTGGAATAAATCGAGGGCACCCTTATCTGTGCAAGATAAATTACTATTGTTTAGGAAAGACACTCCAGGGATTGAAGAATTTAATTAAATACACAGGGATTATGAATATGCATGTAAATTAGACAATCTAGATATGACATGGCTACAACTGCAGGGAATTGTTCGAACTTAAAAGTGTAATCATTCTTTTTATCGGGATGTGGGGATGGGTAACAAATGAGAAGATTCCCTTTCCCATTTGCCTCTGCCTCGGCTGGTCTCAGGTCATTAAGCAGTGGGAATTACCCGTCGCGGATCAGCCCTCCACAAGCCCGCAGAGATGATGCGCTGGAGCCTTTCTCCACCCTAATGAGCCGCTGCAGGAGCTGAGGGAGAAATGGGGGTTGTGGTGAGGGGCTGCCACTGCCGTGACCCAGATAAGGGGTTTGGGAGGGTGGGGGATGTGGTTTGCCTTCTGCTGAGACAGGAGAGGAGAGTGCTGTGGGCAGGGTGTGCGCTGCAGGCTTGCTGCTGGCTCTCCTGGTACCTCCACCGGAAAGAAGGATCCTCTCCGAAGGCACGGAAAGATACATACTGCGGTTTCAGAGTGTCTTCCTAAAAATCACGGGGCTAGGGAGTGCAAATACCGATTGATCAGCTTTTCTGCCATTTTTCTGGTGGTTTTACAGGGGTGCCCCCCTCCAGTGTGATCACTGCTGTCTAGAAAGCAGTATGGAAATCTCAGAATTGTTTTTTAGAGACTAAGATCAGTGTGAACAAGAGAGGCAAGACTGAAATATGTCTTAAGAGTCAAGACTCCTGAGGAATTTACAATGAAATGTGGGAACGTGCTCGTGCTGCCCTCCCTGCCGGGTCTGGGCGCTTTGTAGCATCCTGATGATGTGCTGAGCCAAGGCAGGTTCTTCAAAGGACATTAACTGCAGTATATGGTACTGCCTTGAATGTGTTTAATTTGCAACTCTTAGAGGTGACATCTAGTAACAATGCAGAGAAATATTTTCCTTTTTTTCCCCTGTGTCTCCTTTGTTTGACTTCACCTCCATCCACTCGGTTTCATTGTTCTGCTAAAATCAGACTTCTCTCTAGTTTGAGTCCAGGACCTGCAGGTGAAGAGATAAATTGCTACAAGCCCCCCACCCTGTGAATTATTTATAATTTTTAAAATAGGCAGTGTGGACAGGATCTGACTTTGAACTTGACTAGTCTTTAAAAAGAAATAATAAAGGAGAGGCTGGATCTTGCCTATATGCTTTCTCTCATCTTTCATTTTTTTGCTTTTCAGTTGGCCGGGGCTGGATGAGATGGATCTGTTCTGATGGTGGGTCCCCATCGGGACCCCCACAAGCCAGGGGCAGGAGCAAAGCTGAGCCCCTGGATGGCTTCCCTGGGGAGCTGGGGGTGATCTGTAGGGCCAGATCCAAGTCTGCTCTGGGTCACCCCTCCACGGGTAGAGTATCAGCTTCTCTCACCTCCTCCACCCCCATCGAATTGAGGGCTTATGGTAATCAGGAGCTCAGTCCTGTCCTGTTTGAGCCACGTGGGAACAATTCCTATTTATCACTTTGAAAAGTGGTTGATTTTCCAGCTCTTGGCTCATGGGTTCTGATTAAAAAACAACAAGGAAAGAAACCCCCCACATCTGACAATGTGAAATATTTAAAGCCTGCACACTGCACGTTTTTTCAAAAACCTTAGAAGATCTGCTTTTTATTTTTGTCAAGGAAAAATATAATAGGAGAATATTTGTATGGGTGCACAAGTGCATAGAGACAGATTTGAACCTTTGTAGTAAAGTATTTCTAATAAAAATTTAATGTCCTCAAGACAGTGTTATGGCAGCTCATTACTACTAAAGGTCATTTGAAGAGTATTGATCCTAAATGTTACAGCCGAATGTAAACTTTGACTGTTACAGTTATTAATGTGTATTTATGATCTATGGGATATGTGTAAAGGGAAAATGAGAATCTAAACGGTATGGTGAGCTCATTTGCTTCAGGATTGCCAAAGGCTGAGTTCACGCAATTCACCTCGGTTTTAAGCATGTCTGTCATCTTTGTGTTACATGGATTGAACCTTATTTATTTTTATTTTTTTAGCTGGAAAAATCCTTTAGTCCTGCCCTAGAAAAGGAATGTATTCTTGAATTTTTGGTCATGCCCATGACACAGCCTGAGCTCTCTATCTGTGCCTAAATGTATATTGGGGAGCAGTGTTTTGCATTCAGCTTCCATGCTGACACAGAAGTACCAAGGGCTGAACTTTGTGTGTGACTGAGTTGCAAACATAAGTAGGAGCTCTGAGGAGCATGAATCTACTCTGAGTGTAATTAGAAGGTTATGCCACTGAAAAACAGTAGTGGTTTTTTAAAATTGAATTAATTAAAAATGTTAACATTGTATACTGAGAGAACAGGTGGTACTATATTTATATTTTTGCTATACTGTAATGCACCTATGTTTGCACATCGGAGGCAGAAAGGCTGTATTCACAGGGAATTTTAAGGCTCTTTGTATTAAAAAAAAAAAGAGAGAAAAATAGACAAGAAACCTGTGGTGGTAGGAGGAAGATAAACGGTGCTTGTGATATTTCAAAGTCACATTAATCTTTTTTTCTTCCCTTTTTTTTTTCTTTTTCCTTTTAATGTATGACTTTCTCCTGGGAAATTGTCTCCTCATGACTGCAGCGGATTAATGTGCACAGATCAGCTCCTGCATTATTTTTCTGTTTTGACAGAGTGGTGATTTTTATACGCACGTCCCTTTCTGCCAAGATTACAGCTCATGTTCTTGGAGTTTGGAAGAGTTCTCTGCCAAGAAGTGGCGAGGAACGGGAAGCAGCCGTTCCGATGCACGATGTTAGCAAGAAGCTTTCCGTGGGTGCGGAGGCTGTGGGTTTGGTGGTGAGCTTGGGAGCCTGGTGGAGGTTGGTGAGGGTGAGTGCCCACAAATCCTGCTCTACGTGCTGGGGCTCGTGGCACAGGGCGCTCTGCCTGGTGCCCTGAGGATGCTGATGTGGTGATTTGGTGAGGGTTCAGTGCTGGTAGCAAGGTGTGGGCATCCAGTGGTACAGGGGAGCCAGTTTTAGATGGGTTTGTGACTGCACTGAGAGTCCTTCAAAAGATCCTGCTGCTCTCCAGGCTTGTTGATGTCAGCTCATTTATTTTAAACTGAAGTTAAATATATGTTTTTCTGGTGATCTCTGATAAAGTTTCGCTTAAACCAAGAAGTGACAACTGAGCCAACTCTGGCTAACCTATGGGAATGGGACAGGTTTGGCCTTTCTTCTCTCCCTGTGGCTCCCACAGTATCTCTGGGCACAAACTTGACATTGCATTTCTGATGATCATTGCATCCTGTTTTTAATGGTTTGTCTAGACAGTGGTGACATAACTATGAAAATACTTTGGTGACCTAGTCTAGAATTAGTGCAGATGAAGAAATCAGCCCTCGCTTCTGATGTTTGCAATCAGTTTGAATGACTATACTGTAGCACAACTTAAGAGGGAGGCAGATTTGGAGTTGCTCCAAAGAGCAAGTCGTGAGCAAAACACATCCAAACAAACCCATGTGGTAAATATGCAGTGTATGGGGAAAACGCCAAAATGCAGGTTAGCCACAGCTTGCCTTGGAGCTGTGTGACAGGTTTATGGAGTTACGGCTGGAGTTCCCCCTTGGTTGGCCCAGAGTTTTTCTGGGAAGCACATAACCCAAACTCTGAACTTGGTCTGTGTGATGTTGTGCCCTGTATTTGGAGAAACTTCATTAGCATAAAAACAATGTGTTCTTTCCAAACATCAGCTGTGTTGTTGACAATGCCTTGGATTAGGAGTTTGTAAACTTTGGGACCAGTGTTGTGCCTGGTCAGTTAGCTCAGAAATACCTGGCACATCAGTGCTGGTGACTCTCAGCAGTTTAATGGCACTGGACTTCACTGGGCCTGGATTTGAGGCCAGTTTTTATAGCACTACCCCCTGCAGTGTGTGTGACCTGCCTTAGATTACTAATCCCAGGTATTTTAAGATAACAGAAGCCTCCTGAGCTGTAGGGACTGTGTGGATATTTCTACAGACCCCCTCCAAAGAAACCCATGTCCGGTCGTTTGCTGATGTGGTGAGGACTTGGACACCCTGGAATAAGGGTGTAATTGGAGATGAGGTCCTTGGTTGTAACATAGCAACAAAGCTGTGGGACAGATTTGGTTTTGGTGGGGGTATGTAGTGCCATCTTCAATGGGATTGGTAGCCTTTGAGAGCTGGATTGCTGCCCTCGGAGGGGACAACAGCACATTCCCTTATTCCTGTAGTGTAAACAGGGAAAAAAGGGGCAAAGTATGAAATGTTGAGCTCATTTGCAGGGAAATAAATGACATATGAAAGGGAGTCTGACAGAACAGTACAATGGTTCTGTGCTTCATGCATAGCTAGGTAGCACGTGGAGGCACTTCCCAGATGTGGGAAAACTGTCTGCTACCCCCAAGAAGTCCCTCTCTGCGTGGGAATGGGAAGATGTTTCCAGGCAGCATGAACAGAGAAGGAAGAAGAGGAAAGACAGGGTGTGTACGGGGGTTTAATTTTCTTTAGGGTTGAAGGAGAGGGATGGCAATGCAGGTGGAGCCAGGAGCAGCACCTCATGCCAAGGCTCTTTGGGGGCATGCAGGTTTGTAGGCATTTAGGATGGAAAAGTCCCTTTGGGTGGCAATGCAGTCCGTCCTGTCAGCATGAAGTGTTGCTTTGTTTGCCCAGCGGCTGCTTTTATTCTTGGATTGCCATGTGGAAAACATTGGAGCTGCAAGTGTCTTGGTGGAGAGGGGCAAGAGCAGGAGCCCGTGAACTGGTTACTGGCCATAGGGTGAGGGCTGGGGTGTCTGTCTGGTGTGCAATGGAAGGTGTTCCCTCTTGTGTGCTGTAGGATTTATTGGTGCAAATGCCTGAAAATGCTCCTCTTACTTTTCTTTTGCCTGGAGAATCCCCAGGGCAAGCAAGAATGAAGAAAGATGGCCAGTGAAACTTGTGAATGTGACCTCAGTCTGGCACTGAGGAGAGCTGGAAAGGTCTCTGAGGTTGATACCTGCAGGAAAGAGACGTGTGGACTTCATTCAGGAAGGCAATTAGGGATTTGAACAGCTTTCTGAGAGACCCCTCCTGCTGCAGGTGGATGTGGGTTGTGTGCATGGGGCAGCACCAACCCTGCATTGTGCAGGGGAATGTGGTGGGTCCGGGTCCATCACCCTGCTGCCCTCCCTGTTGGCACTGGCTTCTCCCTGTGTGGGGACAGCAGCAGGATGGAGGTGATGTGCAGATGTGTGCAAGACCCAGCGTGCAAGGGCTTGATGCCTGATGATGGTGCAGTGACTTTCTGTGCCCTTGAGCCTTTGCCGAAGCACCATCGCAATAACCAAAGGCAACCGGTCATGACATTTCGAGGCCGGTGGGGAGCCTGGCCCGCCTGCCTGCTGCTGTTGGGGGAGGTGTTTCATGACTACCATTAGTTACGTGCTTGAAGAGGGAGGAAACAAACCTTTACTGAATTGGAAACCTTGTGAAAAGGTCACACTTCTGAAAAGCTGCGCATTTTAAGACTGCTCAGCTCTGCAAAGCTGCCTTTGAACTGGAAGAGTGGGAGTTTAACACCCTTGCGACAGCTCTGGGCGTATTAAACCCACAAAGCAGGAGCTGGAACCAGCCATGACGTTTAACTCTTGCCAGGTGCGTGGCCTCAGGAGGGGAGAGAAGCCTGTCCTTGGTAGGTCTCCAAGGGGAAGCAGCATCAGTGTGAACCCAGAGCTTCTACCACACATCAGAGTATCTGCTTGGGAGGGAGATGGTGCAATTGGGGAAAACTGCTGTTGTTACTCAAAATTAGTGGACGTGTGAGGATATGGTTCCCCGGAAGCTGTGCTTCTCCAGTCCCAGTGGATATACTCAGGTTTTTAAATTAGGAGGTAGGGTGAATGTATTTCTTCTTGGGTTTGGTTGATATATTGTGTTCAGTTAGTCCTTTTGTCTTGGACATGCCCATGTCAGTCATTTACTTTTATGTAATAAAAATGCCTTTTTCCTGGCTCTTCTTCTTGGTTTCTTTGGGTACCTGTTCCTTCCCAGTTCCTCTAAACAGCCAACTTCCCAGAGTGCCAGTACCATCTCTCCCTGTATCTTCTCTTTGCTGTGGCAAGAAGAAGGTTTGCTCACCCCAATGAACAATGATAGAGGAATCACTGTTTATCATTTGCCCAGCTATTAGCATAGGTAAAATGTTCATTACTGGCTATTAGTTTGAGACTGTGGGTGCTAATGGCCCCATTCCAGAGAGCAGCAGGCACTTGCAAAATCCCGCTGGTGAGCAGAAATTGATTGCTGTTGATCGATCAGTCTGGGAACACCGGCCGGATGTTTTGAAGAGGATTTAATAGTGCTTACAGGGCAGCTGGTCCCTCCTTATCTTTTGGGTGCTTTTGAAGCTTACAGATAAGGAGCCCAGGGCCTGTCCCTTCCAAGTCAGGACCCGGTCAGGTGTGCTGGGCATGGGTGCCCTTGCCCTCTCAGCTGGAATTTGCCCTCCATGCCTGCACTGGGAAGCACAGCAGGTAACTTAGCCCACAGTCAGGTCTCCTCACCTCACACAGGGCTGTGAACATGTCAGCAGATGCATCCTGCATCCTAGTGAAGTGAGTGGGACCATGCTTAGCCACTGAATTCCCTGAGTTGAAATTCTTTGCATCCCTAGTGCAAAGTGAACTGAAGAACTGCAGGGAGAATATTTGCTGCCATGGATCTGGGCCATGGTGTTTCTGGAGAACTTGGTCTTTTGTGGTCATGCTCTAGATGAAACTGGTCACCTGCTCTTCATTGCTCTGCATAGATGCTTTGGGAATGTGATGTGTGTTCTCTTGACAGATGTTTTCGTGCAACCCCCAGCCCATAACTGAGCTGAGGCAGCACTGAGCCTGCAGATGGTACAGGTTTTCAGAGCAGTGTCTGTAGGCAGCGGGAGACCTGCAAATGCTCAACTGGCCATCTGAAAAACCAGTTTCCTGTTGTCTGCGGTCTGCTCAGGCTCAGAGGCTGAGTGATCTTGCAAATGCAGCATCCCACCTCCACTGAGTAGTTTTTTTTCCTATGGCTGGTCCAAGAGAGACTTTGTTGACATTCCCAGTGGGTGTAAAGTATCCCCTGCTGCTGTGCGCTCTCCATTCCTTCTCAGCTGGGACATGCCTCAGGGTTCTGAAAGAGTGGGACAGGACTGGGAGGAGCAGGAGATACTGCAAACAGAATATGCTGCTCACAGTGTAGCCTGATGGTTTATGGTGTTGGTGAGAGCTCAGGGCATTGGGAAGAGTACAAGGAAGAGTGTCTGAAGTGAAGACCTCCTTAAAATCAAGAGGAAAGAAAAGCAAGGAGTATGGATGGATGGAGTCCAAGCAAGTTTGACCTCTGCTTGTCTCTGCTCAATATCTGAACCACTGGGCACCATGTCCAGAGGGACCTCTGACTCCTGTGCGTGAGCTGACGTAATTTTAATTAAATTGTGCCTACCTGGCTTGGTTCCTGCTGGCATAAGGGATTATTTTGAAGAGTCAGCTGGGCTGCATAGGCTCTGGTCTCACTGCTCCTTGTATTCAGCACAGGTTTTCCCACAGTACATTTTCGCTTCCCCCCACCGTTGGCAGTTGCCCTATCTTTTCCTGCATCCTGGCGAGTGAGGTGGGAAGCAGGTCTGGGAAAAGGCAAGGTGAAATGCCCGGCTCTGTGTACCCCAATAAATACTGTTTGTGTCTGTGTGAGGCCAGGACTGTTGCTTGAGGGTCAAGCCATGGCAGGTGAACATTTCTTGCAAGTTAATAAATCAATGGTGTGCCTTTCCAGGCTGCATGGTGCGGGCCAGGGAAGAATTCTTCACGGCAATGAGTCACCTGTTTGTGGCCCTCTGGCAGAGGGACCGCTGTGCTGCCTCCAGTCTGCAGCCCTCCCTGTTCAGACACCATCGGCTGGAGAAAGTGCTGATGCAGCCTGCAGTGTCTGAAACACGCCGTTGCCATCTGCCTCCCTAATGGAGTTGGAGCGGCTTCTTTTTTTAACCTGAGTTTGCTGAGTCTTGACTAATTAGCTGCCTTTGGAATTTGTAACATAGAAAAATGCCTGCTAAGTTTGGGATGGAGTGGGGGTGCTAGGGCACTGTACAGTCACAGGTTTGTTTTTTTTTTTTTTTTTTTTAAAGAAAGAAGTCTAATTTGAGTGAAAACAGATATGCAGTAGTCTGATTGGCTTGATTTCTAAATTTGAACTCCGATGGCTTTGCTGTTTCCGAACACAGTGAAAGTGGTCATTTCTCTAAATTGTGGCCTTACCTGGTCCAACAGTTCAGTGTGTTTCCTTAGGGGAAGGATGTCATGTCCTCTTGCTGGTTTGTGGGGTAGCCATGAGCTGGAGCAGTCCCCTCAGTGTGCCAGTTTGGAGCATGTTGTCAGTGTCATGGGAATGGGTGCGAGGTGCGTGGGGATGTCCACGGTGGGCTCATGCTGTGTTCCAGGTGAGGCCTGGTTGGAGACTGTCTGTGTCTGGGTTCCCTTTGCTGAGGATGGAGATGGGCATTTTAGGGGTGATCTAACTGGAAGAGGGAGGGTCCATGAGCAGTTGGGACAGAGGGTTTTGTTGCTTTAGGCCAGCATAGGACAAGATGAATCCCAACTGAGGTGGCTTGGGATGATTAATCTTGCAAGACATTTTCTGTCTGTATGACCCACAAGGGTTCAAAGACCCATCTCCGCTCCCTCTTGTGATTCCTCAGTAGGAGTGATTTGGAGTGTGTGGGGATGTTTGTAGGTAGGGGAAGAAGTCCACTTGCTGTGGGAAGGGAGCACCATTCACCATAGTGTTGGCCCCAGACTCACATAAACAGTATGCTGAAGCAGCCTTTACTGCTTTGAAAGGAGATCAGCGTGTGAGGTCCATCTGGCACTTTAAACAAGTATGTTTATTTCAAAGTGAGCAGGCTTTTTTGATATTTGGGGTTGAATTGCCTGTTTGAACCTATAACAATCCTTGCTGCTCTATCCCGTTTTTCTAGATCTGCTGTTGCCGGTAGGCAGAAGGGCACTTCAGACCAGGAAGGTGATGGAATTAGTTTATTTTAGTTCTGGGCCTCCTGTCTGCTCTGGACATGCTGCCAAAAATTCATCCATATCTTAACACAGATCTTCAGCTCGTAAACTGGAGTGACAATTAGATGATGCCTGGGCAGCAAACCTGATAAGAGACCAAGCAGAGCTGATGTTTCACCCTTGCTAATAGAATAGCAGACTAGCTAGCTGCGACATCCCTTCTCTAAACATCTTTGGCTTCCAGACATTTCACAGCACCTAAAATACATACACCCTTCACCATTTTGACCAGTGGGAGATGTCTTTGCCATGCTGGGGGAAATGTCTCGGAGCTTGCTTCCCTGGCTGTGAGCTGCTGTTAGGGGCTGATGCAGATCCCAGCTCCTTTTCTTGCTGCTGCAGCCTGTGGGCAGAGGGAAGGTGCTGTGCCTCCCTGAAGGCTTGAGAAGAAGAGGAACACTCCGCCTTCAGAGAACTGCCCTCCTCTGCCTCTCCTAAGGCTTCTCTTTCTCGCTTTTTAGAAGATCTCCTCCTGGATTTCTACGAGCAACTCATTCTTTTCGGGAATGGACTCTTAACGTTTGTCCTTGTGTCTCTGTGTTTAGATATTGGGTTCCCACCAGAGCCTCCCTCTTGCAGTCATGACCCCGTGTTGCAGGAGGATCTGTTTTGATGGCCCTGCTTGCCTGGCATCTCAGGAGACTCAGGGAGTGGGACATCCTGGCCAATTGCTTAGCACTTGCCTGTTTGCTGTGAATCTCCTGCAAGCAGCCTGATGAAGGATGGATTGGTGGCATCAGTGAAGCTCTGCGCCCTGCTGCTCTGTGAGGGTGCCCCCGTGAAAGTCATGGGGGATATCAGGGCTTGGGGTGCTGTAGAAACTGGGCTCCTTTCTGATTTAATGCTCATTTGATGTTCTGATGTGTATTATTAATTGCAGCCACCAAAGAGTTGAGGGGGGTGGACTTTGCCCTTCAAGGTTGGGATGTTTGTGCTGGTGGGACTAGCTTGAGTCCCAGCTGCTTTCTTCCCCATCAGGTGACTGAACAGGTTGGAGAAGACAGTCCATTCCCCACAGTCTTTAGCTGATGAATTTTGCTCTGGACTTTCATTCTGTGCCATTGGATGAAGAAAGGGAGCCTGTACAAATGCAAAGTGAAAACCTTGTCTCCTGCTATTTTTGAGAACTTGCCTGTAATTATGCATCCCTGCTGTGGCACTTTAGCTTAAACAAAACCTACACCTGGCAGGAATATTAGGAGACAAGCAGTTGCAAATGCGTCCAACATCAACCTTCTGCAGTACCTTTTAGCTTGGCCTGTCAATTGTTGAGTGGCAGGAGGTGCCAGAGGAACACAAACATGTTTTGCTGATGCTCTTGTGGCGGGGATTTAGTATCTTTCCTTCATTTGTTTCTATTTTGGTAGTTTAGCTTCTTTTTTTCAAATTCGTATTTCTTGTTCCGCACCCCCCCCCGCCTTCCTTTTCCACCTTTGCCATCTTTGTGTTGTCTGTCCTGTCCCTTACCCTACAGGATCTGCAGAAGTAGTCAGGCTAAGTAAACCTAGCCTGCTTTCAGGAGGCTGATGTTCGTGCTGTGAGTCTGCATCTCCATGGGGAAAACACGTAGGGATCTGCAAACACAAAAGGGTTGAAGATGTTGTGCTCCTGTCTCTTTAGCTTCCCATGGTGACCAATCCAGCTGGGTAGTGCAGGGAATAGCCCTATTGAAAAATGGGAAGGACATGGCCCTCCTGAAGGAGCACTGAGGATGAAAAGTACCCAGCATAGAGGAAATGTAGCAAGGTGTGTTTTTTTTCCTGAAATCACTGTGCTTGAACCAAGTATTGGACCAATATGTTCTTTAAGATGGAGAAGCTCAGAAGTTGACTAATACTCCTGGGCCGTGTGTGGAGAGCCTGTGTGGGTTAGTTTGAGGCTCATGATGGCCACTTTGACAAAGCTGGTGGCAAAGCTCATAACAGGAATGAAGTGGAAGATATCAGCTCCTCCTTTTCAAGCATACCAGTACCAGGTGATTCCAGTTCTCCTCAGGATGCCAGGAGCTTGACGTTCTGCTTGTGATGGTTAATCCTGCTGTAAAAATGACATTCTTGGTCGTTTGGGAATTGTGATGCAGTAGTATCTCCAAAATAATAAATGGCTTTGAAACTCAGAACGAACAAGTGTTATAGATTACACTTCTCTCCCACTTTCTCCTTTTTGTCCAAACCAAATTCGTATTGCAGAACTTTAAAAATATATAGTCTAATCTCCCTGAAACCTAAAACCATTGATCTTTCCTGTCGGGCTTCATGAATGTGTTTTATTTTTGCAGTGTAGCTGTCCTCTTGAAGATCAGTGATTAAAGTAAGGCTTTTTTCCCATAAACCCCATTTTTATCTGCTGGTGAAGCTGTGGTGAAGCGTTGAATGGGTGCAAGATTCATAGCAACCCTTGTATCAGGAAGCAGAAATTAGTTGTGCTTGTTTGCCACCACATACCTACCTCACCATCAGTGCCCTTGGTAATGTTTGTGTTGCATGACCGTAATGTTCTGGAGTGGGGGGAAAGAAAGACGCTTTGGGTTGAAAAAAGTCTTGGTTGCGTGTAAATAATTTCTTTTGTTTGAAGCCCATCCAAACAAAACCAATTTTTGAGCTATTTTGGGCTGTGAGAAAGCATGCTCTTCTCCTGCAGAGATGTAGATTGAGTGTTCAAATACTCAGCTGATGTCCTCACAAGGACCAAATCACTGGGAAAGAAGACAAACCAATTAAATGCTGGAATGGAAAACCCTTGGGTGGAGAACCTTTGCCTGTGTGTGATGTGAAACTGCTATAAAATACATAGAGGTATACTGACAAAGAGGGAAGAATTCCAGTTGAAGAGTGGGTCCATGCCATTTTGCACTGTTGGGATGTCATCTCACATGCACAAATCTGCTCATGTCATAAATTGGCCTGTTTGATCCTTTTTCTTTCCAGAAAACTAAACAGAAGCGCGTATCCCAGCTGTGAGCAGAGGAAGTGGGGTTTTGCAGAGTTCTTGTTCCAAGCAGGAGAAGAGCTATGTACAATGGACTGCATCTTAAGTTTGCACATTTGACACTTAGCATCTGTCCAGCATACAACATGGTTGTGTAAGGTGTCCTGCTTAATAACCAGGGGAAAATACACAGTGGTAAGACTCATCCTTCCTGTCTCTTGGGGAGGGTATGGGATACTTATCCCAATAACAGGTAAACTCATGTTTAGTGGCTGCAGGGGCTTTCTTCTTGTTGGAGCCTTTGCTTTTAAGAAGAATTTTACTTGATTGTACCTTCCATTTGTTCCTCAAGTAGATGCCTGAATTCTCTGGGTCTGTGAGGATTTTCAGCACAGGGACTAGAGACATGCTAGGCAGGACAGGTAGGACAGTGGTTGAACTGATCGTAGTGATCCGTAAATATCACCTTGCCTTCCAGGTATTTACATAAATAGAAATCAGAGTAAATATTTGTGTTAGGATAGACCCTACCATTATGCCAGCTGATGTACTGACTCAGGAAGAGGCACATAGCCTGCCAGTGTCATCTTGGCAACGTTAAGTGGGTGCAAATGTTCCTATTTACCCTTAAGGTCTTGGGGTAGATTTCTTTTTTAAACGTTGTTGAATCAGTTGAATGTGGGGTGGTTTATGTTTTTTTTCCTTTTCAACTTCGAGATCAGAGTTATTTGCCCTCCAGATTAAAACCCAGCTTTGGAAATGAGAGTGAATTTATGGAGTGTGATGCATTTTAATTAGAACATTTAATTAGGAGAGAATTCATGAGAGTGGGTCTTGTTTTAAAACGATCAAAGATGTTAAATGAAAACAAAAGGGAAAAAATTATAGAGAAGCATAAAAGATTTATTTTTGGTATCTTCTCTACCCATCAAAGGAGATCACCTTCTGTCCTGTGCTTTTTGTTCCAAAAATAGCTGAGGTGCTGCCTGATTTCTGCAGGTCGATGTTGATCTCTCTTTGTAATTAACTATGAAAACAAATTGTGCAGTTGGGAGGGGAGGGAGGTGAGTGTCAGCAGGCTGCTGAAAATCGCTCAGGTGTGTGAAATGGCTCCACCATCTCACCGCTGACTGCCCAGGAAATAACGGTGTGGATTTCTCGCTTGTGTTTAACGTCTGCGTCGTCTCCTCAGCTTCATGCTGACAGTTACTTTCCATGTGTGGCAGATTAATCTCCTGAGACTTTGGCCCATCTCCTCTCTGAGCTGCATTAGCATCTCCTTGCTTTTGGTATCGAACTGTGAGCAGCCATATTTTTCTGATGGGCCATGAAGGAAGCAAGGAGATGGATTTCCTCACAAACGACTGTCTTGCTGTCTCCAAGCAGCAAATCATGCTAGGTACTGATGCCAGGGTGAGAGACTAACCTGCAGATCCATCACAGGGTTTACTCTCCTGATTCCTGCTCAGGTATGTGCCTTCACAGAGATTTCCAAGGAAGCTTAAAAATCAGCATCCCTTTGCAAACCTAAAATACAAATCTCTATTTTTAGCATAGAGCAAGATCTGATGTCCTCAGGAAATGAAGTCACTGACTTCACTGCATCACCCGTTTCTGCCATGGAAACAGTTGGTGAATTAATGCAAGTTTTGCACAGGTTTAACAGCCATCCTCCTCTTCAGAGAGAGGGGTGGGAGGAACATTTTCTATTAAACTCAGAATTGTTGTCTTAAGTTATTAATTCATTGCATCATAATGTATTTATCTCTGGCTGCAGTGAGGAGTGGAGAGCTTTGAAATCGTCTTAGCTCAAAGGATGCTTTCTGCACCAGGGAACAAAGAAGACGCATCACTTCAGTAGGACACTACATGGATGTAAAGACTGCTTTACATACAGTGTGTGACTGTGTACACACATAGAAGACTCCATACAGCATGGCAGACCCTTGCTGTAGTTTTGAGGGCGTGTAGGTCCCTGTGTCGTTCAGGACATACCTTGTGTGACATGGGTTCTGTGTAAATAGAGCTTGCAGCATCTTGAGCTTCATCCAGGTGAGGTCAGGACCACCACTGACTGTCACCAAGGTGTCTTGGCTGCTTGGGACTGAGACAGAAGGAAGAGGAACTAGGATGGTGGTAGTGGAGGCTGTAGACCCTCCACACCAACACGCTCTCCTCATCTCTCTTTCCCAGGTGTTATAGCAGGAAGAACATTTTGTCCTAAAAATCCAGACTTCAGGACCTGGTTTTCCAAGGAACAGGATTAGATTTGGGATATTTTTGACTCCTAAGTGGTTTTTGCATTTGGTTTGATTCTCTGCCAGCTTCGCTGTGTGTCTCCCTTGGTATCCCATGGCTCATAGGAGCACATTGCGGGGTGCAGCGTCTCAGTGGGGCACGTGGGTGTGAGCTGCAGTGATGGGGTGTCAGTTCAGCCACGTGGCTGTGAGCAAGGTCCTCTTTGGGACCTTTTCAGACTGTATTGTGCGGTTGGCCACACTTTCTGAAGCTGTTTCCATCTCCAGTTCCTTGTGCTCACTCTTGGCCAAGAAAACATCAAGTTGCTGAAGTTACAAGCCAGGATCGTACTATTTATGTTGGAGGAACGGTGCAGTTTACATAGACGGGCTCTTTGCAAAATCAGCTTACGCTGGCTTTTAGCAGTTGAAATGAACAGCTGTATCAAGTTAGAGATGCTGAAAGGGAGTCCAGCTTGAGAGCAATGTCCTTGTCCAGCATGACAGCGGGCTCTCAGGGAGGGGCAGATGTTTTTAACTGGGTTTTGCTGGGGTTCAAAGCAGGAGTGGTTTAGGATGGGGGTCTTTAGTGCCACGTTTCCCATGAGGAGCCAGGATCCTGGGGGCCTGCTGTGTTGTTTACCCCCATCCTGATGGTGAATAACAGGCAGGGGCCCCCTGTCTCCATCCAGATCGTCTTGAGCAATGCTGTGGTGCTGGCTTGATGTTTCTGGTCTCGCTGGAGAGCAAATGTCCTTGGCGTGGGTTTCCGAGCTCTGCTTTTCTGCTCTCCTTCATTGTGTGTGAGCCTTGGGCTGCCACCCCAGCCTTGCTTTGCACCCTGAACCCCCTGAACTGGGAGCAAAGATGAGTTATAGCTTGAAAATCCTTGGGAGCAAGTGGGTACTGGGAGGCCAATTTGGGCACGGTGGAAGAGCTGGGAGAGATCAGGGTCCCCTCTGATCTTGACTGATTTGAACAAGTTTTGATGCACTAGTTTCATGGCAGGATCTGGAGGGTGTTTGGGACAACTCAGTCTATGTGTGGCATATGGCAGTGCGTGGGAAGGTGATGGATTTTTTGGACCATGGAACAGCTGGTAAAAAGACAACTGTTGGGCAGATGTGTCCTTTTTGAAGTGGCTTAAAGGGTCTGTTGTCCCTTAAAGCGGAGAAGCTCTGTCTAAACGCAGCTGCCTCCGGGTGTGAGTGATCCCAAAATCTCAGCAAGTTTCAGTGTGAGCTCAGGCTCCAGGACCAGGTCTCCAAAGGAGCACCGGCATTGCCAGAGGAGCCAGCTCCCTCCCACAGATACTTCCCATGGCCCACGGGCTGGAGAAGGCTCTCACACTCCTTTCCCTTCCAGCCTTGGAGGTACTTTGGGCAAGACTGACCTTCCATGTCCTCCTGGTTTCCTGCTGGCACCTTTGCCCAGCATCAGTGGATGCTTTGAGTAAGGGAATACTTTCTCACACCTGGTGGCATGTTCTTGTCACAGAAGCTGTGAGGTACTTTGGGCAAGGTACTTTGGGCAAGACTGACCTTCCATGTCCTCCTGGTTTCCTGCTGGCACCTTTGCCCAGCATCAGTGGATGCTTTGAGTAAGGGAATACTTTCTCACACCTGGTGGCATGTTCTTGTCACAGAAGCTGTGAGGTACTTTGGGCAAGGTACTTTGGGCAAGACTGACCTTCCATGTCCTCCTGGTTTCCTGCTGGCACCTTTGCCCAGCATCAGTGGATGCTTTGAGTAAGGGAATACTTTCTCACACCTGGTGGCATGTTCTTGTCACAGAAGCTGTTTCTCTGATGGGCACCATGCTTGTGTTTGTAGGGAGCAGGCTGGCCATGGTCTGGAAATAAGCATTTTTAAGGCAGTGAGGGAAGAAAGATATTACAAATATGATTAATGGCAGTGGGTGTGCATCTTAAAACTTCTTTTAGTTGTTATTTGATCTTTCTCCTGCAAACTCAGCAGCTGACTTCTGCAGAAGATAAACACATGGGAGGAGAATGAAGAGGGGCTCTTTGGTCTTCAAAAGCAATTAAGTGTTGAATGTCTGACTTGAGACATCTTGAAGAGGCCCAGACTTCAGCAGGAGGGTGTTCATCCTTTTCTGGAAAGCAGATATCTTTTAAGGGCTCTCAGATGGACAGCAGCAGTTGCAAGTCACTTGGGCAAAGTGTAATTCCTTATGGTGGGGGCTGCATGGAGCTGTGCTGGTCAAAGGCAGCTCACACCAGGACTACCTTCTGTCATATAATCTATATTTAGGTTGTGTTTTGTGTTCACCGCTATTGCTTCAAAATAGTTTAAAATACAGCTGATGTGGATAGAAGTTGATGAGTGTGATTGGAGGTTTGAGTCCTGGTGACCCTGAGCAGGTGTTCATGGTGCCACAAGGTCTCTGAGAAGGTGGAAGCAGTGAGATGAGTCAATGGGTCATGTAATTCTGACACGCAGGAAAGCAGATGAGTCTGGACACCAGCGTTTCTGTAGCACTGAATTGGCAACTGTGAGCTCCCAAAGGGCAGGGGCTGCTGCTAGTTAGCTGGAAGTGTTCCTGGAGATGCCCCTGGGTGAAATTTGGCATTCCTTTGAAACATGAGGTGGTCACCACCTGCTGAAGTAGCTGGCAGGAGGTGAGGGCAGAGCCCAGGCCATTAGATCTCTCTGCTTGACTGCATCCAGTTTTCAATAGCAGGATTTGGCTGGAGATGTTGGCTTGTATGGGCTGTTTGTCCTTTCTGAATCATAGAACGGTTTGGGTTGGAAGGAATGTTAAAGATCATCTTGTTCCAACCCCCCTGCCATGGGTAGGGACACCTTCCACTAGACCAGGCTACTCAAAGTCCCATCCAACATGGCCTTCGATACTGCCAGGGATGGAGAATCCTCCCATGGCCCCATGGATGGGATCCTCCCATGTCCCATACTGCCCAACTTTGTGGTGGACCCCTATTGTTTAGCCTGATTTGAAAAAGGACCTGAAAAGACTTACTAAAGCAGTGACTGAGTCCTTCAGCTGTGTCTCTCTGTGGAGGATAGGCTGAAAATCATATCAAGGGACATAGAAATAGTTCTTGGAAACAGTCTTCTTCTAAACTGCTTCTCTATGCAAGGAGGGTGAATGGCAGCCAGATTCCTGTATCCCCAGAGACTTTCTGCCCAACTGTTCATGCAGCAGAAAAAGTCCTGAATTCAGTCAAAGCTGAGGAACTGGGCAAAGTTTTGGAAGAGGTTCGGTGCAGACTCTTGCTCCTAATCCAAGTAGTATGGTATCTGCTTCTAAAACAGCCAGGGGCAAGTTGTCTAGGATCCAAGTCAGCAGCAGAGCAGCAGGGCCTCTCACTGGTGCCAGTGAACTTTTGATGTGCTTACTGGCTGAATCCCACATTTGGAAGGTAAATCCAGGGGGGAAATTGCGTATATTACCCAAGCACATGCTGTTTGAGAGGGACTCCTGCCTGCAGTCCGCTGTCTAAAAGTTGTGTGTCTTTTTCAGTATAGTCCTCCAAGATCTCTAATAGTCACTGGAGACACTGGTGCTGCCTGGAGATGTTGCTATCCCAGCCCTTTGGGGTACGTGGATGATTTTCTTGCAGTTGATATTAGAGGAGCCGTGTCCGGTGGCTTAGGCCCTCAGTGATAGCGTATGAATTCCACCACAACCTGTATGAGTGGGATTCCAACTGCTCCATTCTGTAATGGATTTAGCTCAATTGGCACAACATCCTCATAGATATGAGCCCTTCCTGAGACCAGAGGGAGGTGTCCCGGCTGTGTAAGAATGGGCAGGCCAGTTGAATCCATGGGTCCTGACTAATATTGGTCATTCACTCTGTAACACACGTGAGAATTAGTGTGAACAAATCTTGAGAGTGTACAGTCTTATGTATGATGTGCTGGGAATTATGGAGGAAGAAATGGGTGATTTGTTCTTTAGGAACATTTTTCATCTCCTCACATCTGTTACTTTTTCTCCTGTCTTTTCTCCCCCCCAACCCCCAAATTTGCACTTTGTCATTAAAACCAGGAAAGAAAAATCCCAATATGCATATGACATTTTACAAAAGTGCTCTCTGTGCTCTTAAAATCCAACAGTTTTGCTGTACAGCATTCATCTGTAATCAATTAGAAGGTTTTTTTGATCAACAGAAGCTGGAGGTTCAGTTCCCTGGAGCTTAGCACTCTGCACGAGGAGGTGGGATTGCCTTGGCACTTTGTCTCCTTTCACCTGAAGAAGGAAATTGGAGCTGCAATGAATGAAACTCAGTGAGGCAGAATGAGATGAAAAAGCTCCAGTGATGTTTGTTAGCCCTATTCCAACCCCATTTCAGTGGTGTTAAACCAGATGGTCCAGATGCAGCTTCCAGCTCAGGAAGTTCTGAAGCTGTTGCTTGCCAGAAGCAAGGGAGAAGCTCTCTCTGGGGGTTGTCAGCCCCTGTCAGAGACAAGATAGAGGTGAAAGCTGTGATCCAGTGCAGACTGGCTTGTCATTTTGAGGTTCTCTGTGATGTGCTGCCAGTGGTGGGACTGAGACCTCAGGTACCTAATTCCCCACCCCCCTGATCTGCTCACCTCTCAGTCTGGAAACCAGCCCAATGTTGTATTGATGCCCGATTATAACCCTACAGGGGCAAAATGTTCTGGGGACAAACCTCTGCTCTTTGCTTTCACACTGCTTTGAGCCTGCTCTGGTTCCTCTGCCATGTGGGGACTTCATTTCTGGTTGTCCCATGGTCTTTGGAGGAGGCAGTGGCTGGGTGAGGGGGAGGAAGGAAAGGAAAACTTAAGCTAAATTCTAGGAGGAAACTGAATGTCCCCATGCAGGGATAAACAACCTGAGTATTTGATTTCTTAAAAAGAGGGAGTGAAACCTGAGATGTCAAAAATTAGGTTGGGCCAAAACTGAGACATAATCAAGGAGGGATTGGTTCTGGATGTTCTTGGCCACCAAAACAGGTCTCTTCCCTCCATGCTCTTAAGCGAGCTGACTCCATAGGAAGCCTGTCCAAGGCTGGCTTCTTTGGCTTCACAGCAATTGAGAGCAGCAGCAGAAGCATCATCCTGTCTGATGGCCTGAGCATCAGGATGTTTCTCCCCGTGGGTGGGGCAGGGGCATAAAAATTACAAATAAAAGGCAGAAGGGCTTTTGAGAGGGTAATAGAGTGCAAGATGGGGAGTATTAAGCCCATCTCCAGCCATAATTAAACCTGCAGTTGGAGGGTCTGTCACATTGCTTCAGACCCTTGGAAAAAATTCAGTTGCTAGCTTCATTAGTAATTAAATGTCCAATTACTGTATGTAATGTTTCTGCTTTGCTGAACTCCACAACTGCATTCATAAACAGCCCTAAGGAAGGCCTCTAATCTGTGCCATTGTTCTTCAAGTGGTTTGCACATGCAGAAAAATAAAAGAAAAATCAGGCAGACATTTATAATATGGAAAGGAAAGGGGGAAGGGGTGGGAAGAGGAGGAAATCAAATCAGCATCTTCCACCTCCCTCCCCCCCCCGAGGTAGGATCTCTGCCAAGCCCACAGAGAAGCCCTCAGGCCCCTCGAGCATGCAAATGTAATTTTCTATCCAGACAACACAGTATTTTTTTTTTATAAAATGAAGTCCACCCCCACTCCCCCTGAAAACCTCCTCAAATCCCTGAATGCACAACAGAAGCAAGAAAATTACAATGAAAGGAGAGAGAGATGGGAGGGGGGAGAAAAAATAAAAGCAGCAGCAACCCACAAACAGAAGGAGAGATGGAGGGAGAATTGAGATGAATATGCAGTGTCCGGAGTTTAAATAGACATAAAAGATAATGAAGGTGGGGAGTGGGGGAGGAGGGAGGAGAGATTGTAATCAAACAAAATGATTTTGGTCCTCTTCAATCATCCCTGGTTTGCAGGCTGTCATTTTATACAAATTAGAGCTAGGGTAATTGTATGAATATTCACTGGGATTGAAATCACATTTATTAAAGGGAAGGCACCCTTCTCAGGGCCCACTGCGCCGCTCGGCTTTTGTTCGCCTGGAACAACAGGAAAGTCACTTGCGCGATGGATGAGCACCGGATCCACGCCCCTCCCCTCCTAGGGGCTGGGATTGGGGTCCTGGGGGGGTGCTGGAGGTGGCTGGGCGCTCTTAGAGATTGGTGGCCCTTCCCTTTGGGCTGAGAAGCAGAGGACTGTGTGGAAATGCCCCTCTTGGGAATAAGAGCCATAGTCTGGGAATTGGCTCTTCACCTTGCCTGCGGAGGGGGGAATGACAATTGAACCAATAACAACTTGAAACCATTCGGGATTAAATAATTGCCACATTTTTCAACAATAAGTCCAAATTAGTATTAATAATGTGACATCATTTATTATTATTATTATTATTAATAATAATAATAATAATAATAATTATTATTATTAATTCTCCCCCACTTTAAGCATTGCTGCCGAATGGAATTCTTCTTTCTGCTCAGGAGTCCGACCCAGGTCTGTGTCGCACATGTCTGGCACCACGCTGGGGACGGCTCCTCTCATACATAACCAATCAAAGATGTATTCAGGGCCGTTGTGAGGAAGCCGGGGATGATTATAAGTCGAGCTATCCAAGCCTTTTGCTGACTGCTCACCCTCGCATATTATGAAATTTCTCTTAGAAGGGCAGACAAAGCCTTTTGAGCCCGTGTATGGTGATGGCCTCACTTGGATGTCTGGCTTTAACCGCTTCACAATGTCAGCCTCTCGTTTCTGAAAAAAGGCAAACGTATCCCATTGTCGCATGTCAAGTACCCAGCGCTGCCATTCAGCGGCCCGGCCATGGCTGTAACCCATCCTCGGGTTGTCACGGCAATGCAAGGAGATCGCTCTGCCACTCGGTAGCCGGCGGCAGGAGGAAGGCAAAGCTGACCTAAAGCAGAAACGTTCATTTAAATATTTGATTGTGCCTTAGCCTGGTGGTGGGATGGGTTGTCCCTTCTCCAGGACAGCTGGGCTGCAAGTGAACTCGGGGTTGACTGGGTGTCATGTTTGGTTATCGTTGGTGAAACTGTCTGTAATAACTTGCAGTGCTGCTTGGGGATTGCCCAGGGAAGGAGATGTGCTTCTGGGGCTCAGGACTGTATTTCTGCTGCTTGGTGTGAACAGGTTCTCCATCAGCCCAGGTGCTGTGCATCTGTGTGCCAAACCCAGGTGAGAGTAAGAAATCACCTGATAAGGGACCGAAAGCATTTTTTTCTTTTTTAGATCTCTCTTTTTTTTTTCTTTCTTTGGATCTTAGAAAGATGAATTCAAATCTGAGGCAGCCAGCCCTGCTAATGCAATGGTTACATGAATAACCAGTCTAGCTTGAACCTTACAGTAAAACCAGCTAACTTAACCTAATTGAGGAGAGTGTTTGGGCTGGTTTTTGCTCAATGTGGGAACGTCACTGGGGCAGACTGCGGAAAAATGGTTTCTCATGTAGTGTCAGAAGATTTCTTCTGAAATTGCAGTGACTGTAGCATCTGCCTGCACTGTGGAGGGTCCTGCCTTCTCCAGATGATAAACCAAGCTCAAAGAGATGACAGACATTCCCAATATTTTCCCAGGGCTCAGCTGAGGCTGCAGGGCTTTGATCTGATAGCACCAACTCTACAAGACCAGCCATGGCAGAGCAAGGCATTGGGTTCTGCTCCCAGCAGGTTGTGAGTTGGGCCAGGGCATCATCTCTGGTCCCTCTGCCTGCTGCTGGGCCAAGTCAAACTTGGCTTTCCCCTCTTCTTTCTGTCCAAAACCCTCCCATGGAAGGTATTTCCAGTGCCATGGCTGTTGCTCAGCCTGGTGCTGCTCTTGACTGAGCTGGTCAAGTCATCTCCACCATGAGTGGGGATCGTGTGTACGCTTCTTGTTGGAGTCACAACATTGTCTCTGGCTGCCCTGATTCAACATGGCCTCATGTACAAATAACCCTTCAAGGCTTCAACATGGGAGGCAGCGTGTACTCTTTGGGGCCGTGGGGCCATGTGGTTCCTGGCTTAGCACCCCTGTGTCCGTTGGGTGTTCGTAGGCATCCTTGGCTTCCTGCAGACCTGATGTAAAGCAGCAGAGCTGCCCATTTGGTTTTTATCCAGGATTTTCCTGTTCTGGCAATGTTTTGTCTTTGAAACGCAGCCCAGATCCCCACAGAGAGCCCCCGTATTGAACTGTGAGGTGCTGGGGGCTGTTCTGAGGGAGCTGGTTGGGATCAGAGGCTCCCTGTGGCGTTGAGGGCAAAGAGGAGGAGTGGACTGGTGGTTTGAAGACATGGGATGAAATGATTCCCTGTCTGTTGATGGTGTCCTTGTTGCTTGGATTGGTGTATGTGTGCTGGCCAGACCCTGCAGACCCCAAAGCCCAGATAAACTGAGCCAATGCTCTCTCCTGTGAGATGGGGGTCCCCAGAGACCGTGGGTGGGTGTGAAGCTGAGGTTTGTGTAAGGGGGAAGGATGTAAAGGTCAGCCCCATGGACTGCCAGGTGGCAGCAGCATCATCTCTGCATTTAGGTCTTGTTCTCTCTGCATTGTGTGTTGCCTGGCTCCTCTTCAGCTGTTCCAGCACAAACAACTTTACCCGAGTGGACTGATCTTCTCATTTGCATACAGGGACCTAAAATTTCTGAAGTGTCTTTGAGCTTGTAGAGACCATGGTAAACCTTTTCTGACTTCCAGGATGTATCATTGAGGGAACTTCAGGTTAGACCTGTAGGATCTATATTGCTTTGGGGTCATCTAAGTTGCAAGGACTTCTTGAATTGTGATAGAGAAGGGGTGGTTCCTTAAGTCTGTGCTGGGAAGCCTTTTTCTGTCTCCACGTAGAGAAACAATTTTTTTTTTCTCTGAGTTCAATTGTTATTGTCCTAGTTTTTGAGCAAAACTAAGAAGAAAAGCCCTCAAATGGTTCAGTATTTTGTTATGATACCAGGAACAAGGAGTCTTTCCAACAGAAAAGATAATCCCTTGTCTCATTAAGTTTATGACTTTAAAAAAAAACTCCTGCTGGCCGTTTTCTGTGGGGACTATTTTCTGAGGCAGCTTCTTCGGTTTTGAATGGTTTCATTCCTCAGCGCTTCTTTTGAGTGGAAAGTTTAAAGATGCGTCATCTTGCTTGAGCAGGGCGATAAACTGTGAAGCGAATGTGAAGAGCCTTAGAAAAGGGCTGCACAAAATGCAGATGTAGGGGATTAGAAAACAGAACTGCACTACATCCAGCGATAAGTAAGGTCGGACTCAGCAATTTCTGAGCAGTTGCACCAGGAAGGAGCAGGGAATGATGAATGATTTGCTTTTTGGCTCCCAGCAAGCGAAGCAGAGGCGGGGAAACCTCTGGGGTAGGTTTGTGCCTTGGGTGCTGCAGTGGTGCTGGTCAGCAGGGTTCACCAGAAAGGGCTGGGGGTGGCAGGGAGATGAATTACACTGCAGTGTCTGTTGGGGGCTGTAGTCTTGTCACCTGGCAGCCAGACAGGACACAGGGATAAAAACATCCCACTGGATTTCATGTTTATCAAGTGTTACATGCTCCAGAATGGTTGGTATTTCCATGGATGAAACGCAGCTGCTGGCAGCTATCTCTTGCTGCTGTTGGGGAGATACAAAGTGAGAGGAGGGACTTTCAAGCAATAAAGATGCTTTCAGGTAAGGAAAACCCAACATGCAGCTTCTGGGGAGTGTACCCAAGATGTCAGTTTTGGAGGTTGGAGTGCCCCAAACCAACACTTAGAAGTATGGCTTTGGTGGCTGAGAGAAAATTAACTCCTGCCTGGAGCAGGGGAAGCAGGGAGGGAAGCCCTGGACCTTGCCTCTCATCTAATAGTGTTCCAATTTATTTTATCACATCTCTATTTGCCTAAAAATTTTTGCAGTTTCCCCAGGGCTCAAGTTGCTCCCTTGTGGCTGGCGGCACCACACACCTTGAGTCTGTTCCTGGAGGGCCTGCCTCGCGTTTGCAGTGCTGATCATCACCTGTCTGAGCAGCTTTGCCAAGGTTTTCGGTTTTGCTCAGGAAGTAAGCATGCAAAAGCTTCTGTTGAATATTCAGGTCCCACCTCTAGCTCAGGGTTTCCTACACAACCCTCTCCCTATGAGATTACTTTTGTGCCTTCTGCTTTGGCTCGCTCATCTTACTGGAGGAGCAAAACTGCTGTCAGTCCCTTGGTGCTCTGGGGTGAGATCTGTTGATGTATCCTGAGGCCAGAGTCTCTTTGTGTTTACAAGTCGTTTCCAGGGCACAGATTACAAGTGCTATGATAAAAATTTTGTGTTGGATATCTTTAATTTTTCTCCTCTGATCAGGTCTTTCATCACTTGTCTCTTGCTAACCAGGGAGCTCTGAGACTTGGGCAGATTTCAGAATTTCCATCTACCCCCAAAACTGCAGATTTAGTCACCACTGGCCCAACTGCACAAGGCTTTGAGCTCTCCAACTCCCTTTGACTCAGGGAGTAGCTGTGCAGGCTCACTTTCTTGCTGGAGGTTTTTGATGGACTGGATCCACCTTTTCCTTGTGCTGAGCCTGTAAATACGCTGTCTTCACTGACCTGTTGCTTGGGATACCTGTGATGCAAAGACCCTTGAACCCATCCCTGCCAGGTGCATCCCACCAAGATGGGAACCCATGGATGTAGGTCTCCTTTCCATTTCCAGCTTCTTGTGGAAAGGCATGGGGGATCCTATAAGTCTGTTCTGCTGATCTCTTTTGCCATTTCTTTTTCCTAGTTTCCCTTCTGAAGACTATCCAAAGACACGAATATTTTGCAGTGGGCTGTGAAGGACTTGAGAGAGAAAGCCGTAAAATGCACATCAGCCACTCCATAAACGTCAGAGATGCTGTGCAGAAGCATGGCTACTCGAATTTAGCCAGTTCTGTATATCAAGTGATCCCTGCAGATTTATTAGATGTTTCAAAATAGATTTGAAATAACTGGATTTAGTGTTTCTGGCGATTCCTTGAACCATCTTGTTTTTCAGCCAACTTGCATAAATGTGCCAGTCATGGGCTGCGATGTATCAGCCAACTTAGCAAATGGTTTTATTTATAGCTGAAAGAGTGAAGCCAAGGAGCATAAATCCTGAAAAAAGCATAAACTGTATTGTGGAATTAATAAACTTCAAATTCATGGAATTTCTAATGTTCCACTGATGGCTAAAAAATCTGTTTAAGGGCCGCTGAGTGATACTTGGCTGCAAAGCAGAAACCCCAAAGTTGTCTTAACTCAACAGTGATATTTTTTAGTGTTTATGTGCTGGCGCTGAATGTCTTTTTTGAATGATGGAAAGCTGACCTTCTCCGCCGCGTTTCTGCAGCAACCAGATAAGATTTCAGATCGCAGCTTCGCTTTTTCTGTTGATGGTCTGTGGCTGTAGCCCAGGAAGCGCTGTTAGATGTCGGGCTGTTTATCTGGAGGATCAGTTGCATGTCTGGCTAACTTTGGGGGTGTGAACGATGTTCAGTGCTGAAAGCAAGTGCAGGGGAAGGAGCTGACGAGCAGAGAGCGGATCCTGTGCTTTCAGAGCGTGGCTGGCCAGCCAGGTGAGGTCCAGCCACATCTTCAGAAATACCAGTATGTGTTGGACCTTTAGAGGTAAGTAGATCTGGGCTGTTGAAGAGGCATCCTCCTCCTTCATCTTTCATTTCCATTGAAACTGCTTGTGATTTTGTTGTATTTTTAAGCTGGTGACTGTAACATTCTTTTTCAGGGTGATTCATTAAAGTTTCAGGACCTTATTGCACATCCTTTCCTCGCAGGTCAGTGTCAGGGCAAGTGTGTTGCAGAGATCTCCTTGCTACATGGATTATTTATGTGGGAATGTGTAGGACCTGTGTGGGCATTTAACAGCTGCTGGTTGGCAATTCTGTGTGTAGGAGCATTGTCCTGGGTGGTGCTGGTCAGGGAGGGTTGGCAGCAGCCTCAGCTTGGAGTCCCCTTCCTGGACGGGCAGTATGGAAGGAATGGTGACAGCAGAAACCACTGAGCCTTTGTGGTCCCCAAGGGCAGGGGGTTACAGTGTGATGTCTTGAACATGTGGGTGCTGTTTTTATGGCTGCAGTGAGCTTGGGGTGCTTGTGGGGCTGGTCCTACTGAGTGGCACCGATGTACTCCATGGCAGCTACAGTGTGTCTGTGCCTGCTCTGTCTGCAGGTGATGACCAAGCCTCCTCCCTGATTGTTGGGTCCCTCGTGGTTGGGTGTCCCTGACCTCAGAGAAGAGCTCTCCCAATGTGTGCAGGGTCATTACTCTTACTCTCTCATCTTTTACTGTGCTTTGTCAACCTGGACCAGCCTGGCATTTCATGCATGTGGCTGCTGCTTCCCATTTGAGAGATGGGCTCTAAAAACCTAGTTATATTTTATTTATTTAATTTATTTAGGGCTGAGTTCAGCTAAGCAAGTTTGCACTTTCTCTAGGTTCTAGTGATTGACATTGTGTTTGAACACCACATTCAAAGCTAATATTTCTTGCAGATGCTGAGATAAGTATCTGTAAATCTTTGCATTTACCATTATCCCCAATTTTCTTGTGCAGTGCCTGCTGTCACCGTATAAGGGTATTTATCCTGCACATAATCTGATTGGAAAATAAGGCTTTGAAACAGAAAGGAAAATACACATTTCAGGTGGTGTTAGAAATGTCAGTTGTGGATTCTTAAACAGTCCTGATTGTCTGCAGGCTTTGGGGCATTTGGGTTTTCAGCCCCCTATTGTTACATCTAAAGCTGCTTATTGGAGTCCGCATAGGTTAGAAAGACACCTTGTTCTTGACACCCTCAGAAGTCTGCCTTTCCCCCACCGTGGAGGATGGCTGCTCACAGCCCAGCCAGTCAAGTCTTAACCCTTGGCTTAGACAGTGTGGGGCCGAACAAAGAGCCGCAGCTTTCAGATGGAGCAGAATAAAAAGCTATTATTTCATAATAATGCTCTACTCTTTCCTTCCAAGGATTTCCTAAGGACTTTACAAATAGTAAGGCCTGGGCAGTCACCCCCATGACTGAGAGCTGGAGAAGTGGCTGTGTGTGGGCATCTGAAGAGCTGAACATAAGGCGTAATCTCTGCCCTGGGGTGGATTCAAGCCTCAAGTCCCCTGTGCTGTTCATGTTTGGGGCCAGGAGAGCCTCCTGATTTGCATTGTTTTGTACCCATTTCTTAGCTTTGTTTCAGCTCCTTTACCTTTTCCAGTCCTTGTTGGGTCTTACATTAGGCCAGTGACTGTGGGATCAAGGATGCTCTCTGCATGGTCCGGATGGACTGCTTCATGCCATCCCTCAAGCAGGGAAGATGGAAAGATTTCAGTGCTCACGTAGATTCCACTGTGGGGGTGGTGGGAAACCTGGGCTGGTTATACCCAACCCTCTGCCTCTGCCACCATCACAGCATCAGGAGGGGTTGAGGTGTCTTTTTGTGGAGAAATGTGCTTGCAGCCCCTTGTCCCAGTGGTGGGAGGAGAGGGGGGTATGGGGTGTCTTCCCTGTAATATCTAGTCCTGTCATTGAGCAGGTCAGACCTCTCCTCAAATTAAAAATGGGAGTTTCTCTTACCAGTGAGGCTGAGAATCTTTGTTCTTTCATCCATCTTTTCTTGCCTTTGTGGTTCTCTGGGGCACAAACAGGATCTGTTTTAGGCTGTGAGTTTTTTTCTTCCCCCATCTCTTCTTCAATTGCACCTTAAAATCGGCACCTCCAGGAACGTTGCAGACTCTCAGCTTGGCATGTGGCACTTCTGCCCAGCCTGGGGCCAGCTGTGTCTGGCTGTGAGCAGCAGTGGGTGAGTAGTGCTGAGGACCTGCTGTTCCCATGGATGTGGGTACCAATATGGAGGGAGCACATGGCACTGCCCTCTTTGTCCTCACTTCATCCCTCAAAGACCTCCCTCTGGTCAGCATTACAGACGGGTGGATAGATCAGCTGCCATTTTCTCTTTCAAACAGTGACAATAAGTCTCTTTCCTTTGCAGGGACAATTAGTTTCTTTCCTCTGCGAGGTGTTTGGTTGGAATGGGCTGACCCGTCTTCTTGGAAGGAGGGCCCTTGTCCCTTGTGTCCCTGGGAGAAGTCACAGCATGGACCGTTTATGGTTTTTCCTTTTAACACAGTGATGGCGGCTTTGTTTTCTACACTTAGTTTGCATCTAAGACCAGGACATGGCTCATGCTGTGTCCCTGATCCAGTGTTTAAAGCTCTGCTGTGATATAAGTTTGGCCTGGGCCCTGCAGGGTTTAGCTTAATTTTTAAAGCTCTCAATGTGAATAATTCCTTGCTGAATGCAGATCGCAAGAGGGGATATTGATTTAAAGCTTTAAAGCTGGTGGTTATGGATTAAAAAAAAAAAAAAAAAAGAAGAGGAAAGAAGGAGATTTACTGTAGTCAGAGCTGGTTGCCTAAATGTTAGTCCCTTACAGACAGGCTTTTGCTGAGCTAGGTGTGGGAATGGCAAGGAAGCCTGGTGAATTTTAGCTTTAAATTGTTGGCTGCTGAGAACCAGCCCTGGGATACGCTCGACAGCCGTTTGCTATGCCAGGGGAGCATTTGCTGCTGCCTGAGCTCTGTGTGAGTACAGACATGCTATGGGGCTGCAGCAGCTAACCTGGACCTTTCCTTAGGATAGGGGATCAGGGGGAGGATGTGTTGGGTCAGGGTGATGCTGCTGTGCTGTCACACACAGGGGTGTAACTGGGGTGGCAGGTGGGGAGCAGAACTCAGCAGAACAGGGGTGTAGAGGCTCGGAAAGAAAATTGTGGGAAAGGAAGCTTTGATAGGGAAGATGCAGCAGAAAATAAAGAGAATTAAAGGCAGGCTGTATGTCCAGTTAGCAGACAGGGCTCTGAGGTCACTAATGCTGGTTATTTGGATTTCAAAGAGGATCTTATTAGCTTCTGTGGCGGAGAACCATTAATCAGTGGGGTGGGAGCTCGGGCTGGCTGGAGAAATCAGTTTTCAATGTCCTTGATGTCCTGCTGGGCTGGCACTGCAGAGCATCCTGTACAATGGTGGGTTTGTCTGGGATGAGGCACTTCCAGCCAGAGGCACTATGCGGGGTGGGGAACGCTAGGCCCCTCTGCCTGGGATCAGTGCAGGGATACATGGATGTTGTGTCCATGCAGACCCCATTGCAATTCCTGTCTTTATGCTGCTGTCCCAGGGAGTATTGTTGAGCTGCTCTAAACGAGTACAAAAACTGAGTTACATACCTTTGACAAGCACCCAGTTAAGTTTGCTATTCCACAAGCACTAAATGGGATTGGGGAAAAAACAGTGTTTCCAGGTGTGACTGTTTGTGATCCTTTGGAAATATAATCTCTGGCCTGCCTTTTTGTTCCATTTGAGAACATGTGCCCAGGAGCCATTTCCAAAGGAGCTTTAAGCACAGGACTCAAAGTAACATTGAAACTTTGTGAGTTGGACTTGCACAGCAGCCTTACTCTCCAAGCCTGGTGCTTTAAAAACCTCTGAAAGAAGCCTCTTACTGTTTGGAAGAGTCCTTTGCTGTAGAAGGATGCCATAAATAATGTAGAAGGAGACCAGAGATGGAGTCAGAGAAGGGTTGCTTAGAAAAAATTAAGACATGGATATGGTGGTAGAATCTGGAACAAAATGTTTTTGGCAGTTTTTTCCCAAGAAAAGTGTCCGAAACCTCCTTGCTTGCAAAATTTAAATTTTTGCCAAAACTTGTTTATCTGGGATTTGATCTAACACTTCGTTGTTATTTAAATCCTCCAAATGCCATCAGAGGAAGATATTTATCAACAATTACTAGATCCAACATCCATAAACCCCAGTAATTTCTTCTTCTACATTTAGATTTAAATCCCCAGTCTGATCCATTGAGACTTTGTAGGGACTGATAAGCAGAGTTTTTTAAAAAAAGGACAATAAAAATGGTTTTTGTGTAGAAATTACGGTCATTGCTTTGAGAAACTTGATTAAGATCAGCAAGTCTCTGGCTGGACTGAGTATACTTAAAATCCCTAATTGTCTGGATTTTTGTCTGCAGAATGAATTTATAAGAAAAAGGAGAACCCAAGCCTACTATTTCAACACGCCTGGAATTCATGAGTAGAGCTGGGTTTCAGAGGCTCCTGCCTTGTTTTGGCTAAGTCCTTAAAATGGAGATCTGGAGATTAGCATGGTGGGCCTGGGGTCATCTCTTTGCAGAATGTGTAGTCTCAGACACACAAGATCTTTTTCTTCAGACGTCCCTTCTGGTTGTGATGTTTGAGCCTTTGCCTTGCTCCCTGGCTAAGAGCAGCGTTAATCATAGGACTGGAATTTGTGACTTAACCAAAGAGGCGTTTTAATGCTTTTCCTGTCATCGATCAGTGGCTGGAAGCCACTGTCTCAGTAGCGTGTCCACATTGACCTCTGTGTTGGTGCTTGATGGGTTCCCATCCTCCTGGGTGCCTCCCAGCCCAGGAATGCCTTCCAGCATGCCTGTCTTTCCCCTTTGGAAAGGGATGCTCTGAACTTGGACCCCTCAGAGACAGAAAAGAGGCTTTTTGTGCACGCTGCAAAGGGCTCTTGTGTCTGCAGCAGGGCACGACAGAGACCTTCCTTCTGGATCTGTACTTGGAGAACAAAAAAAAGCCCTTGCATCAGAACTTGCTATTTATATTTCTAGCTCTGAGACTCCTCAGCTGCATTATTAATGAAGCGTTTACCAATTAAGATAGATGAGTCTGCTCTTGAGGGTGTTTGTTAAGGTAAGGAACCTTATTAGCATATCTGATAGATACAGTGCCAGGTGCTGATTAAAACCTTGTTGACTCCCCAGGGGCAGAAGTCTTGAGGAAATAAGGTGGAGAAAGTTGTCCTGTTTCCTGGCTTTGGCCATGCAGGGAGCAGGAAGAGAAATTCAGCATCCCTCCCCAAAGGCAGAGCCCTGAGCTTGTGAGCAGCTTGAAATGGGCATGGGGAGGAAATTAATCAGCCTGGATCAGAAATTCCAATAGCTGGAGTGATGCAAGTGTGATTAATGCCTCCTGAATGCAAGAGGTGGCAAGATGCTGGTTTTGCTGCTCTTGCAAGGCTAGCAGCCTGTCAGGTGAGGAATTAGTTTCCCGTGTTGACCCTATGGGTTTCGGAGGTCTGGAATCGATGCTTGCCTATGTAACAGTGTTTCAGCAGCTCACTAAATTAGGTTTGCAGGCAAAATGATGCTGTGAGGTACAGTCAACCCACATATGAAACCAATTTCCCTTTGAAGCAGCACTAAAGAGAGCGACCAGAAGAGAAACAAGATCATCTTTAGGTCTCTCGTGACCTACAAGAGTTGAGAAGTGTGTATTCGCTTTCCATATTTATTATAATATGGCAAAGGAACTGTATTGTAGGCTTCAATGATCCGCATGTGAAGAGCGTCTTAAAATAGACTTCAGATCTCCTTGGAACATACATATGTGTTTATAATTTTACAGCTATAAAAATATATATTTACTGAATACATGTACTTTGTTTCTCCATCTGCTAAATATAGTCATGTATGAAAGTTATATAGAAAATGTAATTTTCCCCTGAATTATCCTGCTGTCAGTCTGCTTCAATTTCAGCGTCGGCAGAGGCGAGGGCGAGTGGAGATGGGCACTGTTGTGCTGCCAAGCAGGTGTCTGGGAGCGGTTTGCCTCAGGATGGGGATTACTGGAGGTGGGGTTGGTGGTACCAGCTATTATGAAGCTTTGTCCAACAGTTCATGAGATAAGATCCTGTTTCCCGATTTGCTTGTCATTTTCTCAGGGTTTTAAACATCCATGCTTTCAATTTCCATGCTGTATGTCGACCTCAAATGGTTTGATTTTAAGGGAGAAAAAAAAAAAGATTATAAAGTGGTCCTGCCATTTTGGAGAGTAAGCTTGGAGAAAAATGTTGTGTTCATCCTGTTGTAGATGTCCAGAGAACAGAGAACTTTTCTTCGAGCTTGCTGTGAGGCTCAGTGCAAGGGGAATGGGGAGGAGGTGCCCATTTTGCAAGTTTTTGCTGTCCCTCTGCAAACGTGGTCAAATCCAAGAAAAGTTGGAATTTGCATGTCCTCAGCAGAGATTTTTTTGATTCTGGCAGCTGGTAATTACCCAAGTGCCTTCACAATGGACAAAGCTCCTTCCCACATGGCTCCCCAGGGAGGCAGGGCTGGATGCCGGCCATCCCCAGCCAGTGACTCCTGTCACTAGAGTGTCTTGTCCTCTAAGAGCTGCTTTGGGGAGCAGACACAGAGTGGGGAGTGTGTCCCTAATCACAGCAGGGCAGGCAGGTGGGACTGGGCCTGGCAGGACACTGGAATACAGAGGTGCTTTAGGCGAAGGTAGAAAATGGCACAGTGGCTGGAGGAGGGAGACTTCTCAGGGTCAGGGAGAAGCATGGGATGGCGTTGTGCAAGAGGGACACGCCAGGTCAGTTTGTCTCACTCTGATATTTCCTAATTGTGCAGCTGGAGTGACAGCCCTCCACCGGATGCCGTGTCTCCTGTGCACAGTCCTTGCAGAGGGCCGCAGAAATGCTTGCACCACTTTTGGGAGATCAGCAGATGGTTTCTCTAAAGAGAGCCTGAAATGTGACTGTTGCTAAAATCGGTTTTTACAAAAACCACAAGTTCTTTAAAAAGAGGATCATTTCTCTCACAAACTCCAGCTCAAATAGTCTTTAAAATAAATACACTTCTGTGGCGTCTGCAGTTGGGCCTGGCTGGAGAGCCTGGAGTCTGCCTTGTGAGAAGTGTCATGACTCTAGAGTTTGTTTTGGTTCATTTTTGGAGTGTTCTGCTGAGAAGGAAGGAGCCAGGCAGTCATCAGAACAGTCCCTGGGTAGGATCTGGAATGGGTGACTCCACCATTCCTGTTTCTAGTCCTCTAAGCTTGGAGCAGGAATTTGGAGAGCCGTGAGAAACCAGTCACCAGCAGTGTGTCTCCAGACAAGAGGCTGCTGAAGAAGATGCTATCTCTTTGTGGTTTATTCCTGTCTGCTCTTTCCGGACCCCATCCCTGATAGGATGTGAGTGTTTCTGGTTGGTTTTTGCAGCAGAGCAAGCAGGTTAGCAGAGCTCTTGGACCTCCTGCTTCCCGACTTGCTGGTGTGCTGTGATGGCAGCATGGCAAGTCATGCTGCTGTCTGCAGATGTGCTGAAGCTCCAAAAATGACCACAGACCTCTGGCACACAAAGGGAGGTTTCAGCTTTGCACTCCTAAATGCCAAGGATTAACATGCTTCTTGTATTTGAGCTCTCATATGTGTCCAGCTGCCAGGGTGGAATTTTGTAGCCCTGGGGAGTGCAAAGGTAGCAATGCATTAACTTCAAATGGTGTTACTGGGTTTTTCTTTCAGAACCGCAGTTTGCTCTCGAAGGAGCATCCCAGTAAAGGGCAGCCTGCCCATTCCTTTGGCCTGGCTTTCCCTACCACGTGTGTGCTGTGGTGGAGTTGGATGCTTGTGGGAGTGGGTGGGTCCTGTGTCTGAGACAAGTTTCTTTCCTTAAGGATATGATTTACTGAGAGACAACAGGAAGGATAGTTAGTGGGGTAAAGCCTGCATGAAATGGGACCACAGCGTGGTCTTTCAGCTCTGCCTGTGGGGAGCTGGGTGGGTGGCGTGTTTGCCAGTGTTTTCAGGGATTCCTTGTAAGCATTTGACGAACATTTGCTCAAAACTCAAAACCAGTTTCTTTCTTCTGTTGTACAAAAATGCTACCAATGAAAATAGACAAGCTCTCTGGGTCATTTCCAGATGCCCTTAGTAAGACAGAAGTGTTTATTTTTTATGGGCCAATTTTTGTAGTCTACCGGAATGTCTTGTACTGTTAATGCCGCATGGAGCAATAACTCTGCAGAGTGTGTTTAATAAGAGCAATGTGCTCTCAGGGATATTCAAATCTGAAGTAGTTTCCTCACATGTACACACTCGATAGTGTGTGTTGTGAAACATCTGGGTCCGGGATTGCACTAAAGAAATCAAATGGCCAAGTCAACCTGAAAGTTGTACCAGGGCTCTGCCTGGAGAATCACCATGTGCAGCCCTCTTCTCTGCTGCAGGGCCCTTGAGCAGATGGCCTGGCTTTTTTTTATCCCTTTTCCTCCTCCTCCTCAGGATTTGCAAGTCAGGAGTAAAACTCAGCTTTGAATTTTCCATCAGCGTAAGGAACCGTAAGTCCAAAAGGCTTTCTGGCTGCAGTTACATGGTTGTGTGGGAGGCAAAGAGCCCTTGGTTCTCCTGTCTCTGCATCCGCCCTTCTCCTGCTGTGGTTCTTGGCTTTAGCTCCAGCTCTGGGCTGCCTGTTGCCAGTGGTACTGGAGCGGTGGGTGGCTGGTGTAGGAGGATGTTGGCGGCAGCCTTGGTGCCTTCAGCCTCTAGGTTCCTGCCTCTCAGAGGTCTGCAATGTGATGCTGCTGACTCTGCCTTGCTTTGGGGCTTCTTGTGCCTTCCACCTGCTCTGTGACCTGAGTGTCTCCAAGGGAAGTGATGGTAGGCATCTGGGGGAGAGCATACATGCAAGAAATCTTACATAGATGCTGCCCCAGAGCCCTCAGTGAGAGCTCTCTTGCCACTGGACATAGTCCTGGCAGAGCTTTTCCATTAGCTCCATGAGGAATGAGGTTGCTTCTCCTCAGAAGGAGCCTTATCTGCTTTTCCTGGGTTCTCTGTGCTTTACTGCAGGAATGGAGAGGGGTGGGACAGGCAGCGGCTGGAGGGCTGTGCTGCTCCATTGGGTGCTGTGTCAGTCGTGGCACCACAGGCCGGGACATGGCCATTTGGGTGAATTTCCTTCTTTTGTTTGACCTTAAAACCTATGTTTCAGGGAGTGATCTTTAAGGTTTAACGTTTCTGATAGGAAATCTGCTCAACACTGACTTTCATCAATGGCTGCTGCCCTTCAGAAATGTCCCTGGCATCTTCGTGTCCCTCTCTGGTGTGACTTGTTTAGAAGATTTTGCTGCAGAGATGGAGGAGGTCTGTATACAGCTTCATCTTGCTGAAGGAGCTGGCAGAAAAAGCAGGAGTCAGGGAGTTGTGGTGCTTTTTCTGCCTTTGCTTCATAAAGGAAAGCAAGACCAAGAGCTTGACTTTAAGGGTGTCTGAAGTTGCTATCTGCAGACTGGGAGAATGTCTCCCCCTTGGCTTGGAAAGGCAGTGGGCTGTGTTTTACATGAAGCCTGTTCGGCGTGACTGGCATTGCACCATGTACAACAGGGAAACCAGCTAGCTCCCGTTTTAAATAAGGGTGGGAGACGCAGTGGGAATCGGCCCTGGAGCAGACTGCTTGTTCCGGGCGTGGGCAGCTTGCCTGTGAAGTGTGTCAGCGTGGGTGAGGGAGCCAGGAGGGACTGAGACACTCATGTCCAATGCTCACAGAGGGTCCTTCCTCTGGTACTGCACCAGTAATTTGAACGACATCTAAGTTCCTTGCTGAAACCTGCTTACAGATGTTGTAAAGTCATGCTAAGCCCTTCCCAATGTGGTTTCCTGAAGGGACCGAGTTCCAAGGATCTGGGACCCTTCTCCCCTTCATGTTCACTCTCTACATTCTCAAAGTGTGTGCATGTGGGATGGACTGTGTCTGCAAAGAGCTTGGCTTAAGCCTGAGCTATTCCAGTCAGTGCTGGTAGGCTGGGGGCCCCTGAGGAGTGTCTTATACTCTTGTATATGCTGTGTGTGCTTCTTGGGGGTGCTGAGAGGAGCAAATGGAAAGTTATAGGCTGACCAGGAAAAGCATTTCCTCAGGAATGCAACACCTGGTTTCCCCTACCCCCACAGCTCATGTTCTAGAAATCAAGACCCTTTCTCTGTGCTTGTAGATCCTAGCTGCACTCTCACCTGTCAGCAGGAGGAGGAGATAAATCAGGGTCTTGCTGGGAGAAGCCCAGCACAGTACAATTTTGGCCTAAATATTATACAAATGTCATGATGGACCATACAGCTCTGGTCAGCTGTACAGCTGGGTGTGCGGTGGTGGAGGTGGGTCTTTTCTTGTCCATGGAGCTGACAGGGAGGAGTCCTGATGACTCCTTCAACAATGCAGGTTTTGGTGTAATGGCTGTGCTTGGTAGAGGTGATTTTTTTGTACAGCTCAGGTGGTGTGCTGAACCCAGACTTACCAATGTGGACAAAAATCACATGGGTCGTGGTTTTTTTACCGTGCTTTACCTTACAGTGTAGGTAAAGGGCCTTCAGTCAAGGGCTGTCTTCAGGGTCTGGATGGTTGAATAACACTTGAAGGAGAAAATGCTTGTGCTGAGATGGTGCTGGATCCCATGTTCTGAACAAGCCTCACAGTTGTCTTTATCTTTTGTATGTCTGTCTGCAGAGCAAGAGCAGTAATTAATGCACAATGGCTCTCCTGGGTTCTGCCAAAGCCAATACTGGTTTTCCAAAGTCAGCTCAGAAGTAATGAAAGTGCAGTTTTGGGCAGGGCGGTGGGTCAAACATTTCTCCATTTGGCTCTTGCTGCTTTGATTGTCAAGCATCACTTGAAGCTTTTCAGTCAGCATTAAAGTGAGAGCATCAGTCTAAACTGAGGCAGTCCTGGACATCAGATGATTACATATTTCAAAAAGTTACCTTAGCTTGACCTTGGACGAGGGGAATGGCCAGCCTCACATTTATATATTTTTAATGCAGCTTTTAATTTTTAACTTCTTTCAAACAGTCTTTTTTCCTTCATAGATCTTTTCTTCCACAGCATTTTGCAAATGCACCAGTCATTTCCTAAGGAGCTGAACTTCAGCCTGCTCCTTAAAATACCCCTGTGAGTCCCAGAAGGGACATTATCCCAGCTTTGTAGTCAGGGAAACCAAAGCCCAAAGAGAGTGAGAGCTCAATTTCAAAAGTTCCAGGCAGTTGCGATCCAGGCAATGGAAACCAGGGATATTTTCAATGGAGTTGAGTCTGTGGCCCCTCCGAGCCAGATGGAAGACCAGAGGCTTTTGGAGAGCTGGAGTTCCTGTCTTGTTCAAGTGCTGCTTGCCAAGAGAACACTCATTTTGAAGAAGCAATGTCAGGGTTTGGTAGAAGGATCTGTGTGTGGGGCTGATGTGGGCTGGGCGGTTGGTGCCACATCACCTCCCCAGAGGCATGGGACAAGGGTGAGAAGGACGCTTAGAGATTGCCAGCCAGCGGGGCCAGGGAGAGTTGGGTGTTTTAGGAGTGGATGCAGGTTGTTTGAGAAGGCTGAGACCACACAGTGGCTGGTGGTTTCACGTGTGTCTCTGGAGCAGAGGGGAATGATGAGATACGTACCACATGCATGCCTCTGCTCTGGCTTGATGTGGTCTCCCCGAGTGAATCAGAGCTTTTGCTTTGAAGGCAGAGGAGGGGGAAGGGACTGTCTTTGTTCTGCTTTTTGGAGAGCGCTGGAAATCCTTCAGACCAGAAGACTACACCCTTGATTACCCTCTAGGTTATTTGCCCCATATTGGAAGTATGACTCTGTCATGTGAAAAATTTGATTATTTATACAGTTAATGTTTAACAGAGTTGGAGTATTAGAATTAAACAGGGGACGAGCTTCCAACTTTGCATGGTTAAGGGCTAATAAAACTTCTCTGATCCAGTGTTTTCCTTTCGCCAGAGGGGATTTTTTTCATTAGCTTTGGAGTGTTAAAAAGAGGTCTCCTGTATTTGAGGCAGATTGATCTGTTGGCTCCAGACAAAGAGAACGTGCAAAGGTGTCAGCTTAACTATCCAGTTGACGCAGATACAGGAAGCCAAAAATTTCAAGGTGAATTTAATTGGTATCTTGAGTGGCAGTAGCTGGATCCAGCATCTGCCTTGGATACTGGGTGATATCCGCAGCCCACCGTGGATGTGGAGGAGCTGGATGAACACTGGTAGGTGGAGAGTAGCAGGAAGCTGGACTGCCCCACACTGGCTTTGTCACTTGTGCCAGCCTCCACCGTGCTGTTTCATCTGTCTACTTGTTGCAGGACAGCCTGGAGATGTCAACTGGTCACCCTTCAGTCATCACATCTCCCAGGGTTGTTGACCTGGGATAGCATTTCCCAAGCATTTGGCTTGAGGATTTCAACAGTGTGACCAGGGCAGCCCCATGGCTGCTGTGGTCCAGGGATAAGTAGGAGAAGGGAACGGTTGGGATTGGCTGAACTTAACAGGGTCTGCGACGGTTACAGTGGATTTGGTTTTCATTTCTTTTTAGTTTAGTTTACTCAGACTTATGGGTCTGGGGGTGTCTCACCCCAACAGACTTCATACCCACTGCCCAAATCCAGCAATGTCTCTTGGTGGCAACAGAGCTCTCAAAGCCATGGTTCTTACAGGCGTGTAGTTGGACATGATGAGGGTGCTAATGTGAGGTTTCACACCTTCATTAAGGGGAAGGCTGAGGAATAAGGGCTTCATGGCATCCTAGAGGCCCCAAGATTGCGACTGCCCCAGAGGCATCCTCAGTGCTGTTGCTCTGCATTGCTCACTTAAAAATCAGGTTGATTTTTAGCAAACCACCAGGACTGAAGGCAACCATGACTGCAGACCTGCCACTTGTATTTTAGGTGTCCTGATTATCTGCTGTGAGTTTTCTTTCCCTGTTATTTCCCACGCACTCCTGTCTGCACAAATGCTGGATATACTGTGGACACAATTTACTTCTCCTTTGGGCTGGTGTACTGATGCAATTGATAACTCTTACTGGGCTGGAAACAGCCATTTTTAATTCTTTCCTTGTGACTGGAGGAACAAGGGGGAATGTATGAAAGCAAGGCTGTTGGAGCGGCTGTTGCATGGGTGGAAAATCCACAGATGATGTTTTGCCTTTGTAAGTGTACATTGTGAGCATGAAGGGAACTCTGCTCCTCGTCATCCTTCCAACCATTTCTCCTCACTGTAGATGACGTAGGAAACTGTACTGAAGAGTTTTGTTCTTCCAGTTCCACCCACGAGCATCACCTGCTTGTTGACTGAATGGAGTGAGACACTGCTTTCAGCTCTCCTGGGAAGTGTTGGTCTCTCCATCCATACTGAGTTCATCTCTAGGTTTAATGGAGCAGTTTCTCTAAACAAGGAACTGAATTGATTTTAAAAGATTACACCTCCTCTGCAAGATATCAAGGTCATGATCTGTGAGAGCAGCCTATAGACAGATGCACTCATCACTCAGATGCATTTAGCTTTTATTTTAAAATGTCTGTTTTTATTTGCATTTCACTCACTAGGTCCAATATTTGGTGCTTCCTCCCTCAGCTGAGCCCTCAACATAACACAGAAGTCTGTGGGGTTTCCATCTCCTGCAGGGGAAATGCACAGAGTGGAAACTGGTTCCTGCAGGAAATGGCAAGTGGAAAGTGTAATCTAGCATAGAAATTTTTATTTTTTAAAGACAAGTGGCAATGCCCTGCCCTTCTGCTGCCTTGTGTGCTCCTGGTCTGTTTCAGATTTTAATAAATTTCTTGTTTATCTTGAGGAAGCAAAATAATAAGTAATGGCAGTTGCTCTTCAGAGAGAGGGAGGCTGCTGAGGTTGGAATAATTTTAATTTGGTGTGTGTGTTGTGTTGAAGGACTGTTTGCTGTTGAGGTGAGTGCATCGGTGTCAGAGCCCATAAAGGTTGACCATTCCCTTTGCACACAAGTGTTGGGTGTGAAGTTTTGCAAAAAAGTCTCTTAGCAAGGGCTCAGGGAGAATTAAATTGGTCTTGCTGGGAACTTTGAGGCTCTTATCTCCTTTAGCTCTGGGTAAATTTGAAACCCAGCACAACTGGGCAGACACATCTTCCCTGTGTATCACTGGGCAATCCTAGTGTTGCTCCTCCAGGCAAGAATCGTCATTCAGTGTGTAGTGCCAGTCAAGTCTCAGTCCCCTGTAGATGCCAGAAACCCACAGCTGCTTCCTTCAGACACCCATCTGAAGTGATGCTGTGTTCAGTTTGGAGGTGATCTTGGCCTAAGTGTCATGTATACCCCTTCTGTGGGAATGTGGAGATGATGGTGGAGTACAGCAGTGCATCAGGGTGATGTTAACTTCACTGAGCAACTCAGATTACTCAGAAGCCATGACAAAAGTGGTTGTATCTGCTTAAAATGTTACAAGCTTTGGAAAGAAAATGGAGTTTAATTTCTGTACCTTGGGGGTTTCGAGATCATGCTTGCATCTTCTCGGAGTGCGTGTGATAACCAGGCTTCTTATGTGCCTCCACAGACTGGGGCTTGTCCACTGCAAATGGTTTGGTAGTGGTTGTTCAATGGTGTGTGCTGCAGGTTGGCATCCTGGCCGGAACTTCCAAGAGCCCAGCAGAGGTTGAGGTGGCACCTCTTGGAGGAGAAAATGGCCTTTGTGTTATCTCCTGTCTGTTCCTCAGCTGCAAAACCCAAGTGTGAGGGTACGTAATGCCTGACACACTGTGGGTGCAGCAAACTGTGGGAGTTGCTAAGCAGTGTGGAGGTGGGGTTAGCAGCATCCAGCTTTGGGGCAGTATGGAATCCACCTGCGCAGATACATTTTAGGTGTCATCTTAGTGAGAGCATCATCAGCCCTGACCACTCTAATTAGAGCAATTTATTTTGCAGTGGAGCACCATATTTAGTCAGTGGCTGTGGTTCCTGGAAAGCCCAAACATGGGAGTTTACCCCAAACCTTGCAGATATTACAGGTTGAGCCCTATGAGGCTATCTGGGGATAAGGCAGGGCTGGAGATTTCCTTCCTGGAGAGACAGCAGTGGAGCATGGGCTCCTTGCACACTTGTTCACTACTTCCCAGCCGCTGTCCCCTGGCCCTTGATTTGCTGCCAGACCCCTCTGCCTTGGTTTCCCAGACAGGGGAAGAGGAACTCTGGTCCTGCTCAGCATGGAGCAGGGAAAATGGCAGGGTGCAGCTCCCCAGGTGCACTCTGCCATCTGACCAGGAGAGAGATCAACTCCAAGCCAGGACATGTCACCCACAGTTTGTGGCTGCTCCTCCTTTTCTGGGGGTGCCTATGGACCTGATTTCAAGGGTCAGGGGAAGATCTCCCCACAATGCTTTCCCATCTCTTAAGTGGGAGTACTGTGTAATACTTGGGTTATGTGGTAATTAGGGTGACTCCTAAAACCCTTTGCTGAGATTGTGGGTAAAACCACCTTCTCTCAAATTACTGGCTTCCCTTTTCTAAAGGAAGAGAGGAGTCAAATTCTAGTTGCTTATCTGGTTTTGCTTTTTACTTTATTTCTATCCCATTATGCTGAGCTCATTGCATTTTTGGTTGCTTCCAGTTCCAATTTGAGATAAATGTGCTGATAACCCTTTGGCACATGCTGTGTCCGCCGCTGGAGAGCAGTGCCTGGCTTGTCCCACAGAGGATGGGGGCTAACCAGGAGCTTCAGGAGGCTGCAGAGGTGGAATTTCACCCCAATGAGGCTTTCAGGTTGTATTTCAGCCAGCCAGCAGATAGTTACCTGGGATATTGCAGCCCTTTCCCTTTCCCTTTCCCTTTCCCTTTCCCTTTCCCTTTCCCTTTACCTTTCCTTTCCTTTTTCTTTTTTCTTAAGAGGACTTAATTAGTGAAACAGATCTGTGTTTAGAGGAGCTGGAGACTCCATCAACTGCCAAAAGGGCCTCATGGCACATAATGGGAGAAAACCACCACTAAATGTTTCACATCACACTTTTCCCTTTTCTCTTCAATCCTGTATATTTGACATTAACTGCACAATATAGGTTTCCTTTTGTTTTAATTGTGTTGAATGCTAGGAAGAAGGAAAGGATCGCTCCTTTGTTTTTCTTTCTACTGTAGCCCCAGCCATCCTGATGACAGATCTTGTCATTACACGGTGTCATTTTAGATGTTTGCACTGCATCAAAAGCAAACGGAGGAGCCTGCAGTCTAGGCTGTGGGTTGAATAACAATGTTTTTCCAGGAGAAAAAAAAAAAAAAATCTGTGAAGTTTTTAATGAGAAACATGAGTTTCACAGAGGCAGCCTGTACACCGCTCCCAAGCCAGCAGAGCGATGGCTCCCATCTCCCTGGGTATCAGCTTTTGTGGCCCTTTGTGTTTCTGAAGGCTGTGAAGCTGTGGAGTCATCTTGGACTTGAAAAGCAGGAGGGCTCGTGTTTTCCTATGCGTGGTGCATCTTCCGGGACAGCTTTCCAGTTGCATGCTCCTTGCTAAAGCAGAGGTTGGTGATGTGTGGCTGAGAGATGCTGGGGACAATGTGTGTCCGGAAGGAGAAAGGGGAGTACTGAGGGGCTGAAAATCACTGCACGGGAATCTGCTTCTCCTGAAATGCCTGCATGCTAAAGATGGTGAAAACTGCTGATGCAGGAGAGCAGAGCATCTTTGTCGGGCATCTGTCTCCCAACCACATTCCTTTCAAGCGAGGAGGGCTGCTGGGGAAGTCTCTGCTCTGCAGACCTCCCGCTGCCTTCCTGACTTCTCAGAAAGGTCATGTGAAGACTAATGTGATCAAAAGGGTTTTTAAAGTGTTATTTAAAGCGTGTTGACTGTTCTGCAGAGGGTTTTGGTCATGCAGAATTGGGAAGTTTGACTGCTCGTCAGCCATGAACCAGAACTTCACTGCGGGGTCTCACCAGAGAGGACATGCTGGCAACTGAGGACTTTTATGTGGTTGCCTCTCTTGGGTTGGTCTTATCCCTCTTTGATTTTCCTTACAGTACATGAACACACTGCTTTGCTGTTGCCCTCTGAAGTGTGTTGAGGTTTTTGCGTGGTGGTGTTTGTACCAGGGAACCATTTGTGGGGCTTGGAGAAATGGCCGTGCCCAGAAAATGGCAGAGTCTGGCCTCTGGGCTCCATGGAGCTGACTCTGTAGCTGTCTGCGTAGTGTTGGATGTGATGCATAATTTGGTGGAACTGGAGGACACCCAAAAAACATCCGGTCCATGTGAAAGAGGCATAAAACATCCACCAGCAGGTTGAGTTGGGCTTGGGAACTGCCACAGCACATGTGGATGCTGTGTAAGGGCTCTCCAGTGTCGGAGTTGGTGCTTCTCAAATACCCTCAACACACTTTACCTGCACGATGGATAAAAGTTGTGCCACCCTCTAGATGTTGCACCTTGTGATGCGAAGTCCTCCAGCCTCTTGCTGGATGGTTCCTCTCACTTTGCAACTTACAGATTGAAAGAAAGCTGGAAAAACATTTTTTTCCATGTGAAATCAAGGTCTGTGCCTTTCCTTCACCTCAGTTTTTGCTGGATGTTGAAATACAGCAGTCAGTCTTCCAAAACTTGACACCACCCTTCACCTCCTCTTCTGGGATGGCTCTGGTCAGGGCTGTCACCATGGGCTGGAGACCAACCCAGCCACTGGTGTGCCAGCAGGTACTTGGATAACTCCGTGTCCTGGAATTGAGGTCCCTTTCTTCAGAAATACAGTCACAGAGTTTCCAAAAATTATTCTGGAATAAAATGTCAACAGAGGAGGCTGATCTGGAATAGCAATTGCTGAATAATTTATTCTGCAATGAGTAGATAATTTCCCTATATGGAGCAGCCCATATAAGCTCCAAAATTTAAGCTTTATTGGTTTGGGGGCCAGAGAGGGGAGGAAACCGCTAAGTTTTTGTGAAGTTACTGAAGTGAGTTAAGCTGTTTAAGTATAATAATATTTCTACAATATAAAGTGTATGTCTGTGGTCTCCTTAGTGAAATTCTCTCTCTCTCTATATATATATGTTTATATATGTAAAAAGAAAAAAAAAGGTGGGTTTATTCTAAATAAGGGCTGTAAAAGCTGGCAGGAGAGGGTAGTCATTCTGGTGCCTTCTCCTGGGGTCTGTGCCCAGCTCCTGAATGGGGGGTGGAGAGGAGAAATGGCAAAATGGTGTCACCTTAGAGTTTTTTCCACTTTGGAGATGCAATTTCAATGCAGAGCCCTTTTCTGTGCTTAAAAGGGAGGTTCTCGGAAGGAAGTTAATTGACCTTTTCAGCAAATTTGTTACTGAGACTATTACCACAAATGCTGTTGAAATGCTTTGTAAATACAATGTTCATTTAACAGCACTTCCAGTGACTTAGAAAGTCACACTTTATGCTCTCTTAAAAATTAAAGAGCTATTCTTAGTGGGAAAAGTGTCTTTTTGGGGAAGAATTTGGAGCAGATTTTCATATTGAATCTAGGCTGCCTCATTCCCTCGGAAGGCGTCTGAGGGCCAGGAAAATCATAACTAATAACTTCCCTATAAATTGTAGAGCTGCTATTTTAAGATCCGGTGTCTCAGGGAGGATCAGGGTGGTGTCCTGCTTCCCTCCATTGCTGTGTGATGCCCTGGTTTGATTCTGGTCCTTGTTAAGCTGGCTGCTAGTCCTGCCCTGTGCAAAACCAAAATGTGGGAAGAAAACAAGTCAGGAGGTTCTCAGGCTTGGTTTTGCTTTTGTTTTTTAATATTGGTAAATTGAGTTTGTGTTTTGATTTGAAGATGGCCGACTCCTGAGGCAGCTTTAAATGGTAAAATGTGCATTGAATGCAATATACCCTTGCATATTTGGAGACAAAATCCAAAGCTGCTCCCCAGCCTCAGGCTAAGTCCTGGAAAAGCTGCCAATTCAGGAGGGAGGTTATGTCTCGGAAAAGCAGGTCAGCAAGGCAAGCAGATACCTCAAGAGAAAAGGATGTCCATGGCTCTGGACCAACTTCTTCCACAAGCAGAGGGCACTCAGGAAGGAGCCCTTAAGCCAGGAGCGACAGGTTAAGGGCTCTGGCATAGGAGGCACTTTGCTTTACGGGTTGGGATTATGTTTTTGTGGAGCTAAGAGCTCTGTGAATCACCACATTAAAAAAGGCGATGAAGGGAAGAGCACCGCTCTGCTCGCTTTTGACTGTGATGAAGTTCAGTGATCCCATCATGGTGACACTTGCATGAAGGGATAAGAGGCAGTTCCTAATTAAAACCTTTTTATGTGCTAGAAGCCAGCTTTCTCAGCTGTTGGAAATCTGGGTGGCTTCATTGAAGTCAGGAGATGACCCCAGCTGAGCCTCGTGTGTGAGTTTTGGCATCTCCCATCAGCTTCCTTGAGGCAGCCGAGGTGGTGACAGCATGGGGCTGGCTTTGCTTTGTGGCAGCCTCAACTGATGGCACTCACGAGCCCAGAAGCTCTGGCAAAAGCGAATTTCCTCCCTGTGGATATTTTCTTTCATGCTTGAAAACAACCCTGCATCTGTTGCGCAAACACCTGAGCTGTAACAAGGAACCATGTTGCTCCTTGTTTGGATATAGCCACTTGTGAGCACAGAGAAAAGAGGGCTGGATGCTTTGGGGATGGTCACAGAAATGTGTTGCTTTTTCTCCCTTGACCATAGGGATGCTGCATTCACTGCTTCTACTAAAAAATGTACTGCACATCTTCATCTTTCTCACATTTCTGATTGTTTTAAGAAAAGTCTTTCTGTTCAAGATGGCTATAAGTTATACTGTAGCAGTAAAGAGCAGAGACTTGATGGCATTTTGCCACTAGTTATTGCATGGGCAGCACATTAGCCAAGATGTGGTGAACTCATCCTCTCTTCGAGCCCTTTCTGTTGCTTCAGAACCATCATTTGGATTGGTTTGAGTTGGATCTGACCTGCTAGCAGAGGAATTCAGCTTGCAAGGCTATACCTTAGCAGAGGGAATCAGTCCGAGCTTTAAAACCGGTTGTGTTTTTCTCTTTTTTGCCCAAACCGTATGTCTTCAGAGCAAGGGTTGCACATCTGGGTAGATTAAAAACCCATTTGCGGGCAGGTGTTAGAAGATTGTGGAAAGTGATGCTGGAAAGGGTGGTCTTGGCTTTGGGGCTGGCAACAAAGACCAAAAAAACTGGTTCTTAAGAATTGGATGGGCAACAAAGAGCACTCCAGGCTGGGGAGAAAATGGAGAACATTTTGGAGTATTTTTGGGTAAAGTCACAGATTGGGACTAGTTGTCTGGAGCATGGCCTTGGGCCAGACAACCCCCCCTGAGCTGGGTAGGGGGAGGGGAAAAACCTCAATTTCAGGCTCCTAGATAAACAAACACCAGAAATCTCGTAAGGGTAATAATGGAAATCACTGGGAAATTGAGTTAATACAAGGGCATCTGTGTAAGTGAATGCTCGGGACAGGGAAACGGCTTTGTCCTTTAACTCTAGTAATGCTGGAGCAGATGGGAAGCGCGGTGTGCTTCACGCATTAGCTGGCTCGGATAAAGAGCAAGGCAGAGGCCGGTCCTCTTGGCTGATTAGAGGTTAACAGGGATAGAAACCAGCGGATTGACTCTTCATTTGCAGGAGGTGTTGTGGGATCAGAGCAGATGGCAGAGAGAGCGTCCCTCCAGCTTACTCAGCTGCTCAGAGGAGCTTACGGCTCCCTCCAGCACAAACAGCCCCATTGCATCTCCTCTGTTTACAGCTGCAGCTCTTGTTTCTTCCCTGGCCTACCCGGAGAGGTGATGGAAGAGTATTTCTCCTAAACCTGTGGTAGTTGGTGCCCGAGGCCGTAGGTATGTGTGGGGACCCTTGCAGACGTGGTGCATACTCTCCAACTCATGCATATCCCTTTGTTTCAGCTCCTCCTGCGGCAGCTCAGCTGCTTGCATGGCTCCTTCCTGAGGTGATATTAATGGTCTTTGTTAGCTCTGTGAAAGTAGAGGTGCTTTTCCAGGATGGTAATGACTGGGCAGGGACAGGAGCATGGTGGGGACAGGGAGGAGGACTGCAAGGGGAAAACCTTTAGCAGCAGGAGCGCGGCTGCATTCTGCTGGGGCAGCATCCTCCTGGCCAGCCGTCGCCTGCTTCCTTCATCCCTACCAAGGTCTGTCTCAACAGCAGCACCTTTGCCTGCGGTCACAAAACAGAATAGCTTTGGGAAGGAGGGAGGATGGAAACTCATAGCAGCTCTGCTCATTGACTCACTGGAAGCCTGGATTCCCTATTTTGCAAGGGAGAAATGGCAATTGATTCAGCCTTACCCTCTTTCTTTTTGTCTGCCAGTGCTCTGAAAAGGCACATTTTATCTGTGTGTGACAACACCTGCCTAGGGTGCCTCTCATTGAGCCGCTGAATCAAAAGAGCAACAAGAAAAGTGGGTTTAATTGCACACATCTTCAGCAGAGTCTTTCTTGCACTGGCAGCACAAAAGGCCAGCCCTGTGCTGGTTGAATGGAGCCCGGGAGGGCTGGGGCACGCCGTACTCTCGTTACTATCGGAGGCAGATGATTCACTTTGCTGGAGCATTGTCATGTGCAAATGAGTTCATGAGCCCATCTCCTTTCCAACTGCAAGGTCAGGGACTGAGCAATTGTCAGCATCAGCCGGCTGGAGGAATTGATCTAGAAGCCGGAAAGCTTTGGGAGATTTTACTAACCTCCGCTTCCCACTGCCCGAGTACACCGACACCTTCCTCCCGTGGGTGTTGTCTACATTACAAATATTGACCGATTTTAAGTTCATGTTTAGAAAGCTGCTGTTTCGAGGCATGGAAATGTGACTGAGAACGGCTTATAAATAACACTCGGTGCGGCAATTATTATTCATTGCTAGTTATGGCTTTCACACAGTGGAAAAACAAATGGTTTTTCCACTAGGAGCTGGAGCTGCAGTCCGTTTAATCACTAAAGAGCTTGGAATCACTTTAGTTTAAAATAACTTTCCGCTGTGGTTTGGAAATTTAAAAAAAATATATTTGGGTCACGTTAACCTAGTGTATACAACTTGCACTGAGAATTTCAGTTTACCTCATCTACATCTGCTGAGCCCCATAAATATCCGTGTATTCGTTCCCATTTGGTTTCGCAGAGCTCCTGCCTGCCTGAAGATAGAGCTCCCCAAACACAGATTTGGAGTGGGGTTAGTCTGGCTAGAGGTGGAGAATCCTGGGAGCTGAGCACAGAGTACACGAGCAGTGAGCAGCCAAGCTGCTGTCTGCCACAGCCGCCCCTCTCTGGCTATGATGCAAGGGGATGTGACTGGTGCCTTCAGGAAGCTGCGTGGATGGACTTTCCATCACGTTGCTCCTAACAGAGGCTGCCCAAAATATCAGCCTCAGGTACTAGGAGGTTACTTGAGGTTTTGACAGCCAGGTGTGGGTGTGAGTTCTTTATGTACAGTATCCAGCCACATCCCACCAGCGGTCCATGCTCAGGGCAGGGATCTGGTGCACATTTCTCTCTGCTGAGCCATTCCTTGCCTCACTTCAAGGTTTCCACAAAGACAGAGACAAGCCTGTGGAGGAAACAGAAGAACCACAGTGCTGTGAAGAAATGCTCCCCACGTTACTCATGCGTTACTGACCCCCATCCTCTTGCACAGCAATGCCAGTGCAGCATCCTCAGGGTTAGGTCCTGCAGATGGCTGCTGCTCTGTGGTGCTTTCCACCCCTGCATGCCAACGCTTCAGGAAAGGCAGGCGACTGCCACGCCTGGGAAGAAAGAGCTAATTTTTTCCGAATGGCACAACTTAGCGAATGACAACTGTGACTTCTGTCTGGGCTGCAGTGTGAAATCTGAGGGATGACTATGAGCAGCAACTGCCAGAGGGAGCAGGGCTGAGCACTCGGGTTCCCAGCTAGTGTGGTAGCTGTGGAGTCCTCCTCTCTCTTGCAGGTGTTGGTGCCACAGTTATGAGAAGGGAGGGGGCTGTGCCTGGGTTTTGCTTGTTTCTGGGGTTTAAATTTCCATTTGGGGGTCTGCCTGTCTCCAGACTCCAGGTATTTCAATGTAACCAGCCTAAATGTTGGCTTTACCTTCAGTGATTTGCTGGAGGACACAAGACGAGGGGTCTTTGCAGCTGGCCTCATGGTGGGTTTGAGCTGCAGGATGGGCTAGTGGTTTCTCCTGATGGTTGGCACGTGGATATCTGGGTTAAAGATGTCCAGTTGAAAGACTCTCTGCTCTTACAGAACTGGAAGAGTTTGCACAACTCCTTTTTGTCGAGTAGGTTTAGAGATCAAAGAATTCTCCATCTTGATTAAAGATGCTTCTGTTGATGCATTAATGCTGTTGTCCTAATAGCAAAATCTCCTGCACTGGGGCCCCTGCTAAATGCTTGATCCTTTGTAACTATTTGAGAGCCCAGGAGGTTTTTTTTGTGGATCCATCCTCCTCCCAGCCTGCAGGGTTTATCAGCTCCAAAGAGGAGAGTGCTGCCCAGCTGACAAGTTTGTAAGTCTCACCAGTGTGGAGCTCACAAACTTCTGGAAAACAATTCTAGGGTCTGTTTTAATTTAAATCAGAGGTGCAATGTCCTGTGGCAGTAATACAAAGAAGGTCCTCATTCCAGTGTTTTGTCCCCATTTGTTGGGTTGGATGGCTGGGATTAGAAAGAGATGAGCTCATCGTGCCCTGTGTGCCCATGAACATTCATGGCACCTTTCTGTGATCTTTCTGGGGCAGTTGTGAACACTCAGCTCCTTTTGCAGCCTTGATCAAAGAGACATCCACTGGGAAGCTTCTGTGGTAAAAGTAGGAGAGGGTGTTCTGGGGCAGGGAGAAGGCGACGTTGTTCTTGGGACAAAGCTAGACTCCGGAGGGGCGTAATGAGTCTTTAGTTACAAAGATGGTGTTTAATTATTTCTTTTCCATGGTTTTCAAGCCTTGGCACTGTCACTTTGCTGGCAGCAAATCAAACACCAAGTTAGCTTATGTTAAGAACAGAAGACGAAGTCCTAGATAAGCACTGGGCTGTAGGAATGTCTTAAATTGAAATGTGCGGGGAGGACACAGAGGAGAATATGTCTTTGCTCTCAGTGCTATCCAGACCCTGTGTCAGTGATCAGGGCTGTGTTTCTCTCTACTGGAGTGCTGGTATCACAGCTCCTGGGATGCTTCTTTCCATCTGAAGGTACAGTGACAGCTGTACTTTTCCAGGGTTACCCATAGCTTTTCAGTGATAGTATCGGGTTTTTGTGGAGCAGGAGTGTGTGCTTCAGTGGATGATGAAGTAACCGCAGCAAAACCTACCTTTTAGCCACCGCTCTTCTCTGGGACAGTGATACCCATCACTGCTGAGCTGGTGTGCTCAGCAGCCATGGGTGCCGTGGTGCAGACCTGGCTACAGTGTGGTAGCTGCAGTCTGACCTCACATTAATGTAAGTATTCACAAATAATGCCTCTGCTCCTGCCAGCTCCTCTCTCTCCCACCCCCCC
>VZTH01011544.1:77904-109147 GCA_013397815.1 Aleadryas rufinucha
CCCCCCGCCATGTTTAATTTCTGACTCAGCTTTTGATAAATGTTTTGTAAAGTTCCTAGTTTATCTTAAATAGACCTGCTGTCACCACAGCTAAAATCTAAACCAGCACTTGACTTGGGGCTCGAGTGCCAGATGAACTTGGCAGTTGCTGACATACTGAATGGTCCTGTTCGATGTGCAGACCAGCTCTGAGTTGTGAAGACCAACTCTTGCAGCAGATGGGAGAGCACAGCTTTTGGGGTGCCTGAGAACAGCCTGAGAAGTATCTGGACAAATATTCTCTCTTGGGAGGCTGGATCAGACCACAGTTGATATGTTTTAAGACTTACACCTGTCTGAAACAGGTCATTTGGTTAAATGAGTTCCTCCAGCCTTATACCAGTTAGCCCCAAGTGGTGTCTGGCCCACGGTCCTGTTAAAGTAAGCATTTCAAGGCAGCGTTTATGGCCAGTAATTTGTCCTAGAGTGTTTTATGTGTGTGTGTGTGTGTGCCTGCAGGCGTACATACGAGGATACACATACATACTTGCTCAGGAACGCGGTTTCCAATCCTTTTAACTTGTTCAAAAAGTAAACTAGGGAGAAACTGGCAGTGAGTCGGAGCTGCCTGCCAAGCATTGCAAACCAGAGAAGTGGTAAAACATAAACACTTTGGAGTTTATCCTCGGGATTTATATAGTTTGGCTGCCGGGGGACGGGCTTGTGTGGAGGGGGAGGCTCGTCAGCCCCTGGCCGTGCTGCTCCCGCGGTGCTGAGCCCAGCACCTCCACAGCCGCGCTCCTGCTCCCGGCAGCCTGCGAGCAACAGGGAAGTGCAGGGCTGTCCATCCCTCCTGTCCTGCTCTGCTGGCCACATGGGGTGGCTTTTGGGTGATGGCAGCAGAACAGGTCTGCTTTTCCCCCGCCCCGGCACTAAAGTAAAAGCAGACCTCCTTGACGCTTAATCAGATTTGAATGTGGTTTTTGGCGTGGCTTTAAAGAGACTGGCAGTGAATAGCTGGTTTTGATGCCATTTATTAAAAACCTCTGGTAGAATTTGTCTCCGAAAGCCTTTGTAAGAGCTGGCAAACGCACAAGGGTTTGATGCAGTTAATGTATTTTAATCTTCACCCCCCCACACTCCTTCTTTTCTGTCGCTAATTGTAGGGCTCTCAGCTGTCTGCTGCCTTCTCCGGGGGGATGGCAGGCTCTGCAGGGACCTGTACATACACAGGCTTAATAAGGTTGCAGTGGCATGGAGAAAAGTGAGCATCCTCCTCAGGGAGGAGGGCTAGGATGGGCGTTGTGGGGTGCCAGGTCTCACACCATGTTCTGACATGGGGACACCGGATGGCCCTGGCCATGTTAATTAACCTCCTGGTGTAGCTTCACTCTCCTTGGAGGAACAAGGCAGATGAGTGTGGGAAACAAAAATATCCCTTTTCCAGGTGGCTGAGCAAGTGCAAAGTGTTGGTGTTGGACCCACTAAGCAGCTGGATTGTGAGAAGGACTCCCAGAGGCTCCCGTTCAGAGTGAGGTTGATAGGCATCCATCAGTCAGTCTTATCTCACTGACTTCATCCCTCACTTGCTTGGTACATCCGCCTTTCTTTGGACCCACAGGACTTTCTGAGCCCATTTCATGTTCCTCGCCCACGTTTGGGACTTTTGGGGGCTTTTTTTCACACTTTGTGCCTGAAGACACTGCACCCCCTTTCTGCATGGTGGGGACTGTAAGGAGCACCATAACACTGGTGTGAGTGATTTGTGGAAGTCGGGGAACAGTTTTCCCCCAGCCATGGTTTGGACTGTGCATTGCTTCCGTCCCTGCTCCTTGTTTCTCCTGTATGGAAGAGCTCAGAGCCGTGACCATACCCTGGAGCACTCTACCTGGTTGAGAGACCAGAGATGGAATTGCTTTGCATTTAGTTTGTGGATTTTTTTGTCTGCCTCATCAAAGAAAAGCAAACGTGGCCTTTTTCTACCAGCCCTCACTCATGTGAGTTGCAAATTCAGCGAGATGGAGGCGTGGATGGAAATGACTCCCAGGAGAGAAACAGTCTAAGATACTTAAACAAATGGGAACCGAGCAGCTTTGCTCTTCCCCTGGGGGTTTGGCTGTTAAATAAACTCGCCAATGAGTCTGGCTGTGTGTGTGTGTTGGTGCAGAAGTGTGTTTGTATACATGGGCTGGGTGTTGCTGGGTTTAAGCCACAGAGATGGGCTGTGCTGGGTGCTTGCACTCCTTGGTATATGAGAGAGACGCACAAGCAGCCTTGGCTGGCCTTCCCTCCTTCCAGAGCTGCCATGGGTGGTTGTGGTCAGAGGAAAGCTAATCTGACCTTTCCCTCTTCTTCTTTCCCTCTCCAGGGTTCCACCTCAGCGGAACAGTAACGGAGCCAGCGACTGCGACAGAACCAGAGATGACCTACAAGGTGGCCATCAGCTTCGACCGCTGCAAAATCACCTCAGTGACGTGCGGCTGTGGGAACAAGGACATTTTCTACTGCGCTCACGTCGTGGCGCTTTCACTGTACAGGATCCGCAAGCCAGACCAGGTCAAACTCCGTCTTCCCATCTCAGAGACCCTTTTCCAGATGAACAGGGACCAGCTCCAGAAGTTTGTTCAGTATTTGATCACGGCACACCACACCGAGGTGCTACCCACCGCCCAAAAGTTGGCTGATGAGATCCTGTCATCCAACTCGGAGATCAACCAAGTGCACGGTAATTCCTCCCTCCTCCCTGGGTGACCCTGGCTCTGTGTTTGGGCTGGGGTGGTGGTTTTGGTGCCCATGGTGATGTCCATCATTTTGCATTTGTCTATTGTTGCACAGAGGGAGCTGGCAGTGTCACACTGATGTTAATGCATGGGTGTTGAGACCACATGGCTGGGGTGTCCCCATCCTGCCCTCTGCTCTTCTTTATGTGTTTGTCTGTCAAGCACTGGCTTCAACAGGCAGGAAGAGGCGGAGCTGACAGGTTGGCGGTGCAGAAGGCACAGCTCAGAGTAGAATGGAGAAGCCAAGGATGTGGTGCTGGGTCCCTGTGGAGCGGGAAGTGCGGTGGGGATGTGGCTCCTCCAGCACGTGGGGACACGGTGTCAGCCCCAGCCCTGCACTAAGTCAGATGCGGCTGAGCCGGCGGGAGATAAAGCTTTAATCTCCATGGGCGTTAATTATAAATAATAAATGAGCGCCACTGTTCTGACCTACTGCACAAAGGCAGCGGAGATGTGTCCTGGGGCTTTGTGCTTGGAAGGTGCTTTTGACTTCCTCCCCAGGAAGTCTGGGGGACAGTGCCCAGCCCAGCCCTGTTCCACTGGCCCAGGATGTGGCCCAGGCTCCTGGGGATCTCCCGCTGTGTCTTTTCAAGGAGCCCAGGAGCTGAGGTTGCCCAAGGTCTGCAACAATGAGCTGCTCCCCACTGTGCCAGTCCCACCAGCTGTAGAGCAGAGATAATAAACACTTATCTGCCACGGAAGGGCGTTGCAGGGATTAACACGTGCCTGTTAAGTGCTCCAAAGATGAAAAGCCCCATATGCAGCCTAAAATACCATCTGAACTAGTTGAATCCACATGTAGAGAAGTAAGGCCAGAGGTTCACTGTCACCATAGGGGTGATGGCAGCTCTGATCTTAGATGTGTTCATCTCTCTCTATCTGGCTGTTCCTGCTTCTACCTTGGGAGAGGCCTTTGTCTCCACTGCAAGGCCACGTCTGCCGCATGGGTGGTTGTGCTCTAAGTAACTGGCTTTTGCAGGGGGGCTCTCAATTTTTGACGTTACAAAAGAATGAGGAGCTTTGATGCTGCAAGGATCTGGTGAGGGCTGTTCCCTCTCTGAGCTGATCTACTGAAGCCGAGGCTGGGCAAGATCCCTTCTTGGCCATTGTTTGAGGCTGCTTTCTCCTAAGCAGATTGAAGTAAAGCTTTTAAGGCTCTGAATATTTATTGCTCTACAGTCAGCAAAAGGCTGGTGATTGAGAGTCTTACAAAGATACAGATGTTGGCTCCAGTTCAATATCTGCTTCTTGTTTTCACAAGTGGTTAAAAAAAAAAAAAAAAACCAAAGCAAAAATTCTCACTTCCTTCAGATTTGTGCAAATTCACCTACTTCAGTGTGCGATTTTGAACCAACAGAGACATGTTGGTCACCCCACAGAGGGTGGCACCTATCTGACACCCCTGTGGCTGCCCAGCTGGTCACAAATGAGTGAACACCTCTGCAAGCAGGAGAGCAGCCTCGTCTCACCCTGGGGGAAGATGCAGATCAGCCTTCATATGATGACATGATCTTAAGGTGATCTATAACTCATAAATGTTGCATCCTCTGAAAAGGAAGGCTCCAAACCCTCACATTCAAGTTCATAATGATGCTGTCCAGGGCTTCGATTCTTGATCCTGGACAGCATTGCAAGTTTTGGCCTCCTGGTCCTGCCAGAAGCACAGCCACGGTGCAACCAACTACACTGCAGACCTGCTTGGTGCCAGGGTGAGGAAGGGCTGCAGCCATGGGGGTCTGTTTGTGGGAGACGAATTCTGGGGTCTCCAGTGGAAGTGGATCCAAATTTGTCCCCCATCTTGCCCTTCCCAGCTGTGATTCATGCATTCATAGTGGGTCGCTGATCCTGGGATTTATAACTCTTCAAGCTGTGCTTTACATAGAGTTTTATGTGCATTTCTTGACCGTGTTTAGTTCAGACCCTTGGGGTCACACCTTCATTCACCTTGGGGTTGGGGCCAAGGTGGCTTTTGGCAGGCCAGCCTCTGCAACCCAAACAGTAACCCGGTGTGTGCATTGGACACCTGAGGTTATTGCACCTTGGAGCCAGAACTGTCTCTCTGGAAATCCTTCTTTTTTCCCTGCCCATCCTTCTTTTGAGGAGAGGTCTGTTGAGCTTCATATCAGCATCAGGTCTTCCTCACCTGCCTCTGGTACCCAAAGGGTTCCTCTTTCCGTGTTTATATGGTGAGTATGTAGGATTGAGGAACTGATTCTGCACCAGGCTGGCTGAGGAATGCCCCTTGTGCAAGGGGGTTGTCTGGTTTTGTAAAATAAGGCTTTCAGGGATGCTCCTTCTCCTCCTGCAGAGCCTGAATGGCAGAGAAAATTACTGGCCCTTGTCTGGCGCACTCGGCTCCGGGCATCGGAGCTTTGTTCCTTGCAGGAGTCTGTAGCCGCAGGCTGTGCACCGCGTGCCGATCTTCTCGGCTGTCTTCCTAGAAGGAAATGCAAACTATCCAGTAATGATGGAGTCTTGGAGCGCAGCCAAGGCACTCGCGTGTTCCCGAAGGATTCAGTCCAAGCATAGCCTAGGTGTGCCTGCCGCTCTGCTCCCCACTTGACCTCTGCCTGCTGAAGTGGGTCACGTTTCTGTTCCCGTGGCTTGGCTGCAAAGGGCAGCGTGTGCCAGCGAGAGCATCCCGCGTGTCTGGCACCTCCACGCTTGGCGTCTGGAGTGGCAGCTGGAGGGAGGAGACCAGGGTGGGTTTCTGTGCTCCTCCCCAAGGGGACAAAGCCAGCAGTGTGGCTGCCTGGCACAGAGCAAGGCTGCAAGGGTGTCATTGCGCCAGCAAAAGTGACTCGTGGCTGCTTGGTCTTTCCTGGCGGGGTGGATGCTGGGGGCAGCCAGAAGCTGCAGCTGGATAGCTTCGATTCAACAGCCAGAATTCCAAGATAGTAAGGATCATCTGCTGGTGGACACCTTGGCACCCTATTCCCTCTGATCTTCTGAGAGCATCAGCCCAGGGCTTGCCATGGTGCCAGCCTGGCTTGGGGAAAATGCAAGCTGAGAAAGTAGTTCAGAGCTACCAGCCGTGGTGGAACATGCTGGAGTTAGGTGGGATTGGTGTAACTTTGATGTTGGAGGTATCCATGAAACCTGGGAAGAATGTCTTCCTGAGGTGTGAGTGAGGAGCATGGAGTGATTGCTTTGATGCAGTAAGGTACTACAGAAGGGCCGGGAGGTATTGGAGAGGTCAAGGCTGAGAAAAAGTTGAAGTGAGAATGGGAGCTGGAATGGATAGGCAGAGAGGGAGATCTGGGGCAAAAGCAAGCAGTATGAAGGCAGAGGAACTCAGAGGCACCAATGAGTCCTGACAGCAGTGCTGGGTTTCCTGCTCTCATAGTGTGGATCCAACACTTATCAACAGCCAGTACACAAGATCCAAGCCATCCAGCAGACTTGGGAGGCAGCATTCATGTCCTGGTATTTTGGTTCATGCTTGTAGGGAATAATTTGAATTTATTTTAAGAGGAGGACTGGATCAGTGTAGGGTGTACAGAAGGAAAGCTGTGTCTCAGATACGTTCTTTGAGCTTGTTTGGGATATATAGGCTTTGGAAGCAAACACTGGATTCTTCTTGAAGGCAAAAGCAGTCTGTGGCCAAGGAGAGGAGGCTGATGGAAACCACAGCAGGACCAGACAAAGTGGTCATTAAAATCTGTAATTAGAAGCTTAAAGATGGGATAGTGCCTGTGGGCCCAGAAGATTTGGGGCTTAGGGGTATCCTTCATGCATCATGGATGAATTCTCCCCCTTCCATGTGAAGGAGCAGGAGATTTTGGCAGACTGAGTGTTTGCAGCTCTGTAACTCACCTGGCTTGAGCAGCATGTGGACATGGCAGAGGATGCTGCTGCCCTGAGTGCAGGAGTTGTGGCTGGGGTGGTCTGTCTGGCCCAGGGAAACGCCAGTGGATGACACCGTGTTTGTGGTGCTCAGCTGGTGCCATCGAAGGGCTTGGGATGCTCTTCTCAACCAGAAGTGGGAAAAGCCACAAAACCTCTGCTGTCACACAGTGCAGGGGCAGCTCCCTCTGAGGACAAGCCATGTGAATCACCAAGGGGCCTTTGTGGTCCTACAGAGTCTTGGGAGCTTCCTTGGAGGAGAGGACTTCTGGAAAACTCTTAGAGGCAATGATTCCTCAGGCTTTGGCATGGGAAAAGCACATCTGCTTATGCAAAAGCCATAAGAAGCGTGCTGCCTCGTCCATCCCCTTTTGTCCCACATGATTTCTTAACCACCTTGAGGTTTCCTTCAACTCCTGGGCTAATACTTCACCCACTGTCCCATCTTGCTCCTTGTGCACAGCAAGTAGGCTGCCAGGTCAGTGTGCAGGAAGACCCTGCCTGTCCTGTCGCACCGAGCCAAGGCTGATGTTTGAGGAGTCCTCGGGCACTCTTTGACTTTCAGGTCATCCCGAGACAGCATCTGGAGGGCAGCACCCGTAAATCTACTTGAAATTCTGCCTTCCCACAGGGGAGGAGGAGAAGGTCAGATTTCCAGGGCATTCATGCTCCTGTTTGCTGAGCTGATATGGATTTAAGGGAAAAAACCACACCTGAGTGCTGGAGAGAAAGGCATCTCTTCCCTTGTCTTGCAGAGCGACTGAGGTTGCCAAATGACAACAGAGCATGTGAGTGGTGCTTGACAAGCAGCTTCCAAAGTGAGCTGCCCCAGATACTGGTACCAGCTGGACCACATTGCTCCTGTCCACCATGCTGGGAGCCAGTCTGGATTCACTTGCCCCGTTGCTGTCAGGTGTGTGTGAATCTTCAGGCTGCCCTGGCAGCTCCCTCTGACTTGCCTCCACTTGAAAACGAACCGGGAGTCTTGGCGGAGCTGGATTTCTTGCTTTGCTGCTATTTTTAATCCCTTGTTAGAGTTCATTTCCTTTCTGGTGCCTGGTTATTTTCTCTTCAAGGTTTTCTGCTGTTTGCTTATTTGTCCCTGTCCTCCCCACCCCCCGCCCTGAGCTGATCCTTCACATCTGTTTTCTCTCTGGACGCCAGAGAGGAGCCCGGAGGCATTCAGCAACACCACCATGTGCAGTCATGAGATGGCCCTTGTGAATGGCCACCACGATGGCCAGCCCTGCTCCAGGCACCACTGACCCCGGGGCTGACACGGCCAGGCCCCAAACCACCGACGCGTGCTGGGCACAGTCAGGTGAAATGACCATAAGGGACGTGCCAGAGCAGCCACCTTTATCCCTGGGTGGCTTTTAACATCAGTTTATCAGCTCCAAGTACTGGTTAAAAATAATAATCATCCCTTTTTCTTTGTATCGGGTCAGATGCTCTGAGAGTGCTTTCCACACTGCTCAGCTGATGTATCTCCCCTTCTGGGGTTCAGGAGCTTGGATTTGGGGTGTGCCAATGCCTTGGCATGACCCACAAGATCCTACTGCCTCCTCAGCTCTGGAAACCTGCAACTTTCCTGTCCAGGAGCCCCTTTTGTTTTCTTCACGTTGGACAGCTAATTTCTGAGCAAGGAGTTGAATTTTTCATGCCTGACTTCACCCTGTTTTCTAATTTGTAGATTTTTTCCAGTCCTTATTTCTCGGTATTTGTATTTGCCAAGTCTCACTTGGCTGTCAAACAGTTAAACCCCAGAGCTCCCAGTGAGGGGGGAGCCCAGCTCGGGGTGTGATGGATTGCATTTTTATCTCAGTTTCTACAGCCAGTGTAAACGGGCTGGTGAAACACTCTTTCCACTCAAGATGTGCAATGGTGTTTCCTTAAATCTGAATCCGGCAGGACCAAGATCCAGCACATCTGAAACAGGGCTCTTTGGAGCACGAATGCTGCTATATGAGAAATGTGTTATGCAGGCGCCGGGCTGTTTTACATGCCGTTCCCAGCTCCTTTGGAGCTGAGACATGGAATCACTCATCAGCTGCGTCACGGCGTGCTGCTGCCGAAGCCCCCACGGTGTGAATGTTGGCAAGGGGAAGTGGACAAATCCTGCCATTAATATTTAAACCCAGCACAAATCCCGTTGTTTGCTCTTAAATGTTTATCCAGTTCCCCGGCGTAATTGGGCAGCCCGTTATCTGCTGAGTTGTGCTGCACGTGTGGGAATTTGCTATTGCAGCCCTCTCTCTGAATCGTTTATAGGAGAGCAAAATACATTTACAAGCAAATTTGGACTTTATTTGGAGGCGCGGGAGGCGCGTTGCTAATTTGGCTACGGCCCGAACCCCAACGTGCGAAGTGCTCAATGTGTTGCGTGGGAGGAGGAGGTTTTATTTAGCTGCATGCTCCCTTCCTCGCTGCTCGGGTTTTCCGTCGCTAACGCTACGTGTGAGCAGCAGGCACCAAGGGGTAGCCCCGGGAACCCCAAAAAAACGCACCTACTTCTTGCATCTTGCGACCTCCTTCTCCTTAATCTGTCACAGCGGCCACGGTGAGGGATCAGGGATGAGCTGAGCTTTGATGGGATGAGTCAGCCCAGGCGTCCGTGCCCTCCTGGTCCCTGTAGATGCAGACAGGTGACCCTATAGAGGCAGTCGAGGCTGCTCTGGATAGGTGCAGCTGGGAGTGGCGGGCAGGATGGTGGGGAGGAAGGAGGATATTAAGAGTGCAAGCGTCTGAGATACCTAGCGATGGGGCCGGATAAGCACTCATGGTAGACAGATTAGTCATCGGTTCCTGATAGGGGATAATCGCTGGCTTGTCTGCTCTTTATCTGCGAGATAAGGATGAGGCTGGGGGAGGGAAGGAAAAGGCACAGAAAAGCTCAGAGGGCCGGCATAGACTGTCCCTGGCTGTGATTGTCCCTCGTGGCTTATGGCAGGACTCTGAGCTGACTCTGATGGTACCCTCTGAGTGGGACTCGCCCCTTGCTGGGGGCTCAAGGTTTAACTGCTTCTCCAGGCCTATGGCAGGGGAGTGGGAGTGGGATCAGGATCAGGGCATGTGTGACAAAAGTCCTCATACTCCTTCAAGAGCTGTGATTTCCTTTCTGCTACTTCAGCTCGCGTCCCAATTATGTGATTGTGTCGACTATAAATTATTCTGCAGAGGGAGCAGGAGCATCCTGTCCCTTCAGCATGCCTAGAGCTTGCTGGAACTTCTCTCAGGCAGCGACTCTTAGCAGAAATAAAAGTAATTTTGTAAAGGACATTAAATACAAATAACTCTATCCTAGCGGGTCAAGAGTGTTCTCAGCCTTTGCTGGAGAAGCAGAACCCCTGAGGTTGATGTTGCCTTGCTTACAAGCCAGGAACAGACACTTGCCCTGCTGAGCAGGCATCCTGGAGCACAATTTTCATGAATTGTATTTGAGCTCCTGGTTCAGCAATGCACAAGGCTGGGATGTGCACAGCATCCCAGGCTGTCTCCTTAGGAAAGTGATGTCTGCTCCCCAGCCAGATCCCAGTTGTGGAAAAGATGTCATGAAGATTTAATTTGGAATATGTTAGCTACACCATCCCATGGCTCCTCATGCAGCACCTTGCTCTCCCTGTGCTGACCCTCTTCTCTCTTGAGAGGGAGGTGAGATGGGAGAAGCAGACCAAAGTGGAGTGGAGCATCCTCCAGCTGCAACAGTCCCTCCTTGGCACTGGTTTTCCCTAAGGAGTTTCTGTATAGCAGGACCCAAAAGCAGACAGCTGAAAATCCAAGTTTCGTTTCCATTTTGTGCTCTTGGCTGCTCACTGGAGTTGTGCTGCTGCCTGTGCTGTGAGCCCTGGAACCCATGGCTGGGAGGCAGGGCAGTGCTTGGGGGGGAAAATGGGAATTGAAAGGGGCAAGGCAACGGAAATTTGGTCCAACTTGTTTAAATCAGTTGTAGGTTTTCTCTCTTTTTTTTTCCTCTGGAAGATGAAATGCAGCCTGTGAATGCATATGTGTGTCTGCCAAAGGCCCTGCTCTGGTCACAGTTTGCTCTTTGAAGGATTATTGATCCTTTGTTCTTTCCTGTGGAGGGTCTCTCCCAGGCGGGTACATTGATGCCCAGGGACTTGTCCCCTGTCCTGAAGCAAATGAGGGGCAGAACCAGGTGTTTAACCCAGGGCTCTGGAGCCCATATGCAGTAGTACCTTTGTTAAACTGTTCCAGACATGGGGAAGGGCTTGCAGGAACTGGAGCTTTACTGATGCTTTAACAAACCAGTGATGTGGAGCAGGAGCAGGAGCACCCTGGGCAATCCCTGGAGCCGTGGAGTGCTCCGGGCTCTGCAGCTGTGCTGCCTGCACTCCTGGGGCTTTGGAGGAAGGCAGGTCCCTGGTCTTCCTCAGCCTCACTTCACATGGGGTGCAGAGGGTGAGGGGCCATGCAAGCATTAGCCCTGTGGTCAGGATCCCTCCTGATGGCTGCTGCCACCATTGTGTTAGGACAGCACGGTGCTGCCAGCTGGGACTCACTGCCTAGGAATCAAGTTGGTTTTCTGTCACCTGTGATGATAAAGTAAAGGTGGGTCTCTATAAAATTGAGGTAGGTCCACTCCTTGCTAGTGAGGCTGCTGACCCTGCTGCCATAAACATGATTGTCTCTCTTCTCCTCCCTCCCCCCATCATCTCAGGCGCTCCTGACCCCACTGCTGGGGCCAGCATCGATGACGAGAACTGCTGGCACTTGGACGAGGAGCAGGTCCGAGAGCAGGTGAAGCTGTTCCTATCTCAGGGAGGGTACTACGGCTCGGGGAAGCAGCTCAACTCCATGTTTGCCAAGGTGAGGAGCCGGCTGCTCTCTCCCATCTCTGCTCAGCGTGTCACGTAGCTGGCACTCGCTGGCTGCCCTGGCAGGGTGCCCATCACAGCTGGGAATCTCTGCTCCGGTGCCTTCTCGCCCTGTTGTGGAGCAAGCAGTTGTAATCCAGGCTCTGGGTCAGGCCTGGATTGTCTCACCTGCTGTCCTGGCAGGTCCCTTCCTCCCGTGAGTGCTGTGATCCCTGTACAAGGAAGGGCATTCCCCCATCTCCCCTTCAGCACAGTGGGGAAAAAGCCAACCCTGCAGAGCCTGCCAAGACCATGGGAAGGTGGGATCATAACCCACAAGTCCCACCAACGTATGGGCTTTTCTCTTTCTTTGCAGAAGGGCCTTGTTTACATGTTCTTAATCTCAGTCCCCTTCACAGCCTGGCTGTGACTGCTGCTCATTGGGCTCCAACCAGCCTCATCACAGCCATTGCATGAGGGTTATAATTTGTGACTGTCCATTATACACACACACACACACACACATATATGTATGTGTATATTTACAGTCTGGACCCTCAGGCTAAAGGAGCTGTGGGTTGCCAGCCAGGTGAAAATGTCTTAAACACCTCTGGGCGACCATGGTTTGCCTCACTGGAGACTTCCTCTTCGTCCTTTCCAGGTCCGGGAGATGCTGCGCATGAGGGACTCCAATGGGGCCAGGATGCTGACGTTGATAACAGAGCAGTTCATGGCTGATCCTCGGCTCTCCCTCTGGAGGCAGCAGGGAACGGGCATAACAGAGAAGTGCCGGCAGCTCTGGGATGAGCTGGGTAAGGGTCACTGCCTTGCAGAGAGGAGCAGAGTTACCTGTGCTGCTGGGCCAATGGGGACATCATTACAGAGGCCCTGGATCAGGCCCAAACCACACTGTTCAACACCTTAAACCAGCCCCTCTCCTGCAAAGGGATCAAGAATGACAGGTGTGCAGTGTATGACTGGTCCCATGCTTCCAGCAGGCTGGGGTTTGGGGAGCTGCCCCAAAGCCTTTTTTAGGAAGGACACAGGGCTGGTGAGCTTCTGGGGCTGGGTGTAGCCTGGATGTGGAAGTGCTGTTTTTGGAGGAACCGTGATCCAGAGAGGGAAAGGCAGGTTCTCAAGTCTCATCACGTCTAACAGATTCTTCCTGCTGTGGTGCACGTTTCCAGGGTGAGGGGGGCAGGATGGGCAGCACAGAGCCTGGCTGTAAGGGAAATACAGTTCTGGGTAATTCTAGCTAAGCACCTTAGACACCAGCTCAGCTGGCTGACACTGTAATATCATTAGAATAAAACATTTAGATGACGTGGGCTTGGAGAGGTTGGTTGTGTGGTGCAGTTAACCCTGCAGTTCTGGGCTCTCCTGGACGTATGGGATCTTGGGTGAATAGTTTGACTTGAGCCTTAGTTTGATGAGTAAGTTCGAGCTCCTCTGCAGCCTACTGGTAGGAGATACTGTGCAAGGGCAAGGGCTGATGGGTTGGCACCAAAGGGATATGGTAGAGCTGGAAGAAGGATTAGGATGATCTGGGATTTGGAGCATATATGAGACTGCGGACCCACCTACCAAGTGCCCAGCAAATGCAAACAGAAATGAGGCTGGGGACTCTGGCCAAACTATGCAGACAAGATCTGGGCAGGGGTGGGATGTCTTGCTTCTGTATGAAGTTTCCTGGATGGAAATAACCACACCAGCTCTGGAGAGCTCATCTGTGCTTGCTTGCCAAGAAGTTATTTCCAGGATTTTGGGATGCTGCAGCTAGACAATTGGATATGCAAGGATCCTGGAGAGGTGGCCAAGTCCACCAAGCCAGAATTTCCACATGGAAGAAAGCAAACACATTGGTGATATATAAATGGATGGGTGTGTGGGCAGGTCTGGACGCAGGAAGCAATTTGCTCAAAATTACAGATTATTTGGCCGGATTTCCAAGCTGCTATCCAAGCCGAGAGCCCTCCCTCCCTTCCTGCACAGGCAAGGGGAGAGTGGTTGGGTTTCAGTCCTGGCTTAACTGTACAAGGACCAGGTTGGTGCACACAGTTTTGGTCAGCAGAGTGGGAGAAGGTGGCAGCATGTCCCCGTTGACAGATGGCAAAGTGGCTGGGGAATGTCAAGGCCCTACCAGTGCTGGATCAACACGACAGCAGGGGAAGTGTAGTGCCAGCCAACGCACGTCAGAGCAGCTCGCCTGGCGTAGGCATGTCACACGTGAGGGTCTGGGCATCTCCATGCTGAAGAGAAGCTCCTGTAGAGGACACGATGATGTTCCAAGAAGCAGCTCCAGGACAGGATAGGCATGGACTATACTCAAAGCAGGGATTATTCCCCCATTTTACAGAAGCCTTCTGTGTTTGGCCTTGGGCAGTGTTTACTTTAGGAGCAGAGCATCTCTCTGAAGGAGGTGTGGAGGCACGGAGAGACCAGAGTTGCTCTGAGTTGGGGGTGTTCACCAGTAACAAACATCAGGAATGCAGAGCAGTGTCCCAAACCATCCCTGGGTGGTGGGTAACAGTAGCCAGGGCACATGGGGCAGTGGAAGCACCACGTCCCGCTGCCTGTGGGCTGCAGAGGCCAAAGCTGCCAGTGTTACCATTGCTGCCAAAGGGAGGGACGAGGGGCCTGTTGCCAGCTGCCAGGGGAAGCCCTGGCACAGACCACAATCCTCCACCACTTAGAAGCAAAAAATGGGCCTTTTGGAAATTATTTTGGGCACATGTTTAATAATTAATAATCGATTTTAGCAAAGACTGCATCACAGACTTGCGTGGGATTGGAAGAAGATCAGCCTTAAAGAAGATTGTGGATTTATGCTGGGGAAAATGTAAAGGATTTCGCAGGATTTCAGAGTTATAAAAAAACCCCCAAAAATTAAAATAAAGACGGGAATGTTTGCTTGTGCATGTGCTGCCAACTGAACCTCTATTGCCCCGTCTGCTGGGGAGCCCTAGGAAGGAGCTGGTGGATGGAGAGCTCAGCAGCGTGGGAGTATTTGCCCTGGCGCATTAGTACTTACGATTAAAGCCTAATTACAAAAAATAGATGAAAAACCAGCTGAAGTGCAGCCTGACCTTAATCTGCCTGGAGACGGGTTTATTTATCTCGGCCACTTGTTTACAGTGGGGAATTTCAGCAGATTAAGCTGGGGAGCGACCCTGTGGGAAACGGGAGAATTTCTTTGATGGTTTGGAAACTTGGTCGCAGGATTGGAGTGCCTGTCTTCTCTGGGGCTGGCAGCCAGGACCACTGGGCTGGGAAGGCTCTGACCCCCTTGTCCCTGCACCCAGCCCCGTCATCAAAAAGCATTTTTGTTTAGAGGCTTAGCTTAATCGTGATCTGCCGCTTTGTTCCCCACTTAACCTCCTGCTATCAGAAAGTTCAGATGAAGGTTTCTGCGGCATGTGAAGAGGCATGGAGTCTGACTTGGTGTGGCATTTCGGCTCAGGACAGGAGTCACTTGTGCTGTCAGCTGATGTCACTTGACCACAGGGCTCAGAAAACCACTCTATTATGTCTCCCAGATGATTATCATGACCAAGACAGATGCAAATCTCACTTCCCTCCTGGTTCCCATCTCCTCACCACATCGTTTCTTCTGCAGGAGAACCCAGGGGCATAATGTTTTGGCATGCAAAGGATGCCTCCGAGGGCTCCCAAAAATAGGCAGCAAAGTCATGAGGCTTCCAAGGAACGCATATTAGCGGAGCTGTGGGAGCCAAAAATCCAGCGGGTGCATCCCATTCCTGGGGGCGGTGAATCTGGAGCACCAAGCCTTGTTACTGCCTGTCAGCCAAGTTCTGTGCACCCTCAGAGGCGTGAGTTGAAACTGCCCGAGGCTGCTTTTCACACAAGCAGCCCCAAAGTGGGCGAAGAAGAGCAATGACAACAGGCGGGAGTGCTGATGGGAAGGGAATGCCCGACACCCAGAGTCGAGTGCAGGTTTTATCTCATGGCCACCCAAGGAGGTGGGAAGTTCTGTGCCCTTCCTTAAGGAAGACTCATTTTCTGGAGCCAAGACCTGATTTTTAAAAAGGTGCCATGTCTATGCATCCCCCGTGGAGCCTGCAGGAGCCTGGGAGTGAGCGACATGGACCTACTCTGGGAAGGATGGGCCTCTAAGGAGATACCTCTTTTATACGTTAATTAATGCTGCTGATGTTGCAGCTCAAAAATCTTAATCCCCCCTGTTCATCAGAAAGAAGTGGGGTTTTGGTGGGGTTTCCTGGAAGCAGAGCTGGAGCTGAACTGGGCAAGGGCTGCTTTGGACATTTGCTGATGCTCAGTGCCTGCAATTGCTTTTCCCGTGCCCATTCCTGGATGTGATGCTGCTGCCACCATCTGCGTTGTGACGCAGTGACGTCTCTCCTGCCAAGCCAGGCGGCTCCAAGGAGCCAGACATGCACAGCCTCCACGCCTTTCTAATGTTTTGAACCAGACATGTGCACAAGTTCCAACTGGCAAAGGATTGGTCTGGGGCCATACACCCCAAACGCACCACCAAAGCTCAGCTGTAATGCAGAGGAGCGGAGAGGCACCAGAATGGAGCCAGGGCCAGGACATCGCTGCTCAGCCTGGTTTTGCCTCGCATTGTCTGGCAAGGGGACCGGCTGCTCTGGCTCCTGTCGGAACTGCAGCTTCGCTTGGGGCTTTTTGGCTCAATGGCAGGGCTGCGCAGCTGGGGAGCTGCTGCTCAAAACACAGCCAGTGAGGGAGGCGGTTTGGGCTTGTGGAGGAGTCTCCGTGTTGCGCAGTGGCGGCATGTCGGGTGATGTTGTCCTGCCACTGGCTGTCACTTTGGGATGGGAACTTCGGCTCTGGGAGTGATGGAGAGGTGAGGGAGAGCAGCAGGCTGGGCAGGGAGAAGGAAGGTGCTCCAGGTCTCTGCTGAGCCCATGGAGGAGAGGCAGGGAGGGTGTTTCTGCAGGAGGCTGAGCTGTCCCACGTGTATGACAGGATTTGACATGGGCAGAGAGAGGAGCAGCAGGGACTGCTCAGCCCGAGGGGATCCCTGGGGATACCTCACATTGCAGCTGTGGCAGCGCACAGCCATCCCACCCCACAGGGAGGCACAAGGGAGGGGACATGCTGCGTCCTGGAAACCTTGCAGGGAATTTTGGTTAGAAATGGAATTAGCTAAAGAAGAATTGATGGGTTTGCATTTACTTAGGTTGCTGTAGCCCGTGAGTGACCCAGAATAGTCTGCAAGGCTCAGGTAGCAGCACCAGTGTTGGCCCTGTTTTATGAGAGGATGAGCTGGATCTTAATGATCACAGATGTCCTTGGTCCTGGTTTTGCCTCTCACACAGCAGACAGCATCATCAGCATCATGTGAGGTCCTATGGTTGACCCAGAGGGTGTCAACGTGGGTGTCCTACTGGTGGGCAACTTGGCTTGCGAGATCCAAAGGACTCGCATCTGGGAGGGCTCTTGCCTGCAAGACATCAAGCCAAGCTCCAGGTTCCTCTTCTGGTTCCTCTGCAGGCTGGGGGCTACTAGGGATTGAAAAAGAAAAAATAAAAAGGAAAGAAAATACACCAAATCTCCTTTTTAAATAGTTGAATGCAAATGGCCTGAAGAACAATGGCAGATGAAATAGCATTCAGAGCGGGTTTTAAAGCGCTTGGAACGTGGGTAGGATCAAAATCAGGTTAGTCTTTGGAGATACAGACTCTGCAGCTTGCCAGGGTGTTTTAAAGCATGCTTTGATGTGTAGTTCAAACACTAGATTTGTCCTGGCAGACAGAAGCACTCACAAATTCATACACAGCCGCTCTCTCCTTCCCTCCTCCCCACTGTCCCCCATCTCATGAGATTATAATTTAGCTTCATTACAGAGGAGTTTTACTTTGTCCTGGTTTCAGCTGGGATAGAGTTAATTTCCTTCTTATTTAAAAGCTGTGTAAATCCCCCTCCTGGGTCCGTGCATTATGCTGAAATGAGTTTACAAACCTCGATGGAACCTTGCAGGCTCTCAGGGCGAGCGCTGCGGCTGGAGAGCTTTGCCCTGCGCGCCTGGCGGTGGCACCTCCGTGATTTCTTGGCTTTGTTTAGGGGCGCTGTGGGTGTGTGTGGTGTTAAACCCACACTGCAAGCTGGAAGAGAAATCCTGCTGGCTCCGGCAGCTGCGCAAGTGGGGCGAGATGGACGTCTGTCCCCTGGAAGACGGCAATTACGGTAACGAGCTTCCCAACATCACTAATGCGCTTACGCAGAGCTCCGGTCATAGCCAAGGTGAGTCTGGGCAGGGAGTGGAAATCCAGCTGACAGCCACAGGGTTTGGGTCCAGGTTAAAACTCACCCCAAAGCTGAGAGAACTCGCTTCAGCTGCTAGTGATGTTTCTGGGAGTCATAGGAATACAAAATATTTCTCTTCACAGCCTCTTGTTTTATATATAAATGTTTGCTTCTTTGCTATGGGCAAAGTCGCCTGTGTTTTGAGTATTAAATTAGAGACTGTTTCAAAGCAATTTGACTTTGGGGGAGTTTAGACCCCTGCAGTGTGTGCAGGTTTGGGCATGGGGTAATACAGGAAAACAGTGCTGCTTGCAACAGAGCAGAGCTGAGCTCAGAAGTCCTGGCTGTAAAGTGAGAGTGAGGAGCTGGAGATAGTGCAGACCCCCTTTCCCAGACCTTGAGCCTCACTTAAAGGCTGCGATTCAGGTGGTAGGGAAGTCATTAGCCAGGAATGTTAACGCAGTTCAAGTGCAGAGCACAGACAGAGCAATGTAGTTATGGGGTTGTTCCTTAGTGCTAAAATAGTTTCTCAACCCCTGACAAAGCATTTGATCCCTTTAAATTTAAGCACTCTTTCTCCTTCCTTTTGCCTGAAGTAGACATTAATTGAAAGTTATTGCTCTTTACATGCCTCTGTCTGCTGCACTGGAATTTCTCTTTGGTGTATTATGTGTGGCCAGAGTGGGTGGAGGAGAGGGGGACAGCAGCCATGCCTCAGGGGAAACTTCATTCTTCTGGGTGGGATTAGTTCCTCAGCAGCAGTTTGGGAGCGTGGCTGTCCTGCCAACCACCCCAGCCATGGCCAGGACTGCATGCCCAGCCTCCCTATGCTCTTCCTCGGGGAGCAGCTTAATTTAAACCTGGCCTTGCTCCATGTCCTGCACCATGGACTACCCCCCTGGTGTTCCCAGCTCTCCCAAGGATTTGCTCTGGCATTTGGGCAAGGTTGCTGGGGCTGAACAGGTCACTTTTTTTAGACCTGCAGGGGGTTCCCAAAGCACATGCCAGAGATGTCCCCTTCTCCCTGTTCTCCTGCCTCTCCAAGAAGGGGACTGATAGCAGCACGGATCCTGGAGGTGTCCCGGGGTTTATGTTTGTGCATATGCAAATACTGCTCCAGATTGTTGCCAGCCTCTTTTATTACTGAAGAACAGCTGATTCTTGAAATCCTTCCTGGTAAAGTGAGCAGGCTTGGTTCTCAACATACAAACACCTGTTTAATTTCTCTCCACCTCAGGGTGCCTGCAGCATTCCAGCTAATTGCTTGTTGCCATCGTTTCCGGAGCATGTTTACCCAGCCTCCCTGGATCAGCTTTGAACAGTGCCTTTTGTTTTCCACCCTTGAATGCATTTAACTCAGCCCCTCTTGCGGGTTGCAGGACCTAACATGGAGTGTTGCACCCCCTTTGGGGCTTCCCATTTTGCAGCCTGCTGGCTGTGTTTGGCCTTCATGATCCAATGTGGCTGGAGTGATAGTGGGATTGCTCCGGACAGGTTTTTTCCTCATGACAAACCACTTGTCTTGATCAGTGTGGATGGAGTGAAATGCTAATCCAGCATGTGGTACCTTCAGAAATGTCCATGAAGTTACAGAGCAGCTCTGAAGAGGAGAGCAGACATCCGGTGCAGGGCAGCAGTGGGGTTTCAGACGATGCTGTCTCTCCCTTCCAGCCCTCTCACGCAGCCCACAGAGGTTGCTGGAAGGTGATGGTTCCCCCCATCACCCAGAGGCAGATGAGACACACTGGTGTGGTTCCCTTTGTGGTTTCATGTGCTGCTGATCTAAGAAGCTGCAGTTGAGTGAAGCTGAGAGTGTGTTGGAGTGGAGGAGGAGAGCTCATGGTGCTTGCAGGGCAGTAATGCTGAGGAAGTCCAGTCCTGATCCTGGGGCGGCTGCCTGCATGCTCAGTGTCACAAGGAAGGGAACGCAGTGCCAGGTTTCAAGGCGTCAGCCTTGTGTGTGACAGTGGATTGTGGTCACAAAGCAAATGGATGGGTGGTCCCTGCCTCTTTTCTCACCTCTCTGACCAAGCCAGTTGTTCTAGCAAGTTACTTAGCAATGCTGTCTGAGGAGACATTAGCCTCCCTCAGAGATGGGGTAGGCAGCAGAGATATCCAAAGCCAGAGCCTGGGTCCATCTCGGAAATGACTGGGGTGGGACCAGGTTTTGCTCTCATTGTAAAGGCAGAGCTCTGCCCAGGGAAGTCATGTCTGGGAGGAGGAATGGGCTGCCCCTGCCCCAGCTGGGCACTGATGGTTTTTCTCTTTGCAGACTCACTGGCCAGGCCTAGACGAACTGTGTTCACCCGGGCGATCGAGGGCTGTGACCTCCACTGGCAGGACAGCCACCTGCAGCGCATCATCAGCAGTGACTTCTACGTGTCCCCCTCCTACCAGCGGGAGGGCGAGAGCCTCCTCTTCAACTCCCAGGGACAGCCACTGTGGCTGGGTGAGCATCCAAAGCAGCAGCCCCTCGCATGGCCTGTGTGGGTAGGGTTGCTCGTGGAGAGGAGTCACCCGAGGCTATTCTGGGTCCTTGCAAGTTTCTGCATCCTAGACTGAAATTGCTACCCTGGCCCTTAGCCTGAGGAGTGGGGTGAGCAGAAGAATTTGATGCCCACCCACACCCCAGCCACAGTCCTTAGAGCAATCTCCACATATTTACAGTCTGGGCTTCTCTTAGGCAGCTTGGACCAAGCTCATCATGTCCCTTTTCATCCTGCCAGTGTTTAGCTGTCCCCAGAGCAAGCTCTCACTGTTTCCAGTACTGGGGGTCTGGACACTTAGTCTTTTGAAAGTTGACCGCAAAGCATGGCTGTATCCTCTTGATTTTCTCTTTCCTGCTCTCACCCTCTCGTTAGTTTTCCCTGAAAGGCAATTAGCAGTCAGTCCAATTAAGCCTCGTGTGAGCTTAAGGCATGCTGGGCCAGGCAAGCCCAGAGCCCTCCCATGTTGTAGACTTTTAGCCCAAGTACCTCAAGCCACACAAATTCTCTCCTGCAAAGTCATGACCCTGGGCAGATCTGCAAACCCTCAACAGCTCCTTGTCTGGGATGAGAACGAGTGACATGAAGGCCTTTGGGGGGAGCCTGGTGTGGCTGTCAGCCCTCAGACCCCAAAATGGGAGACACAAGGCTCCACTCACCTCCAGGAAGGGGGATTACCCTACAGTTCAAGAGTTGAATATATGAACACAGAACAGGTCAAAGCCCACCACTGCACTGTCATCCACTCCAGAAGCTGGTGCCTGCCACCAGTAAAGAGAATATTTAAAGTTGTCTAGAGATGTAGTTTCTGGAGTAGCAGGCACTAGGTTGCTGTTAATGCCAGGAGATAGGAAGGGCCCATATGAAGGCTGCTGGTACACCTTAGCTGGAGCAGGTGAGGATATTTCTGCTCTGGGAAGAGTTCTGGGCAGCTGCAGGCAGCAGGTCTTCCCACACAGCCACAGGCTGTGTTAGTGCTGGGTTAGTGCATCCATTGACTCCATCTAGAACGGACATGGTGGCCACAGCTCCCCTGTCCTGAGCCTAATCTGGGTTCTGGTGAGCCCTTTTCCCCACCTGGTTGGTGCATGTTATTTTTCTGATGTATTTGCCGTGATTTTTGGATTTTGCGCTTTTGCTTTCTTGGCACCTCTTCAGGGACTCAGTGCTGGGAGAGGAGCGTGATTTGTCAGCAACTTCCAGTGATGAATTCAGCGAGAAGATGAATATTTCATCCATTTAGCATATGAATAGAGGGAGCAACAAGAAGCTCTTTTACAGATGTGTTTGTTCTGAAATCTCTTCCTCATGTATTCCTTGTGGGTGACCTTTGGGATGTGGATACCCCATTTGTGTAGGTGGTTGTCTGCATTTCCAGAGCTTTCTGAGCTCTTCCAGAAATAGAAATTATCCCTCTACCATAACTTTAGATCTTCTGTGTTTGCCTGGGTTTTTTTCTTCCCTTGGTAGGACATTTTGAAAGAAAATGGGATTTTCGCTGCTTGTTATGCAGCATGTCATGTCATCTGCTCCTGCTAATTTCTCACTCAGTCATAATCCTCTCCACAGTTGCTTGTGATTTCAGGTGAGCAATAAGCAGCAGGAGCAGATGAATTCCTAAGCAACTGTGAGTCTTGGGAGGGGGTTTCGTGCAACTGTTCCTAATAATAAAACACCAGGTAGGAGAACTGCAGAAGAGATGGGATGTCTGCAGAGCTCACTCTGTGGAAGTGTTAAGGAATCAGTTCAAAGCATCAACCCAAGTCTGCCAGTGCCCCCAGCACAGTGCTGGATGCCCAGCCTCACCCCATGTATCATCATCTCCGTGCCATGAGAGCAGGGAGAGGTGTGGGACAGGACAGCAAGAAGTGTTTGGGGGTGAAGAGCAGTGAGAGAAGTCAGGATAAGCCATGCGGATTTTAGGAGAAATGAGCATCAGGGTTGTAACAGCCTGTGTTGGAGCTGTCGTATTGCAGCAATGGTGTGTTGGAAAGGCTTCCATTAGAGAAGCTCTGCGGAGGTGGGGATTTAGGTATTGACGTGGCTGCTGTGGGTTGAATGTGGCAGGAGTCCCGTTAGTATTCCTGGTAGGCATCCTTTCCAGGAGCAAGGAGAAAGGGATGAATCCAAGACGGGAATCGGGAGTTTAGCTGGGGTGTGGGGAAGATAAGTAGAAGATGCCCCATGAGTACCATCCTGTAAGTACCTGTGCTCCTCTGGCTCAGCCATGCCCCTGTTCCTTGCCTTGCAGAGCACGTCCCGACAGCCTGTGCCCGGGTGGATGCGCTGCGCTCCCACGGTTATCCCAGAGAAGCTCTCCGACTAACCGTTGCCATAATCAACACCCTGCGACTGCAGCAGCAAAGACAGCTGGAAATATATAAGCATCAGAAGAAAGGTATGAGCAGAGCTACGTGAGAAGTGTCTTGTGATGTCTGGCTGGGGTGTCTCGGTCAGTTGGAAAAGTCTTTTCCACCTCCAAGAGTTGTGCTGGCCCATCCAGAGTAGCAGAAGTGGAGGGCGGGCAGCGCTGCAGAAGATTGCTCATGTCCTAGGAGGACAAACTGAGTTGCTTGAGCCAAGCTGAGTTGACACCCACATGCTAAGGACAGAGCTGCCCACATGCTGTCTTCAGGCTGCTGGAGTAGGGATGTTCTTGTTCCCACTGTCGCTGTGTCTGGTTGCCTGTAAGGGTTGCCCAGGCAAGTGCTGCCCGCGTTAAAGAGGAGCTGCCCGACTGCAGAGCAGCAGTAACTGGCTGTGTGTGCTACCTCCACCTTGCATTTCCTGAGTAGATGTACCAGGAGACAAGCCCAGTGTTCCTCCTTTTGCAGTTGCAGTTGGCAGGGAGCCGGGGTCAGTTACTCCAGTACTGCTGAAGGTCAGCGACTTCTGGTCCTTGCCAGCTCAACCAGCTTGAGATCACCAAAAGATGGAGTTTTTAAGAATCACTGGAAGTCTTTGTCATCTCAGGAGAGATTTCTGCTTGTGTTTCCAAAACATTCAGGTTACCCTTGCAAATCAGTCCCTGAGCTGCAGGTCTGGCATTACAGACCTTGTCTTGGGACCCTGCAGACCCTCATGTCCTCTTGGAACAGCGAACGAGTCGCTGCATCTGATGTGGCCTTAGGGACACCTTTTGTGTGTGTGTGTGCTTGCTCCCTCAGTTGTCTGTGCAGAGTGGCTGCTCCTTGCTACTCCTGCCCTTGTGAATTACCATGCCAGAGAGTGCCCTGGAGGTCCCTGTGACCCAAGTTGCGGGATAAGAAAAGTCCTCTGGTCTCAGAAGCCTCTCTGAGTGCAGAACTTATCTTTAAATTCCTTACTTTTACCATTGTCCTGTTCTATTTTATCCAGAGCTGCTGCAGCGAGGAGCAACAACCATCACCAACTTGGAGGGCTGGGTAGGCCACCCTCTGAACCCCATTGGCTGCCTCTTTCTCACCCTGACCGAAGCTTGTAGATTAGAAGAGGAAAATTGCCTTGAAATTTCAGGTACCAAGTGTTCCTCCTGGATCCCTTCCTGATGGCTATGGCTGAGGTGGGTGCAGAGCTGGGGCTCTGGACACCTGGGCTCTGAGTCCCCCCTCTCTGCCTTGGCAGGAGCAGCCAGAGCAGAGCTGCAGTGCAGACAAAGAAGGTAGTGAGTACAGAGAAGTAGAGTTTTCCCAGCCCCAGGGTTTGCAGAGATTCAGAGCAGAGCAGTTGCAGTTGCAGTTTCCCAGAGCAGAGCAGGGATGAGGCATGCTGGTCCATGGGAAGGCTCTGGTGTCAGCTGGGCACCCTGTTGCACGTGTCTTGGGTCTCCTGCATCTCCTAGTGAGAGCAGGAAGGGAGGGTGAAGCCCACATCTCCCTCAGGGAGCTTTCATCCATCGTTTCTGGGTAACTGAAAGCAGGCAGAAAGGAAAGTGTGGGTCTTGCTTCTGAAGTGAGAGGTTTTTCTCCGCCATGATTCTGCTATCTGAGAAGACTCTTCTAACCCCACTGCATCTCCTGTCCCTCCTTTCAGATGCTGGAGACTCCAAACCTCCAGTGTATCAACATGTGCCCGTTGTGACCAGCAGCCAAGACAGTGGCGAGTCCTACCTGTCCCTGGCCTTAGAGGTGGCCCTGATGGGGATGGGTCAGCAGAGAGTGATGCCTGAAGGTCTCTATGCCCAGGACAAGGTGTGCCGCAATGAGGAGCAGATCATTGCCCGGCTGCAGGACCTGGAGCTGGACCCAGTGCTGGTGCAGACCCTGCGGAAGCAGTGCATCTTGCTGCTGGAAGGTGGGGACTTGGTTCATCTAGCTGACTTTTGTGTCTTAGCCGAGTGTTGGTAACATCTCTGAGGTGCCCTTTTCAAAATTTATGCCCATCCTGCTTCTTCCTCTCTGGATGTGGTGCAGGGCCTCTAGGATGGCTGCTCTGCCCCATCACCTGGCAAAGCAAGGGTTTGCTGGCATCCCTAGAAAAAGACCAACTCAGAGGCAATATGGAGAAGGGTGCTAAGCATGTGGGCTCAGTTTCTTCTTTTCTTTTAGAAAAGGAAAGAGCAGCCGTGGATCCAGCTTGAATAACATGCCAGGGAGCTGAACAGCACATCCTCAGAGCTTTGGGGTGGTGCAAACCCCAGCCACAGATCCTGCTGTGCTAATTATAGCTGATGGGCTCTGCTTCTGCCTAGGTGGTCCCTTCAGCGGCTTGGGAGAAGTCATCCACCGGGAGAGCGTCCCCATGCACACCTTTGCCAAATACCTGTTCTCTGCCCTGCTGCCCCACGATGCTGACCTGGCATACAAGCTGGCTTTGCGGGCCATGAGGTTGGTGCATGTTTAATTCTGTTTCTGCCCCCCTTTTTGCCTGTCTCCTATGCTTGGTGGGAAGCTGGGATGCTTTGCAACTTTAGAGCAGGGGTGGAAGTGGAGACAGGCTTGGAGCTTGCCATCCATGGGATCTTGTGCAGTGTGTAGGGCCACTGGGCACAGCAACAGTGCAAAGAGGTTCCTGCTCTCTGTTTGGATGATTCCTAGTTTATCAGCTCCATCCATACGGATTTGCATGGGTCCAGTAATGTCTGCTGGCCCCCTCGCTCCGGGCTGGTCCACCACCTGCCTGTCCCTGTGACAGGCATCCTCTGCCAGAGCGGGTCCCAGGCACACACAGAGCTGTCATCTGCCTTCTGTCTGCCAGGCCTCGGGCACCCTGCAGCCCTCCCTGCCTGCAAGAAGGGCTGTTACCCTGGCACAGATGGGTGGATGATTTGCCCCGGGCTCCAGGGTGTCGCAGAGACAGGTGGAGAACACAGTTGCACTCTGCTCTCCATTAAAACCCATCTCTGTCTCTGGGACTGGGGGGACAGCTGATGCTGAGAGCTGCCCCATCTCCCTCCCCAGTCCATGACGCACTTCAGACATCAGCCTGTGTGCTGCACTGTTTTGACAGGGACTGGATGGGTCTTGGAAAGGCTGGAATTTCCCAAACAAGTCAATGCTTGGAGGACTGTTCAACTCCGGAGCATCCCAGTGCTCTCTCCCGCTACCACCATTAAAAGTCCTGGCCCAGAGCATCACCTTTTTTGCAGCATTTCCTCAGTGAAATGGATCATCTCTCCCCAACACTGGGGGAAAGTTTGAAATCCCCCTATCCTGGGAAGAGCTGCTCAGCCCTAATAAGAAGCCAAGGGCTTCTGTGGTGTGTGGAGGCACCATGTCCTGCCAGACCTAAGACCTCTGGCCATCAAACAGGACTGAGGGCCCTAGGGATGCCATCCCCTGCTAGTACCCATCCCCTGCTCCCAGCTAGGACTCCTTGTGTTGGGGTATCTATGTCCAGGGCTGAAAAGGTTGGGCTTCTGCTGTCTTGTGGTTACCTCAAGCCTGCAAGCAAGGAGAGCAGAGACACTTGGATGCTCTTCATGTCCAGGGCACAGTTTCCCTCCTGCATAATTAGCCATCAAGTTAGCAACAACAGCACCAAATCAGGAGTTTAGGATTTGTCGCCACGGCTGGTGACATGAGACTCCTGCTCCCCCTCTTTAGGCTTGCTTCTCCCCCAGATTTTCCAGGCTTTTGGATATGCCCACAAAAACAGGCAACCTAACCTGATCATAACCAAGCGTTTTAAGAAGAACCAGATGATAGAGGCAGGAGTTCTGCCGGGTGGTTTGACATGAAAGGAGCAGGAGGGGAGGAGGGATTTTACTTTTTTTTCTTCCTTTTTTTTTTTTCTCTGAGGTCTGTGCTTTTCCTTACAAGTTTATAAATCACTCCACGGATCTTTCTCCCCCTTTCAAGTCAGTCTGAGATTGATCCCCGTGCCCATGTGTTGAGCACACAGCCTCGGGAGCCCCACACGTGCACAGCAGCAGGATGTGTTCAAAGGCATTGCTGCAGGCAGCTGCCTGCAGGCAGCCCCTGCCTCGCCTTGGCAGCACCTCGGGGAGAGGGGGTGAAGCTGGGGCTGGGCTGGGCTCTGATGTTGCCTCCTCCTGCTTGCCCTTCAGGTTGCCCGTCTTGGAGACCACAGCACCGTCCGGCGACGTGACTCACCCTCACCACTTGGTCTCAGTGGTCCCCAGCAGGTACCCACGCTGGTTCACCCTGGGGCACCTGGAGTCACAGCAGTGCGAGCTGGCCTCCACCATGCTCACAGCAGCCAAAGGTCAGTGGCAGGGCAGTTCTGAGGCAGGGTTGATGGGATGATGCTGCACAAGAGCACTGAAGGGTTTTTCTGGGAGAAAAAAGGGAGCTCTTGCCTCTGCTTCCTCGAGCACTGGCAGAGGCTGGCTGGGTGCCTCACTAGCAGCCTACTGTGGGCAGGGCACAGTGAGCTGGCCTTGAGAATCTGAGGTTTCTGAAATTCTTGTCCCAAAGGGCTCATGGTCCAACAGGGCAGGATGGGAATTTCCCATGAGGTGCAGACAAGCCTTGCAGCCACGGTGCTGCAGGTCCCAGGTAGTGCCATGGGTGATGCAGGACCATGCCTGCCCTGCAGCACAGCCAGCTGCCAGGCCAGCAGTCCCTGCCAGGCATGTCGTGGGGTCATGCCATGGTTCTGTTTGAAGCTGTTTATCCTTTCACTTCTGCTTTGTCTCTTCCAGCCCTGTGGTAATGATCCTGCACAGGCTATGGGAGGGAGAAGACCTCCCTGTGCACCAAACCACAAGTGGCTTTTGTGGGAGATGGGATCAGCGGTGCTGGGCAGGACACTTTGGTCCCAGCTGCAGGGGGCTCGTGAAACACCTCAGTGGTCTCTTTGGCCTCTTCAGTTCCTGCCCAGGCACTATTATGAAGGCGAGCATAGGCTTTTCATTAAACATCCCCTTGACCAGAAACCAACCCCAACAGGATGGTGAGGGTCTTGTGTCCCGTGAGGGGCAGTGAGCCAAGCAGTTACCACTGCCCTCTGATGTCCTGGTACTGCCAGCCTGACAGGGAAGGTTTTTCTTTCCTAGGGAGAGGGAAGAAAACGAGCTGTCAGAAAACTTCAGCCTCATTGCCTTGGCAGCCTCTCCTCTCCCTCCAGCCTCCTCCTCTGGGCTGTTTTACCAGGGCTGATGGTGTCCTGCCCCAGATTTGCAGTGCCCTGATGAGGAGCTGGTATTTGGCTTATCCTTTAGGTCTTTTTCTCCCTTCCAGTGTCTAGTGGGATGAGGTTTTTATGCCAGGGATGTAGGGCTGTTGGATTGCATCTGTTTTTCCCACCGTCCCCTTCTTCAGGTGTTCCCCTACTGCAGCATGTCCCAGTGTGATCCTGCAGCCTCTCTTGCCCACGCCCCCACGAGCCATTTTAGGGAGGCTTGGATTTTGGTGGCAGTGCAAGCGGCTGTGGTGGGTGGCAGGTGATATCTTTAGCTATGAGTCACCCAAGATGTCTTCATGTGTCCAGGTGCAGCACTGGGTTTTTCACACTGCTGTGCATAATTTGGTTGTCTTTGCATGAGGTTCATCTGCTCAGTCTGTGCCTGGGAGTAGAAACAAAGCTGGAACCTAATGTAGCATGTTGGCACCTCTGGTCTGTGCACACCCCAAAGGTCCCACTCCCCACACTGTGTCCCACAGGAACTGATAGGAGGATTTCCCAAGCTAGATGCAGGATCACGATATTAATGTTCCTTGATGTGTCCCTCTTCCAAGATCCTGCCCCATCTCCTGGTGCCATCATATATCCTAGCACCCACAATGTCCTGTAGCAGGAGACCCACAGCATCACTGTGTGTTGTGCCACAAACGCCCTTCTTTGGGGATAGCTCAGCCTGTCTCGGTTGTGAGTGCTGTGTGCCTGACCTGGGACATTGAGGACCAAGGTGCAGCAAGTCTGGGTGACACCAGCCCAGTCTTGCAGAGGGGACTTGCTGGGCAAGGCAGTGTGTGTGCAGCAAACAGCTTTTCCTCTTCTTCCTAATGTTCTTGGATGAAGACTGATGTTTCTGCAGCCATTCAGTACTAGGCATCTCCCCAAGCCCCTCCTTTTCTGGGAAGAGGCTGCTGTACAGCTGTCAAACTTGAGGCCAGAGTGGAACGTCCAGGTGCCTGGAGATGTCTGCTAAAGACAGGACGTGTCTGGGATCACTCAGGTTTATTTGTCCTCTCTGTGAGAGGATAAACTTGAGTGAGGCCGGATGCTGTAGGATGTATCACTTTCTGGGGAGGGTGCTCCATTTTAGACTGTTGGACTGCAGGGCCTGATCCAGCATCGCCGTGTGTCCTTGTGTGTGTGTCCAGAGGGGCTGGCCATGGTGAAGGGACTGTTCACCATGTTGTGCAGGCAAAAGATGGGGCTCCAGGGCAAGTTGGGGGGATGCCTGAGCCATCTGACCATTCTCGCCTGCACGCAGGGGACATGCTGCGCCTACGCACGGTGCTGGAGGCCATCCAGAAGAACATCCACTCCTCCTCCTTGATCTTCAAGCTGGCTCAGGATGCATTCAAGATTGCCACGCCAGCCGACAGCAACTCTGACACGACACTGCTCAATGTGGCGCTGGAACTGGGGCTCCAGGTATGGGATGGTACTGGGGATGCTCGTGGCCCTTCTGCCCCCCACACTGTGGCAACGGTGCTGGTGATGGTCTTCCACCAAGCAGGGTGTCCCCTGTGGAAGGAGTAAATTGATCCCTGTGTGGTCCTGAACAGGGGACCTCAGCCCTGGGAAGCCCCTGTGCTCACTGTGGTTTGGGTGGAGGTGAGGCAGTGCCAGGGAGTTGGTAGCCAGTTGAACCAGAGGGATTTCTGGGGAACACTGCTCTGTTGAGCAGCTCACTAGAGCCCTGCAGGGCAGCCAGTCACCCCAAGTTTCCCTCGCAGGTGATGCGCATGACCCTGTCCACCCTCAACTGGCGGCGGCGGGAGATGGTGAGGTGGCTGGTGACGTGCGCTACCGAAGTGGGTGAGTTCCACGTACACTGGGGGGATCTGGCCTACATGCAGTGGGAGCAGGGTTGGGCATGGAGATCCTTGGGTCATGCCTAGCCCTGAGCATCTGAGTTCTCCTGGGTGTCTCATTTCTTCTTGGGTAACTGAACTCACCTCAGAGCACCAGCTGGCAGGGTTGGGACTGGAGCAGTGGCTGGTTTTGGGACTGGGATGGGTGCCCTGTACCTGGGCCAGGCCAGTGGTGCTCTCTGTGCCCTGCAGCGTGGTGGTGCAGGTTGGCCTCTGCCTGTCCCCCTCTGCCCCGTCCCTCTTGGGGCAGAGGCAGCAGCACTGCTGTGGGCTGGTTTTGCCCTGTCTCCGGCTCGCAGAGAAGCCCCGTGAACTGAGCCAGGTTCCAGGGCTGTGCTGTGACCCCAGTGTTTTCTTGCAGGAGTGAGGGCCCTGGTGAGCATCCTGCAGAGCTGGTACTCACTGTTCACTCCCACGGAAGCCACCAGCATTGTGGCGGCCACAGTGATGTCCCACAACACTATCCTGCGCCTGAGCCTGGACTACCCACAGCGGGAAGAGCTGGCCAGCTGTGCCCGCACCCTGGCCCTGCAGTGCGCCATGAAGGACCCCCAGAACTGCGCCCTGTCCGCCCTGACCCTCTGCGAGAAGGACCACATCGCCTTCGAGACCGCCTACCAGATCGTCATCGACGCCGCCTCCACCGGCATGACCTACACCCAGCTCTTCACCATCGCCCGCTACATGGAACACCGGGGCTACCCACTCCGAGCCTTCAAACTGGCCTCATTGGCCATGACACATCTCAACCTGGCCTACAACCAGGACACGCACCCAGCCATCAACGATGTGCTTTGGGCCTGCGCCTTGAGCCACTCTCTGGGCAAAAACGAGCTGGCAGCTATCATCCCACTGGTGGTGAAGAGTGTGCACTGTGCCACGGTGCTCTCGGACATCCTTCGCCGCTGCACCATGACAGCACCAGGGCTGGCCGGCATCCCTGGGCGCAGGAACTCGGGGAAGTTGATGTCCACCGACAAAGCCCCCCTGCGGCAGCTGCTGGACGCGACGATAAGCGCCTACATCAACACCACCCACTCCCGGCTCACCCACATCAGCCCACGGCACTATGGGGAGTTCATCGAGTTCCTCAGCAAGGCCAGGGAGACCTTCCTCCTGGCACAGGATGGGCACATACAGTTCGCCCAGTTCATTGACAATCTCAAACAAATCTACAAAGGCAAGAAAAAACTGATGCTGCTGGTGCGGGAACGGTTTGGGTGAGCCCCGGCTCCTGCCATGCTCACTGGCAGGGTCTGGCCGTAGCACGGGGACTCGGGTGAGAAGAAGGAAGGAGAGTGGAGATCACCTTCCCCCCCCCATTGGCAGAGGCTGCTCTGTTCTGGTCTTCTGTTTCTTTTTTTTGTTTGTTTTCTTTCTTTTTTTTTTTTTTCTTTTAGTGTTACTCTTTCTTGGATTTAACCATTTCACACACTGAGAGGATCCAGAGATTCCTTGGGCACAAACCAAAAGGCAACCACGGGGAAAAAGGATGGTTCACTCAGCCCCCTGCCCTCCCTTGCCAATACCAAAAGCTAACCTGGAAATTGAATACCTCTTTCCTGAAGGACGTGATCGCTGGAGGGATACGAAGGTTGCAAAGTGAAAAATCTTTAAAATTATGTGGGGAATTTAACAAAAAAAAAAAAAAAAAAAAAAAA
>VZTH01011544.1:114645-171048 GCA_013397815.1 Aleadryas rufinucha
CCCCAGGCCCGCCCCGCCGCGCTCGGCTCCGTGCCGCGGGAGGTGCAGTACAAGATCTGCAAGGCCCCCTCGGCCGCCGCGGCCGCCGCCGCCCGCAGCCTGCTCAGCGTGTGGGACAGCCCGGGGCCGGCGCGGGGCGGCAAGCGGGCGGCGCGGGCCACGATCGAGGTGCGGAAGGGCGGCTGCCTGCGCGCCACCGGCGAGGAGTACTGCAACGGCGCCGGGCTCTGGGTCAAGCTCAGCAAGGTAACGCGGGNAGCGGGATGCAGGGTGGGCAGTCCTGCATTTTCCCCCCGTCTGTGCCAGACCACGCGTCCCCAGCCTCCCCGTCCCCAGCCTCCCCGCTGTGGGGCTGCTGGAGCCCGGCCTGCCCCAGGGAGGGGGACCCCGGCAACTGCGGGGCCTATGGGAACAAAGTCCCCAAAACCTCCACTTAGGACCAGTAACTGAATTACCACACCAGTGGCCCTGCTGATCCTTCCCAGTGCAGGATCAGCATCCGCCCCAGAGCCTCTCCAGTGACCCAGTACCGGACTCTTGTGCCAGCACCATGACCCCAGGGCCACTCTGGTGCATCAGCAGTGTCCCCAGAGCCACACCAGTGTCTCCACTACAGGATCTCAGCACGAAAGCACTATCGTGGTGATAGCACTACCCAGTGCCCCCACAGTGCCAGATCGCCGTTCCCAGAGCCACACCAGTATCCCCCGTGCAGGCCTCGGTGCCTGCCCCCGTCACCACATCAGGAAGGGGAGCAGGCCGACCCGGTCCTGGTTACTCACAGGAGTCGCTCACCACCCTCCATGCTCCTGCGCCGCTCCCCGGCCTCTCCGTTGCCTCTCGACGCGGCGCGGTCCGCCCCCTCCCGCCNTCGAGGTGCGGAAGGGCGGCTGCCTGCGCGCCACCGGCGAGGAGTACTGCAACGGCGCCGGGCTCTGGGTCAAGCTCAGCAAGGTAACGCGGGTGCGGCGGCCCGCGAAGGGCCCGGCCCGGCCCCGCCTGACCGCCAGCTGTCCCCACAGGAGCAGCTGGAGGAGTACCGGAGCGGCTGCGATCTCGAAGAGGGCTGGGTGCTGGTGTGCAAGCATGCCGACGGCGGGGACCGGCTGGTGCCCGTGGAGTCCACGGAGCGGATCCAGCGGCAGCAGCAGCTGTTCGGGGTGGACTACAAACCCGTCATCAGGTACGGGGCCGCCGCGGTGTCCCGCTGAGTCCCCGGGAACGTGGAGGTGTTCACCCCTATGCGGGCTCGGGATGCTGCCCCACGGCCCCTCCTGCTTTGGGCTGGGGAACCCCCGGCCTGCTTGGACAGGTTTCATGGAAGTGAGGCAAGAGGGATGCCGGATGTGGAGTGAACTGTATTTGGCTCGGGCACTGTGCTTGTCACATGCCCATCGGGGTGTAGAAGGAGTAGACGTGGTTGGAAAGGAAAGAGCAGCGAATGATGCTAGTGGTGATGGAGGATGGAGCACGGTGGGGTTTTAAACCCAAATCTTCCCCTTCCAGCTACTCCTCGATCACCAGCTTCTTGTTCCTCCTGGGATTTTCTCACTCCTCCACTTCTGTGTTGTTTCAGATGGGAGCAGGTGGTGGATCTGACATACTCCCTGCGCCTCGGAGCAAAGCCCAGGCCCATGGAGCAGGATGAAGCTGCAGTAGAGAAGCTTCGGTATGAACTATTTCGTGGCTTCTGCTATGGTGGGGGACAAGCTGCTCTCTCTCTGTGGCTGCCCAGACAGCCGTCTCCTGAAGACCTGGGGGACAGGGAGGAATACAGGCAGCTCTGCACAGCACAGTCTTGTCCTAGATATGCCTGCAAAAAGCAGGAAACAGAGCAAGACAAGTAGGATGTGGACGTCCCTTTTTTGACCCATTAGCCTGGCTGCCTCTGGCTCTCCAGACCCAGTAATCTCTTTTCCCTGCTAGGTTTGTGCCCCCAACATGGACTTACGAATGTGATGAAGACCTCGTACATTTCCTGTATGACCACATTGGGAAGGAGGATGAGAACTTGGGCAGCGTTAAGCAGTACGTGGACAGCATCGATGTCTCATCCTACACGGTGGGTTAAAGGGACAAGGCTGCATCAGCCCCACTGTGCTGTGGGGCTGGGGAGCATGGATAGTGCTTGCTGTGCTGCTCTGGCCTGGACTGGACTCTGTTTGAGGATGTGGGAGAAAAGCTTGGGGAGCATCATGCAGCATGTTGTGTAATGTAGCCCCTGGAGGGACAGTGGTTTGAGAAGCCAATACTAGTGTTAGCTGCTAAGCTGATTTTAGGGAGAGTTTGATACTCTGTGCTGTGTGTGTGACCCCAGAGCACCTTGGAGGGTCAACCCCCGTGTTCTGTGTGCTCTGCACTCCCAGCGTCTACCCACAGCCCAGCAAAGGGAACGAGCCAGTGTGATGTCCTCTGACACTAAGTTTCACGATGAAAGTAACCACTAAAGAGAATTTAATCCTACACCCATCTGATCTTCCTTTCATTCACTTGCCCTCTTCCAGGAGGACTTCAATGTGTCATGCCTGACTGACAGCCATGCTGACACATACTGGGAGAGTGATGGGTCCCAGGGCCAGCACTGGGTGCGGCTCAACATGAAGAAAGGCACCATTGTCAAGTGAGTCATCTCTGCTTTACACGCTGGCTTGTGTCTGGGGCAAGCTTTGCCACTCCCTCTCTGCCTGAGTGTCACGTCCCGAATTTGCCCTGCGTTCCCTGCCCCTCAGCCCTTACTCTCGCTCTGGGCTTGAAGGGGTCTTAGCATTGTCACAGGTACCTGGGAATCTCATCTTGTTAACAGTATGATCAGGTGATGCAAGGGAGTAGTGATAGGTGTTCAGATGCAATTGCCTTCTCATGTCCTGCTTCCTTTTGCAGGAAGCTGCTGCTGACAGTGGATACCACTGATGAGAACTTCATGCCCAAGCGGGTCGCTGTGTATGGGGGCGAGGGGGACAATCTGAAGAAACTGAACGACGTCGGCATTGATGAGTGAGTGGGTGGAGGTGCACAGTGTGTCATGGCTCTTGCAGGGGCCCAAGGTGCTGAACACTGGCCTTAAGCAGTCATGCAGCACCAGCCAGGCTCTCTGGGATGTGGGTTCACTCTGCCTAGAATGGCATGGTACAGTCATCAGGGCTCTCCTGATCCAATTGTGGGACACATCAGAATCATGGTACCTGAACCTGAGTCACCAGGAGGTTCAGGCATTCATCTGTGTTGTAGGCAATCGGTCTGAGTTCTTGCCATAGGCTCCCATTTTAAAGGATGCAAACCCTCTTCCCTTACAAGTGTCTGAGTGGATTTTGGCAAGATGGGTGAGGGAACAGCTCTTCAGTCCTCATCTGTGCTGTGTTTGCAGGAGCTATATTGGGGATGTGTGCATCCTTGAGGACATGACAACACACCTGCCTGTCATCGAGATCAGGATTGTGGAGTGCAGAGGTAGGGCTGGCTGTCGTGGCCCCATCCATAATGCACCTGTAAGATACTGTACATTAAGAGTTTATTCTGTGACTTGCACTTTTTCTCCCTGTGGGCTGTTTTAGATAAGATGCAAAAGAACCATGGGAAACCCCTGGGAGATCTGAAGTTTTGCAAGTTCTCAGCTTTCATCCTATCTTTCTCTGCCTTCAATTGTTTAATTCTTTTTCTCCTGTAAATGCCCTGCTTCTTCTTCACAGAGGTATTTGAGGCTCTCGGTGCCCAGCTCCAGAGCTGGTGGAGCTGGTACATTCCTACAGTTTTTGCTTATAGACTTTTCTCACTTTATTTAAGGCTTGCTTTCTTGTGATCTTAGCCTATCATCCGTGGTCTTCCTTCGCAGATGATGGGATTGATGTTCGTATCCGAGGCATCAAAATCAAATCCTCCCGGCAGAGGGACTTGGGGCTCAGTGCTGACATGTTCCAGTTGCCCAATTTGGTGCGTTACCCTCGCCTGGAAGGGACTGACCCCGACCTGCTGTACCGACGGGCCGTGCTCATTCAAAGGTACTGTGTGGAGGGGAGCAGACAGGTGCCATTGCCTACAGGGACTGATGCCATCTCCAGCATGTGCATGGCTGGAAGCTGTAAAACTGTGACACTCCCCTTGAGACAGACATCCTGGACACTGGAGAAAATAGCAGTCATTTGGGAACAAAGCGAGCTCTCTAGGGTAGCTCCTCTATGCTTTCAGAGGAGATCCGTAGCTCAAGTTCACAGTGTCCTGTGTGTCACAAGCACAACATATCTGTGCAGTCTGGGGGGCAGGTACATGCAGAGTCCCTTGTAAGGGGTTCAAGATCCTTGCAGTGCAGGGAGTGGGAATTTAGTACCAAAGGCTCCGTGATGTAAAAAACTGTGCTGGGTTTGGTTTGGATGAGTTATTTTTCTGCTCATGTTCAGGGTTGTGTGGTCTGGAATACACTTGTGCAGATCCCCATCGCTCCTTGTTGCAATACCTTCTTCTTTGGGATACAGGTTCATCAAGCTCCTGGACAGTGTCCTGCATCACTTGGTGCCGGCCTGGGACCACACTGTTGGCACATTCAGCAAACTCAAGGTAAACAGTTGGCTCTATGTCTTGTTGGGGCCTCAGTCTGGCAGGATGATGGTGCTTGGGCTGTGGCAAGGGAGGCAGCTGGAGGGAAATACCTGTCTGAGCTCAGGTCATTAACACTGTGAAAGGTGACGTTTATTTTCTTGCTGAACTGCTGATGTGGAAGCATGTAGCTGTGGGCTAACAAGTGGACTCAAACCAGAACATTTCACCCTCAGTGGGACTTGGACCATAGCAGCATTGGGCATGCAAGCTGGACACACATCCCCCTCCGAGATCTCAGCCCAGAACACTCTGCTCCTGCACTTCTTGCCAGCAGCTTTGAGCTGACTTGTCCAAACATCAAGGCTTTTACCAGTAGCATTTTTCCTGGCTTTAATAAACTTTTGCTTTTCGTCCTTTGCATAGTTGTGAGTTCATCCCTCCAGTTGTCTGTTTTCCTTACACCCTCTCCAAGAATACAGATGCTGGACATTATTGGGATAGCCCCATTCTGTGTATTTCCAGGCCTAGTGTCAGAAAGCACTGTAATTCCTGTGCCAAGTCAACACGTGACCCAAAGCATTTGAGGATTCTTGTTTGTTTAGAGGAGCTGGCTTTGATTACAACTAAAAGGGATAGTAAGACCAGTGTTCTGGTGAGAGTGAGGGTGAAGGAGAGTCTAAGCAACACTGGAGTGTGAGCATCAGATGACAGCTGGTGGATTGAGGGCTGAGCTTGTTATCTTCCTTAAGTCAGAAAGCAGAATCTTTCAGAGGCAGAGGGCGAGCAAATACTGTCAATGAGAATGTGTCTGTGTGGGAAGGCCCTGGGAAAGGGGGAAACCTGGAGGTGCGATGGCTTCAGCAGGAAGTAGGTGACATGTTTTGTGCATTCCTGTTGGCAGCACATCAAGCAGTTCTTGCTGCTGTCCAAGAAGCGCACAGCTCTCATTACCCAGTGTCTGAAGGACTCGGAGACCAGCAAGCCCAACTTCATGCCAAGGCTCTACATTAACCGGCGCCTGGCCATGGAGCACCGGGACAACCCTGCCCTGGACCCCAGCTGCAAGAACGCTGTCTTCACCCAGGTACTGTCCCTCCTGCAAGGGTCCCTGCCGCTCTGAGGAGAGTGGGACATCCCAAAATCAAAGTCATCTGCATAAAGATGGCTGGAAGGGACAGCTTGGAGCTGGAGATAGCCCACACCTTCAAGGCCTCTTTATGTGACTCACAGACTCCATAAGTACATGTGCTGATGGTCACACGTCCAAGAATAACATCTAGGAGGGATTTGGGATCTCTTGAGTTGAAATCTATACTCTATCCTGGATGCTCTCTGTGGCATGTTGTTAATGGAGAGTGTAACAATCTTGTTGCATTAAAAAGGCAGCAAAGAATTCTTGTGTGACAGCAGTCAAGTACTGTACTGCATACAGTCCTATGTTGTGGTTTTGCAGCAATGCTGATCTTCCTGTGTGCATTCTCTGCCAACCTCCAAGCGATCTGGAGCTCTGTGTGTGCACAAACACCCCAAATTGCTGTGAGGCTTGATATGTTTGATGTACCTGTCTTCACCTGGCACCAATTCCCCTGTAGAGGGGATACCAACCTTGATTGTCTCTGCTTGTTGCAGGTGTATGAAGGCCTGAAACCCTCAGACAAGTTTGAAAAGCCTCTAGATTATAGGTAAGGAGTGTCTGGGGGAGGGAAGGCACCGTGCAGTGCTGGAGCTATGTCCTGTCACAGCAGGGTGTTCGGGAAGCCTATGTCCTATATTCTGGAGAGGGTTTGCTAGGACAGGAGCCAGCTCAGCCGTGGGATCAGGGCCCATTCCCCAAGGTGTCAGCTTCCTAGTGAGGATGCAGCTGTCTCTGGAGATTGAGATCTTGACCTGACTTAAGCCCAGGCTGCTCCACCCGAGTCCCTTGGTGTTCCTGCTGTGCCTGTCCCAGCACCTCCTTGGCTTTGAGCAGCACCTCAGGCAATGCCTGGTTCTCCGCAGGTGGCCGTTGCGTTATGACCAGTGGTGGGAGTGCAAATTTATCGCAGAGGGCATCATCGACCAAGGTAGGGGCTGTGGGAGGCCGGGGCTCCTCTGGAGCAGTCGGGGGTTGATGAGGTGACTATTGCTGTAGAGGCTCTTGTTTGGTCCCAGTGTTAATTGCCATGGAGAGAGGGAAGGCAGGTTGCTTTGTCCTGCCACCCCTGGGTATGTCCCAGATAAGGAGTGCTGTTTGCTGGAAGGTGGACTAAACCTCCATTAGTCACTAACAGCAGCTTTACCCATGCTGTTGATCCTTCTGGCTGTTCTCCACAGGCCAGGCAGGGATGTTATTTCTCCTGTCTTACTTTTTCCAGTGCCATGAGGCTCTAACAGGAGCCTTCTGCGCAATCCAGGGCCAGGTTGGACCAGAATTCTTCATCTTTGCTCCATAACTCTGAAGATCAGCACATGGGGAGTTCACATCACTAAAAATACCCTTCTTTTGGGGTTGCAGGTGGTGGTTTTCGGGACAGCCTGGCGGACATGTCAGAGGAGCTGTGCCCCAGCTCAGCAGACACCCCCGTGCCTCTGCCCTTCTTCGTGCGCACGTCCAACCAGGTGCCGTGCATCAGGATGTTTGGGGCAAACCCTTCCATGCCTGGCAATGCAGTGTTAACCCTGTCCCCTTGCATGCCAAGGACATACCTACTTTTGCGGGTCCAGAGCTTTTCTTTGTGAGGGGTTGGGTAGTTTGCTTTGTGGCATTTCATTTTAGAATATGCTGAAATGTGCCTGGATACTGGTCTCTCGCTGGGAGTATTGCCAAGGGGGATGGGGGGTTTAGCCCACTTTTGCTGTGAGAAGTGCCCAGAGGCATGGCAGGAGTAATCTGTGGTGTTTCATGCTGTGCTGAAATTATGACTTGGAGTTTTGCCTCCCACCCCTGCAGGGTAACGGCACTGGAGAAGCCAGGGACATGTATGTCCCCAACCCCTCCTGTAAAGACTTCCCAAAGTATGAGTGGATTGGGCAGATCATGGGAGCAGCTCTGAGGGGCAAGGAGTTTCTGGTAAGTTTTCAATCCCGTCCCTGTGAGAAGATCTGCTGCAAAGGGAATTGTTAGCTCTATCCTGCGGCCTGTCCACCAGGAGCATGGGAAGGCTCTGTGGTCACACACTGGGACAATAGGTGTTTGGGGCCAAGCAGTTTGGAGAACTCACAGCCTGAATTTTGGGGGGTGCTGCTGAGAGCTTGGGAGGTAGTATCTGGTCTCTACTCAGCTATGATGAGCTCTGCATGTGGAGGGGGATGTAGGGAAGCTCCTTTGTGTCTGCATTGTTGAGTCCTATCTCCATCTTTGGGGATGTCTCATTTTGACACAAACTCAATAAAATCTCTGATTTTCTTCAGGTCCTGGCTCTTCCTGGCTTTGTATGGAAACAATTAACAGGAGAAGAGGTCAGCTGGAGCAAAGACTTCCCTGCTGTGGACTCTGTGTTGGTGAGAGGGACTGGGAGGCCATGCCTATCCTATTCCTTGTGGCACTAAGCAAGGCAGTGATTTGTGTCCCTGTCCTCAAATACTTGCTTCCTCCTATGATATGTCAAATAAACACAACAAAGGGCAACTTTTAGCTATAGGCTGCACCAAATGCTGTTATAGAGATACAGCCACACTGACTGCTGCTTCAAGCAGGCAATGGCCCAGGGTCTGCTAAACAGCTTTAGGGCAGTATATCCCATGTTGTGTCACTGTCGCTTGTCTGGGAAGGGAGGACATGAGGACTTGGGCACATCACTGCTCACTGGCCATCTCTCTAACATTCACTTACTTGGCGCCTGGACAGGTGAAGCTGCTGGAGGTGATGGAAGTCATGGACAAAGACACCTTTGAGTTCAAATTTGGGAATGAGCTGACCTACACGACAGTGCTGAGTGACCAGCGCATGGTGGAGCTGATCCCCAATGGCAGCAACACCGCTGTGCGCTATGAGGACCGCAAGGAGTTCATCCGCCTGGTGCAAAAGGCTCGGCTGGAGGAGAGCAAGGAGCAGGTGACACTGCCGCACCATATGGGTGGTCATTAGCTCCCAGAGACACGTCCCCAGCCTGTTTCTGGTAAAATGCACTGTGGTTAGTGCCCCTGTGCTCATTAGAGCAGTGGTATCCAACCCTTTCGGTGATGTCCTGGAGCCTATGGAGTTGTTGAGAAGCAAAGTGGCTTCTAGTAGCATGGGTGATAGGGGGTTTTACTCACAGCTCTGACACAGGCTTTCTAAATGAACAGGGATGCAACTCTCTGGGATCATGTCCCCTTTCTTCAGGTTCCTTGGAGCATGTGCTGAGCAGTCACATGGCTTGAATCCAGCAGAGTCCCTAGGCTCAACCATGAGTCGGGGAAGTGGGCAAGACATGCTGCTTACCTGCCTTGTCTCCTTTTCAGATCATGGCCATGCAGGCTGGGCTGCTGAAGGTGGTGCCTCAAGCTGTTCTTGACCTCCTTACATGGCAAGAGCTGGAAAAAAAGGTCTGTGGAGACCCTGAAGTCACAGTTGATGCCCTGAAGAGGCTCAGTAAGTGGAGGGCTTTGGTGAAAACTCTCTTCATGAAAACAAGACTGTCTTCTGTCTGTGCTGGCTCAAGGAGAGGTGTGGGAGGCCAGTATTAGCCTTTCTTACAGTGAGAATATGGGCCTGTGTACTTCTTGCCTTTAGCTGGGTGCTGATGGGGGCAGGAGTGTCCCTTGACTCCATGCTAGGCTTCAGAGTAGAGGCTGGGGCATCCCTAGGCCACCAGTATCTGAGCCCCTGTGAAGCTGAGATGTGGATCTGGCTGTGCTTCCTGGGAGGGGCACTATGTATATTCCTGATTATGTATATTGCTTGCACCTTGGGATCTATGTGGTCACACCTTGCAGGCACCCAGGGGTTTTTTCCTGCACTGCCAAAGAGGGAGGAGCTCAGATCTTTATTAAACTCCTTTTCTGTATCCTTTCTTACAGCCCGGTTTGAGGACTTTGAACCACAGGACACCCGTGTTCAGTACTTCTGGGAAGCACTCAACAACTTCACCAATGGTGAGCAATTTGCTCTGTCCCTGCATATCTTGTGCCATGACAGTTCCTGCCTGCTGACTGGGAGCTGGGAGGCAAACCACTCAAGGAAAGCAAGCAGCTAGGCTGAAGGGACTGCTTGCTGTTGCTGGGGATACCTAGAAGTGGTTGTACTGCATCTCACATCCCTCTAGGGTTTGCTGATGTCTTTGCTTTTCCTTCACAGAGGATCGCAGCCGCTTCCTCAGATTTGTCACTGGCAGAAGCCGCCTTCCAGCACGTATCTACATCTATCCAGACAAGATGGGGTAAGTCCATTCTTCTGTAGACTGCAAGACTGACAGATCCCACACCAAAGGGGTGTGTTGTCTGGGCTCCCTGCCTCGCTGGCCTTCTGGTTCTAACCAGTTTGTCACCTTCTCCCCAGCTCAGAGACAACAGATGCTTTGCCAGAGTCATCCACCTGCTCCAGCACTCTCTTCTTGCCCAACTATGCCACGTAAGTTTTAGTGCTTCCCTGTGTGTTGGAGACTCTGTGTCTGAGCTCTCTTCTCAACCTTGGTGCTGACCCATAGGGCCCCATCACTTTGCAATGCTTATGTCCCCTGCCTGTCCTACGTGGCTGGTGGGTTTCTCTCTGTGAGCCCCTCGTGAAGCATATCCTCCATTTCAGAAAACATCTTGTCCTCTCAATTGGCAAATGCAGCAATGGCACCTCCTCCTTATCTTTTTTTTTTCCTTCCTGTCATCCCTAGAGCCAAGGTATGTGAAGAGAAGTTGCGCTATGCTGCCTATAACTGCGTGGCCATTGACACAGATATGAGTCCGTGGGAAGAGTGATGTTGCAGCCTGACCAAGCAGCATGGACAATTGTTCAAGAAAACCATGCAGTGGGAAGAGTTCCCTTGTCCCCACAGGATGTGTGTATATATAATAAATATATAGGTGTGAAGCCTGGCTCCCAACGGTGGACATGGAGGGTTGGGTCTTCAGCAGGGTGGGAGCTAGCTTGGACTGTAAATGTGATGGCGATGATGGAACCCTGGCCAAGCCCTCATGTATCAGAAAGGTCTGGTGGGCTTTGGTAATGAGTTTTCTTCTCCACGTCTTCTTGTAGTTCCTCAATGCTTGCTCCTTCCAGGCTGCACTCTGCTCAAACAAAAGTAGGGGAACTGTGAGCTGCTGCTGGAGACTGGGGTGGCCAAGATGCTCAGTGTGTCCTGAACACACATTCCTTTGCCTTGTTCCTGCTCTCACATGAGGTCAATGGAAATTAGATCATTCATTTAGGATTAAGAAGAATGGGGCAGGCTGGTGGCAGGTGCTGCAGGGGTGCCTTTGGCCACCAGGTGTCACAACAGACCTGCACAGCAGGACTGTGGGTGCTTCCAAAGGGACTCCCATGCTTTTACATCCCACAAAATCTGAGTTCCTGTGGTTCCTGGCACCTCTTGTACAGCAGCGAGTGCTAGGGAAGCTGCGCCCTCACAGTGGGTGGGAACTGTCTGCTTCCCTTTTGTTCTTTTAGTTCTGCATCCAGCATGCTGGTGGCCTGGCAGCTGTTCTCCCAGGCTCTTTGAGCCTTAGTTTACCCCTGAAAGCCAGTATTACAACTAATCTAGTACTCGTGGAGATCTGCCCTCAGGGCCAAGTTCATCTTCCAGACTGCAGATGTTAAAGCAGTAGGAGGCATGGCAGTGCCAGGCTCTGCTCCCTTCCCCTCGTCCATGGGAAGGGGCATGGAGGTTTCAGGTGAACAGGAAAAGTGTTTGCCGTAGGGCAGTGTAGAAACTGGGTACCAAGAGCTGGAGGTCTTTGAGCAGATGCACACATGCTGTGTGAGTGAGGAGTGGGCAATGAAACCTTTACAACTTCTTGGAAACATTTGTGGATCTTCCCAGCTCTGGGCAGGGCTAGTCATTGCCTAGCACTTGGAGCTACTAGATGTTAGTCTACATTTATACCCCCAGTTCCATCTTCAGCCTGTGTGGTCTATTGGACCACCACTACTGTGAGTCACAGAATCAGTGGGGCTGCACTGGAGCAGGGCTGATGCTGTGAGTTAAGATTTATCCTGTATTAATGTTTCATGGCTTTTTCTCCTCTGTTGAAGGAGTCTATCATCCAGAAATCACTTCCAGTTGTAAACAAAGTCCTTCCCTTCACGAGTTTCTTTTGAAACGTGTATTCCCAGATCTACCAAGGAGGGTTATTGCTAAAAGGGATGTAGGACCAGGAAGGAGCATGTGCTGCCATCTCCTGCTTTGTGGTGAGTGGAGAGAACACAGGGTGAATGGGGAAGCTGTTTATGGCAGCTGTTGCCTGCAGCAGGGCCTTCCATGCTCAGCTGGGTGGGTGTGAAGTCCTGTCTGCTGGAGGAGGTCTTTTGTAAATCCTAGAGTTGTCTCAGAATTGATGTCTGTGGCTTTGTGGCTGATTCCAACCACCAGTGTGGACAGGAACAGGAGCAGAGCCTGCGTGATATGTTTCCGTGCTGGTGGCTGAGTCACTTCCTAGGGTGTCTGTTTTACATGGGCATGAGTAAGCTGGTGAAAGGACTTTGATCTGCTGGCTTGCCCTCAGTCAGGAGTATTGAGGAAGAAGGCTGCAGCAGCAAGCTGGGATTTAAAATGAGCCATCTGAAAAGGGACTGACATTGGGATGGAATTGATACTGCTTTTTCCAACCTTGCCTACTTGCCCCTCCAGGAGATCAGCAGGAGGTCACATTATTTACTGAGCAGAATTAGAAGGAGCAATAAAATAGACTCCTCTTTTTGGTTTAGAGTGGGGGTTGGTTGGTAAGTGGTTCAGGGTGGGATGGATATGATTGCCTTAGTCTTTGGTGGAGGGTGAGCTGATGTCACCTGTGGGAATGGGCATGTTAGGAGCCATCTAGGGCTGCTTGGGATGATCAGTTGTGGGGGAGCAAACACCTCTGGCTCCCCTGCCCTTGGAAGCAACTGCAACTGACGGAGGGTAGCAGGTAATTACAGGGGTATACCCAGAACAGCTCAGGTTTCTCACTGAGATGTGTTTAGACAGCTCTGTTATCTCTCGTTATCCACATACGTAGCCCCAACCTTCCGTGATGAGGAGAAAGTTGTTGTGCAAGGCAGTGCTGAGATCAGAACCTGGCTGAAGTGATGGGATCCTTCCCTAGAAGCATCATGGCACCTCTATCTTTGGAGATGCTCAAAACTTGTTGTACAGCCCTGGGCACTGGGATCAAACTTCCAGTCTCATCCTGCTGGCTTTAGATCTAGGTCCTCCCTAACCTGAAGCAGTTGATGACTGTGGAGTTATCAACTAGTTCTTCCCACATTTCCCACATTTCTCTGCTCTTCCTTCCAGCAAGGCCTTTTAGCATCTGACCTCTTATTTCCTGCCACTGAGTGCTGCCCAAAGGCTTGCTGGAACTCTGGGGAAAGGATCTAGCTGGTGACAGGGATTTCTGTTTAAAAAATACTTGTAGTAACAGGACCCTGGCCCTAGCAGAAGGGATCACCCAGGATTGTCTGGATTTAACTCCTACAAGCATACTGAGAAAAATATTTTTTTACCATACAAACCATTATTTTACTGTCTGTTTTATGTTATCACCGTATATACGTTGGAGAATTGCAGCAGTTGCTGCTGTGGTGGTATACTGGGGTGGAGAGACCTGTGAAAGTCTTTCCAGTAGGAGGAGGAGCCCATTGAGCAGTGAGATCATTTGGTGCATGGTCAGAGGGTCTGGAAAAACATGGCTGCTGTGGAACAATGCCAGGCTAACCCCCAGATTGTGCTGTTCAGTTTGCTGTGCAAAGGTAAGCTGGGAGCTGGCCTGGATCTCCTCTGCGTGGTCCTCTCTCATCTGTGGTGTTTTAAAGCCAATCACAAACTGAATTTCTGCTGTGCCAGCCCAGCGAATTGTGGAAAAGGTCAGCCTGGCTCAACTCTGGCCAATCTCAGGGGCCCAAAACAGCTGTTATGTCAGTGCTGGGTCACGTTTCTTCTCTGAACTCTAAAGCTGTGGGTAGGAACTGTCTCCTATCATGTTTGACAAGGCACAAAGCAAGTACCCCTGCCCTGGACTCCTGCTGCATGTGGCCTGGGGCGAGAGAGACCAGTGGCTGTGCCTCCTCACCACAACAACCAGACTCAAGTCAGTGGGGATTGATTTCCAAGCCAGTGCCATCCTAAGGAAGGTGCTGGTCTCTGTGCTGCTGAGGAGCATCTCTGTGTGCCAGAGCTGCAGCTCTACAGGGTGGGTAGGGCTGAGCTGGGGGAAGGACTGATGTCATCATGGCTCCATGTAACCACTTGCTCTCTCCTGCCTTCAGCTTGCTGGATTGTCATAGAATAGTTTCGGGTGATTAATAACGCACATGTAGTCTAGCTGTTCTTGTTATTCCACTAATACCCTGGAGTATGACAAACTCTAAGTAGTTTGACAGGTTCTGTCTGTCCCTACCTCATGTAGGATCTAAAATAAAATGGCCTTCCTGATGATTCCTCTGGTCTGGCTGGGGCTCCTGTGTCCTTCTGTTGGATTAAATAGTGGATGTGACACTTGGGGACATGGTTTAGTGATAAACATGGCAGTGTTGGGTTAACACTTGGACTCAATGAATTTAGAGGTATTTTCCAACCTATATGGTTCTGTGATTCTAAACAGCAATGAAGACTGGTGTCATGAGAGGCAGCTGGAGGTGAAGCAGAAATCGGCCCTGTCATGCCTTCCACACAAAGTAGTGGCACAGAGGTGACTCAGAGTATCAACTGGCTCAACCCTTTGCAGCAGCTCTGCATACCAGTGGTACAGGGTGGCATGGCTGCAGAGGGAGGGCCCAGGACCGTCCTGGCTGTGGTTACTGCAGGTAAGAGCAGGGCCGAAGTCTGCATTTCTTCTGCACCATGGTTCATGGCAAGGCAGGTGCCCATTGCTGTGGTGAGGCACAGTCATGCCTGTTCAATAGATAACAGTGCAGGGATGGACAGCTGTTGAATCTCTCTGCACTGTGCCTTTGCAGGCAGGGATGGAACTGGACTCTGACCTGCCAGGAGTGCAAGCAGGCACCAGAGAGGTGTGGGGACCTTTGAGCTCTGCCAGCCTGCTTGTTTCATGATCCCTAAACTCAGCTCTTTGTGCCTAACCTGAAAAAATTAAGGTAGTGTGGGGTGGAGCTGAGTTGCTGGAGTGAACCACTGCCTTGCTGTGTTATGGAACAAGCAGACATGACATGGGGTGACATGCCAGTGTTTGGGGGGGAGGGGGTTGGGTGCTGCTGGGTGTGATGGCCTCACTCTCGCTGCCAGGCTGCCTCTGCTGGCTGGGATAAAGCTGGGCCGGGAAGCCTGTCCTCCTCCACAGCAAGTACTTGGAGCATCTCTACCTGCTGTAGGCCTGCCCAGGGCAGGGATATGCCAGCCAGAAGCTGGCTCTCCCGTATCAGGATTCCCACTCACCTCTTTCCCCTATCCATGCTGGAGATGTAGCCCTGTGCCCTAATGCCACAGGACTCCCTCCCTGCTTGTAGGAATGCAGGCAATGACAGACATGTTGGAGACCGGGAAGGAGCAGAGTCCTAAGCTGCATGGCAAGGGGATGCCTGTGACCCGGTCAGCTCCTGCCGGATAGTGAAGCGGGCGTAACAGAGTCACGTCTTGGCAAAGCGGGCCCGGAGCTGGAAAGCGGAGCGACTGCTGCCCGAGACGGATGAAGAAGCGCTGGGGCGTGCCCGGGGCACGGGCGGAGCGGCGCCTGCCCGGGGAGGAGGCGGCAGCCGGCGAGCGAGGGCTGCCCGAGGCGGGGCGCCCCGGAGGGAGGCGGGCGCGGAGGCGCCNCGCGGGACCGGCACCGGGAACCACCCGGGCATGCCGGGTCCCGACGGCGGTGACAGGACGGGATGTGCCTTCAGGAGCAGCTGGAGGAGTACACGGGCACCCATGGCCTGGCGGAGGGCTGGGTGCTGGCGCAGAGGTTCGGAGAGGGAGGAGATAAGTTAGTCCCGGTTGACTCCGTGCAGAGAATCCAGTGTCAGCACCAAACGCTGGGGATTGATTACAGACCTGCTGTCAGGTATGGCCCCGGCCCGCTGTGCCCCGGGCAGGAACTGGGCTCTGGGCGCTGGAGACGCGTGTGACCGGTCCCCACAGAGGCCATGCGACCCAACCATCCCCAGTCCCCTGGACACGCCCAGTACAGCCCACTCACTCCCTCCAGCGCAGGTGGGACACATCCCCGCCGGGCACCGGTGGGCGGGTGGGTGTTCCCTCGTAGACTAATCCTGTTTGCTTGTGGTAGCTCCTGCGCAGAATAAGGATGAATCTAGGGGGGTTCTGAGTCACTTGGATTTGGGCTGAGTAATGTCACAGAGGTAGTGCAGTGATCAGAGAGCTCAAATTTTATTTTCATTATGAAAGGTCATGTGCAGGGCGGGATTCCCCTGCTTTGTCCCAGCCTGTACCCGGGTACAGGGACACTCATCCTTCCCACAGCTGTTCCTGGGTGTCACCCCAGTGCTCCACTACTGCTGACTATGCTTCAGGCTAAGGCAGTAATGGACACACTGAGCACTGACACATCTTTTCCATTGTGTGACTGGGCCCGTGCTGCTCCAGCTGGGAACAAGTGGTGGACCTGACGTACTCCATGCGCCTTGGAGAGATGCCCAGACTCCTAGAGCAGGATGAGGCTGCGGTGCAGAAGTTTCGGTATGAATGCCTCTCCTAGAGTAGGACTGCAGCACCCCGAGGGGCTGCTGGCCGGGGCCTGGACATGCTTGAAGGGCCACAACTGGCTTCAGGGTCTGGAGTGGGGAGGATGGGTGCCATGAGATGCCTTTTACATTGGTAACTCTCAGCACTGCTCAAGCGAAGATGGCCTTTGCTCCGCAGACCATTGGAGGGACTGTATGCTGCTATTTCCACTGGGCTGGAGTGGCCATAAATACCTGGTGTGCTGGTGACGAGATACAGCCGTGCCATCTGCCTGCTGCAGGGACAGTGGCCTGGCACCATGCCGATTTGGTGACCATGAGACACTGCAGCCAGTCTCATCTGGGGCTTCTGCACACTGCTGGTGGGCAGGTTGAGGGTGCAGCCTGGTGTCCTCATCCCATTAACACAGAGACTCCCTGCAGGTCCGTGCCCCCAGGTTGGAGCTATGAGCGCGACATGGAGCTGGGACGCTTCCTGTATGATCACAGTGAGAAGAAGCTGCAGCATGTGGACTGCACCAAGGAACACATCAACAGCATTGAGGTCTCCTCACAGACGGTGCGTAGTGGGGCTCGTCTGCAGCCTAAAATCAGCATAAGACACATGAGCATCACCACAGATGCAGGGAGGAGGGGCCAGCGGTGGCTGTCCCCTCTGCAAGGGGCAGGGGATGATGGTGGGGTTTTGCTGCTCTAGCAAAGCTGCCAGGAGTTGGGCGTTGGGAGCAAAACCCCATTGTGTCTCTGGGGCACTAGGCGTCCACAGCCCAGTTTTCTATGTCAGGGAGCCACCGTCCACTCACGGCCTAACAAACCAAGGGGCTGGCCTGTTCCTGACCTCCTTCAGACCCACAAAACCCATCTCAGAGGAGGCCATAGCATGTCCAAGGATGCTCATCTCCCTCCCTCTGCTGGCTGCACTCTTGCAGGAGGATTGTGTTGCAGCCCATCTGACGGACAACCTGACATACACCTTTTGGGAGAGCAGCGGGCCCTCAGGGCAGCACTGGGTGCGGCTCAACATGAAGAAAGGCGCCATTGTCAAGTGAGACCTCGGGGTGTCCTCTCCATGCCAACAGCTGTGCCAGGGAAGGGCAGGGTGTGGAGCAAAGCACCATCTTCCTCTTCAGCTCAGCGTTTCCCCAGCTGCAGCTGGGGGTGTGGGGTTGAGGTGGGGGACAGCTGTTGCCAAAGGCACCCCAGGAAGACACAGCTTTGCCCCAGGCTTGAGACAGCTCTGGGGGCATCTCTGGGCCCAGGCAGCTCATGAAGGGAGGACAATACTCTTCCTTGTTCTTCTCATCCCCAGGAGACTGTGGCTGATGCTGGATGGGCAGGCCAGCTCCTATGTACCCAGGCGGGTGGCTGTGTATGGGGGAACACTAAGCCGGCTGCAGCACCTGAGAACAGTCTTAATTAACGAGTGAGTAATGAATGAGGAGCAGCCTATGCCCAGCTTGTGCCAAACTCCTGAGCTGTGTCTGCATCCTGAGCAGATGTTAAGGATGGGGCTGGGGTTGGTTCTGAGTGACTTGCCAGTGACAGTGGCTCTCCAAGGGTTGGAACTCCCTGTGTGCAGGCTACATCTGCTCCTACAAGTGTGGTGGTCTCTCGCCTCCATGTGCCAGTCAAGTGCCTTAATCTCCTCTTCTGCTCCTCATCTATGCTGCAGCAGCTGGTATGCAGTGTGCTTCCTTCTGCCTGGTGACTTTGGTGGTCTTTCTGCCTCCTCCTCCTCACCTCTGGGGACACACACCACTGCTGTCACCTTCCTGAGTATCTCTGCCATGGTATTGCCAAGAAGTCCTGGGGTGCTTCAGTTCTCCATCTTCACCCTGGCCCTGAGCACCCTTCTCGAGGCAGCCAGGGTTTACACAGGCAAAGATCTCCTTCACCTTCCCCCAGAACTTGCCCAGTTGATGGTTTTTTGGCTGAGCAGTGAGATCTGTCTCTGAAGAAGCACCCATGAGACTGCAAAAGTGTCCTTTGCAGTGGCAGGAGCCAACTCCTCACTGCATCTGAACACTTGCAGAGGTTTTTCCCCGTGGACTCACAGGACTTTGATGGGACCTTGACAAAGGTGTTAAAAATACACTTAGTAAATTGCTCATCTACCCAAATCCCTGTTTCCTTCAAAAACACACCACCCTTGCATGACCAACTCCGCTTGAAGGATAGTTCTGCCCTTGTGAGATGTGCTGGGACCCCCAAGAACAGTGACATGCTCTCAGCCATCTTGTCTTTCTGTACTGCTTTGAATTTGTGCTCTTTTCTGGCTTTTTGGATGCGGCTTCCACCTTCTCCAGAACGTCTCTGTGCCTCTGACAACCTCTTCTCTCTGCTTGGGCACCTCCTGCCACAGCCCTGGTGAGGTGGGAGGGCTTTCGCATGGGTAGCAGCACATCCTCAGCTGGGGAGCCAGAGTGGCCTGTGCCTTGCTGGCCACCTCACCATTGTCTGTGCCTCATGGCTCTGCCATCTCCCTCCATGCTGTGTGCAGGAACAGCTACCAGAATGTCTGCATCCTCCGTGACATGAAAACCCACATGCCGGTGCTGGAGATCCGCTTCCTGGAGTGCCGGGGTGAGCCTGTGCACCCAGACTGGGGCTGCCAGCCCAGCGTGGCCCTAAACCCGCAGCCAGTCCTGGCACCTGCAGCTCTTCCTGTCACACTGGCTGCTTTCTGGGATCCACTGGTGGGAAGGTTGAGGAATGAACTTCATATGATCTGCTGCGAGTGTTGGGGGCACCTCACCCCTGGTTGCAGCATCCAAGCTGTGCTGGCCGCAGCACACGCAACATCACTGTTCTTTCTTGGCAGACCAAGGGTACAATGTCCGTCTGCAGGGGATTAAGATCATGTCCTTCTGGGAGTGGGACCTGATCCTCAACGCTGACATGTTCCAGCCAGCCCGGCTGGTTCGCTACCCTCTCCTGGAAGGGGTGGATGCTGACGTGCTGTACCGGCGGGCTGTGCTCATTCAGAGGTATGGCACAGGGATGCCACCATCCCCACAGTGAGCTCAGTCCCAAAAAGAATCATGCCCTGACCTGCAGGGCAGCCACAGGCTGGGGTCAGCACTGGCCCCAGAGAGATCCTCTGCGATGATTCAGCTGCAGTGCAGCAGCATGGGCTGGGCTGCCCTTGTTTGCAGCATTTTCTTGGGGGAAATGAAATAAAGTGAATGGCCAGGGGGTGCTAGGTGGGTTCCCTTGTGTCTGGTGTCCCTCCATGGGCTGGTGGGGACCCATGTGCAGGGAGCACAGTGCCCAGTGGTTGTGGTGAAATGCCACTCTCCTGCAGCCTCACACTGCTCCTCTCCTGTAGCCTCACACTGCTCCTCTCCTGTCTCCAGGTTTGTCCAACTCCTGGAAAGTGTCCTGTGTTACCTGATCCCCCTCTCCGAGGACAGCATCGGCACCTTCAATGCACTCAGGGTGAGCGTTTGCCAGGCTTCCCTGCGATGGTGCCAGTAGGAGCATTTCCTTACAAGTTCAGGGGGTTTTCTGGGGGCTGTAATGTGTCCTTCTTGATCCAGTGGGGACAGACCAGTCCAGGGCTGAGAGCTGCCATGCTTGGCATTGCCAGAGGGATGGAGGAGCATCCCCTGCAACACCAGGGCTGACACGGGGAGAGGAAAAGACAGCAGGTGGTGGCAGGATCAGGCCTCTAACCATCCCTGCTTGTCCCTTGTTAGAGCATGAAGCCATTCCTGGTGCTGTCCAAGCAGAGCGAAACCCTCATTGCCCACTGTCTGCAGTCCTCAGAGAGCTCTGCTCCTCACACCATGCCAAAGCTCTACATCAACCGGCTCCTGGCCCGGGAGCACCGTGCCAACCCCGCACTGGACCCCAGCTGCAGGAACGCCGTCTTCACCCAGGTATGGCAACGCCGTGCCCTGTGCCAGGTACCTGTCACTTCAGCAGGTATCTTGCCCCCATCTCATCCCCTTTCCACTCTGCTACTCTCCAGCTGTACGAAGGCCTCAGATCTCCCAAGAACAATCAGCCCCTGGACTACAGGTAGGTCTTCAGTGTCATATTTGTGGGGTGTCACTTCCCCAGAGCAGGGTGCAAGGGGATTCCAGATGCTGCTGATATGCTCGGAGGAGGGATGCGCATGGGGCTGTTGCTTCCCACAGGTGGCCCCTGACCTACAGCCAGTGGTGGGAGTGCGATTTCATCACTGAGGGCATCATTGACAATGGTGAGAGCTCTCCCCTGGTGTCTCATGTTGGGGTGCAGCTCAGTGGGTGCCCACGCTGTCCTGGCTGCTCTGGGAGAGGTAGCCCTGCTCTGCACACATGAGGTGGTCCTTGTATCTCCCCTGCTGCTGCCCCAGGGAGGGGGGCAGCTTGGCCAGATCCTGTGGCTCAGATCCTGGCCCTGGTGTGTCAGGCCCTAATCAGCCTCTGCTCCCCCTGCAGGTGGTGGCTTTCGGGACAGCCTGTCAGATGTGTCAGAGGAGCTGTGTCCCAGCTCGGGCGATGTCCCGGTGCCCCTGCCCTTCTTTGTGCGCACCTCTAATCAGGTTTGGCATCCCACTGCCTGCCTGTCCAGGCCAGGGGAATCAGTCAGCAGAGCCTGGGGTGTCAGCCCTATCTTAATGTTTGCAGAGCTATTGGCTGGGGAAGCTGTGCTTGTACCTCGGTGGTGGAGATCTTCTGGAAGGGTGTAAAGGGCTGGAGAGGCAGGTGGAGGGGTGATGGTGGGGAAGGCTGCAGGACCATGCTGGCCTCGTCACATCTCTGTGTGTCCTAAGCATCTCTCCCACAGGCTAACAGCAGCAGTGACACCAGGGACATGTATGTCCCCAACCCCTCCTGCAAGGACTTCCCCAAGTATGAGTGGATCGGGCAGCTGATGGGAGCAGCCCTGAGGAGCAAGGAGTTTCTGGTGAGCACCGCACAGCCTCCCTGGCCAGTGAGGGGGCTTGGCAAGGGCTGCCCTGTCTTGGGCAGAGGGGCTGCCCATGGGTGAAGGAGGGGCACAGGGAGAATGCTTGTGTCCACTCCCTTTGGCAGATCCTGTCTTTGCCAGCGCTGGTGTGGAAGCAGCTGGCAGGGGAGGAGGTCAGCTGGAGCAAGGACTTTGCCACCGTGGACTCAGAGCTGGTGAGCAGGGCTGGGTGCTGGCAGGGCAGTGCTGTGCTCTCTCATGGCTGCTCTGGCTCCACTGTGGTGGCTATTGCTCATTTGGGTTGCAGGTGAAGCTGCTGGAGGTGCTAGAGAGGGTAGACAGGGAAGGCTTCGAGTTCATGTTTGGCAGAGAGTTGACCTACACGACAGTGCTGAGTGACCAGCGCATGGTGGAGCTGATCCCCAATGGCAGCAACACCGCTGTGCGCTATGAGGACCGCAAGGAGTTCATCCGCCTGGTGCAAAAGGCTCGGCTGGAGGAGAGCAAGGAGCAGGTGACAGTGTCCCCCAGGGCTGACAGGGCTGCAAGGGGACCCTGCTCCTGTGGCAAGCCATCCCAGTACCTGTGGGATTGGTGGTTGCCAAAACATGTCCCTCAGCTCCAGCTGGGTGGTTTCTTTGTGCATCCCATGCCCAGGATGTCCATGTGCCCTGAGGACCCCTTTTGGGGTCCTGTGGTCACTGTCCCCAGAGCCCTAGGTGGCTGCCCAGGGCTGAGACCCACTGTGGTGACATGGAGCCCATCCTGTGCCCCCACAGATCGCAGCCATTCGTGCGGGGCTGCTGTGCGTGGTGCCCCAGCCCGTGCTGGACCTGCTCACCTGGCAGCAGATGGAGAAGAGGATCTGCGGGGACCCGGAGATCACAGTGGCTGAACTGCAGAAGTTCAGTAAGTCACAGGGCCAGCCCAGAGTTGCTCCCTGCCCTCAACAAGGGCAGGGGATCCCCTTGGTAATGCTTGTCCTGCACACGCATCCTGGTCATGGGGTGCCTGAAAGCCTGGGGAAAGGATAAGCCAGAGGGTACCTGGATGCTTCAGGTCGAGCAGCAAACCCCACAGGTCCCCACTCTGGTCTGTCTGGTCCTTAGCTGCTAGGGGCAGAGGCGAGTGGCCACTCTGCAAACTAGGACCTCTGTTTCTCCACCCACCATGGCACAGGGTGCTGGTCCCATTCAGAGGTGCCAGGGGCTCTCATGGGCTCACCGAGGAGCAGAGGGTCTCCTCCTTTGCTTTGCTTTGCTGGGAGTTTCTAATTAAGCCACTGCACATTCTTTGTTGCAGTCAAGTTTGAAGATTTCCCCTCCGATGATACCCGTGTCCGGTACTTCTTGGAGGCACTCAACAACTTCACCAGTGGTGAGTGACCCCAAGCCTTTCCCTGCTCTTCATGTGCAGTAGGACAGGCCCTTGTATGGGGTACCCACTGCCCTGTGCCCGAGGGGTGCTCACCAGGTGCTTCCCTGGGAACTGGCTGGGGTCATCCCACCTGGCCCTTCTGGGATCCCGAGAGCGTCCCTTAGCTTTGCCCCATGCTCCTGGGGTGATTCTGCAAGGCAGATCTTGCTGCAACAGCAGCGACTGGGACAGTCCTGTCCCTGAGACCTGAGCTCTGTCCTTCCCCTCAGAGGATCTCAGCCGCTTCCTCAAGTTTGTCACCGGCCGGAGCCGCCTCCCAGTTCAGATCAGTGTCTACCCGGAAAGGTCGAAGTGAGTCCCTCCTGCCTGTGTTGGGGTCCCTGTGCCATGCTGGGGTCCCCACATGATGTGAGGTCCCTATGCTGTGCTGGGGTCTGATGCTCCTTTCTCCCAAGCTTGGATGAATTTGACCTGATGCCACAGGCCTGCACATGCTCCTGCACCTTCTTCTTGCCCAACTATTCCTCGTGAGTTGAGCTGGGGATAGGGATGCTCCCCACTCCCTGGGGCTGGTATTGGGGTTCCCATCAAGACTCCCCAGGCCTTCCCCTGGGGAATGACCAGACAGGTGTGGGGAGGGAAGCCTGAGGTTTTCTGGGCCCATCGTGGCTGTGACCCAGCGTTCCCCCTGCCAGGGCCAAGGTCTGTGAGGAGCTGCTGCGCTACGCTGTGTACAACTGCATGTCCATCGACACCGACAAGAACCCCTGGGACGAATGAGACCCCCATGTGCCCCATGCCATGGGAGCCTTGGGGACACTGGATTCAATAAAACTGCAGGACCAGATCCTGCTGTCCTGCCCCAGGTCCTGTTTGTGTCTGTGCTTCGTAAAGGCTGGGACTAGAGCGTATGGCCAGTGCTGCAACTGGAGGGGCCAGCGTGGCACCGTCTGCTGGGGGCTGCATCTGCACAGGGTCCTGCGGGGTGGAGAGCGTGGCATGTGGGGGCGGGGGGCGCTGTGAGTCCTGTCCCGTCTCTGGACATGGTGTGGGGAGCACAGCTGCAAACTGACCCCACAATGCACCCCCTACAGAGCCCCCGCTGCCCCCAGTACCCCCGGGCCTGCAGCCCCCGCCTGCAGCCTCTCCTGCGGCCGCCTGGGGGCGCTGTTCCGCCGAGCGCCCCCCGCGGCCGGGCAGGGATCCATGACTCGGCGCTCGGCAGCGCGGGGTCCGTCGCTCGGTGTTCCTCTCGCCGCCCTGACCGGGTGGAGGCCACCCGCAGCCCGCCGGGGAGGTGGATCGATTCTATCGGCGCTCGCCCGCGATCGACGCTCTCGGCTGCGCGCGCGCAGGCGCAGCGCGGCCGCGCCGCCATTGCTGCGCTGTCAGTGCCGGGAGCGGTGGCAGGGACCGGAGCAGTGAAGTGGCCTTGTCTCACCTGTCCCGGTGAGGTCCTGCCCTGTCTCTGTGTCACTCCGCAGCACGATGGAGTTCCAGGCCGTGGTGATGGCGGCCGGAGGCGGTTCCCGCATGACGGACCTGACCTCCAGCATCCCGAAGCCGCTGCTCCCAGTGGGAAGCCGGCCCCTGCTCTGGTACCCGCTGAACCTCCTGGAGCGCGCCGGCTTCGAAGGTGAGGCATGGCGGGGTCTGGGCGTGCTGACCCTGGTGACTTCGGACTGACCCTGGTCACTGTCGGCTGCCCCTGGTCACTGCGGACTGTCCCCGGTCACCGCCGCCGCTCCCGTCCGTTCTCCCGCCGTTCCAATGCCGTGTCGCAGGTGCCCTGTTGGACAGGGCAGGTGCTGTAGCACATCTCCCCTCTGCGCTGGAGCTATGCTGTTGGTCCATGTCACATCCCTTTCTGCCCTCTCGGCTGCGCTCTCTGTGCCTGCACCCTCTACCCGTCTTCTCACCAAGGGCCGGGGATGTCTGAAAGGGGATTGTAGTGAGGTGTATGTCGGTCTCTTCTCCCAGATAATGAGTGACAGGACGAGAGGAAATAGTCTCAAGTTGCACCAGAGGAGGTTTAGATTGGGTGTTAGGAAATTTTTTTTCACTGAAGGGGTTTTAAAGCATTGGAACAGATTGCCCAGAGAAGTGGTGGAGTCACCATCCCTGGAAGTGTTCAAAAGCCATGAGTTTATGACACTTAAGGACGTGGTTTAGTGGTGAACATGGTGGTGGTGCTGGGTTGATGGTTGGAGCTGATGATCTTAAAGGTCTTTTCCAACATTAGTGATTCTTTGATTCGAGGCTTTTCCCAGCTTTGATGTCTTTCCCTGGGTTACTAACCTTGAGTGTCTCATGTTTCTTTCTCAGAGTCATTAATGGCAGCAGTGTGAGAAGTGTCAGCTCTCCAGGGATGGCCCATGGTTTGTTGTTTCAGCCTGGCCTGAAGTTCAGGGTTATTTGCTCTGTCTGAGGCGTTCAGTCCGAGTGGCAGTGCAGAGCCAAGTGCTGGGGTTTGGCCAGGACAGGGCAGGGGGAATGACAGGCTCGTGTTGCTCACCTATGGGTTTTGTTTCACAATGGAGCTAAGATGGTATTTAGCACCTGGTGAGCTTCTTCAGTATCTTCTGAGTTTAGGCTTTTGTTCACCTTTTGAGTGTTGGACCAGATCTTTCTGTGGTGTCCTCCCAGCTTCTTATAAAGCTTCTTCCGGACAACTTTCACGCCTCTGGTTTTTTTATGTTTGTGTTTGTCTTATGCATTTCTGCTTCTCTGTTTTGTCTCTGTGATTATCCTGTACTTCATCCTGAGTCTGTGGCTTTTTTCCTGACTGCTTGTTTCTTCTGTGAAGATGCAAAGATTAGCTTATGATTATCCATGTTAGCCTCTTACAATTTCAGTGTGAAGGAACAAAACTAGTAGACTTTGCCTTTATTCTGTTTCATTAGAAAATCCTTAAGAACTTTTGTTCTTTGGATTTGTTTTTTGCTTGTTGTTAGTTGAAATCTGCATTTTGAATGTCTGCCTTCTTTGCCTGTTCTCCTGTCTCTTTTTTTTGCAATAGTTTTATCCTGCAATGGAAATTTAAATAGCTAAAAGCTTCTTTGTAATTAGTATTGTGCTTTGTGTGGCTCTTTATTCAGAAATAACAATTTCCACTTGATGCTCTTGGCCACTAGTAGCTGCCCCTCTACTCAGCCCTAGTGAGGCTGCATCTGGAGTTCTGGATTCCTCAGGACAGGAGAGACATGGAGCTTCTGGTGCAGGTTCAGGGGAGGGAAACAAAGATGATGAAGGGTCTGGAGCATCTCTCTTATGAGGAAACGCTGAGGGAGCTGGGCCTGTTCAGCCTCGCGAAGAGACGACTGAGAGAGAACCTCATCAATGCCTATCAGGCTCTGAAGGGAGAGTATCAGGAGGATGGACCAGGCACTGCTCAGTGGTGCCAAGCAGTGGTACAGGAGGAAACAGGCAGAAACTGATTCCCAGGAAGTTCCACCTGAACATGAGAAAAAAACTTCTTTAACGTGCAGGTGACTGAGCACTGGAACAGGCTGTCCAGAGAGGGTGTGGGATCTCCCTCATTGGTGATATTACAGAGCCATCTGGATATAATCCTGTGCAATGTGATTTGAGATGACCCTGCTTGAGCAGGGAGGTTGGACCAGATGACCCAGTGTGGTCCCTTCCAACCTGAACCGTGCTATGACTCTGCTACAGTCAGATCTTTCTCCTTTCTCACGCGTAGCTCTTCAGCTTATCTGTCTCCAGTGAAAATGTGGACATGCAGGGTTGTATTCAGCTTTGGTAAGCAAACTGCCACCTTCCTGCTCCTGCCTTGCTTCACCCCCTTGATTGAGCTGTACATTCCTGCATTAAATGATTCAGTGGCATGAATTCTCTCCCTGGATGATTTTTATTAAGTACTACATAAGATTTTAGTTCCTCATACTTGCTTATGTAAGTAATTAGGTGTTCCATGGGCTGACTCACTCTGTCTCTTTTGCCCTAATTGCAAGTGCTTCATCTCTCCTTATGTTTAGGAGACCTTTGCTCAGCTAACCAGGTTCCTGCTGAACTGCTTGAGCTTACAACTTGCACCTGACACCAGTTCCCTCTTCATGAGTTAATTCTTTGCCTAATTCAAGGCGTGCTTTCAGTCCCTTTCTCTAGGTTCTTCAGCCTCTTTTGAATCCACGTTAGCATCCAGTATGGGAGTGGGAGAGCAGCAATATCTCTAGCACCAAACTGCCACACAATTCCCATGTTTACAATTCCTTCCTCTTTTCTGTTAATAGATTCAAGATTAGTTTTGATTGGTGCATATTTATTCTTGATGTGTTTTCATCTTGCTTATACTATTATTATAATTATTATTTACTATTTCCCATACTTCTCTGTTAAAATTCCATGTAGAATACAATGTTACAGTGTTGGGGTGTTTTGAGAGGTGGGATATTTTAATTGGAAAGTTTTACTGTTGCTTTTCCCTCCTCCTCTTGAGACTGGGGAAGACATTTCTTGTAATTTTGTTTCCTCAATCTTTTCTTTGCAGAGCTTCTGTTCTCACATTCTTCATTTTGGAAAATATGCTTTCATACCACTCTTGATTTCCTTCAAATATGCATTTATCCTTTTTCTTTTGTAGATGGAATGAGTTTGTTGCTCATATATTACTCCACTTTCTTGCCAAGCTGATGCTGAGAAATAGTTTAACCATTGTGTTGTAATAGTGTGGTTGGTGGTGTTGTCCACAGAGGATTACACAGGATTGGGGCGGCAAAAGACAAAGCTCCAAAGTGTTGATGACATGAACATGGGATCTCATTGGTCTGTTTGAGGACATATGGTTTGAGGTTGCTGGTGAATGATAGAAGAAGTGTCTGTTCTGTCTTGCTAACTCATGCCACACATACATGTGTCCCTTTCAGTAACAATCTCCACCCAGCAAAGCAGGGGAGATTGTTTTCATATCATTAAGAGTTTAATTCTTTTCTTGAAAAGTTACTGTTGCCAAAAGAGCTTGGCTGGCTGGAGAACCCAGTTATGTTACACAAGCCTTTTGACAGTTCCATCAACCTTTCTAAATAAAAAAGTGGGTGTATCCTATTTGTGATGAATGTTATTTAGATTTTTTTCTGCTTGGTCTCATCTCACTTTCCTTTGTCCTAGAGGTCATTGTGATTACAAGGAAGGAAATCCAAAAGATGTTAAATTTGGACACAAAAATGAAGCTTGATTTTGTGTGCATCAGTGACAACATGGACATGGGTACAGCAGATTCACTGAGGCATATTCACCAGAAAATTAAGGTATTACTGTCTTTTATTAAACTTCACTAGAAGTTTTCTGTTTATAATTTTTTTTTTGTTGCGTCGTAAGAAGTGTCCTGTGTAATGATATTGTGCATAACTGAATTTCCTGATCTTCAAAAGAGCTGGATTTTGTAAAGGTCACCTCATGGGGGAACTCACACAAAGGCTCCGAATGACTGGAATTGACAGCTGGGAAGGCTGGAGCCTATTGAGGCTGGGCTCTGGCTGCTTCGTAGTGTTAGCTTTCTGGCAAGGTAATTAAAAGGTTGTATTTGTTTTTATGATTTTTTGATACAATGTATGATAGTTGTTGTCCACATAGTGCTTCGGGAAGTAGCCCTGCACAAACATTCTTTGTTTTAGGCAATGCGGTGATGCTCAATAAAGTTTGTGTTCACTCTCAGCCCTGCCACAGGCGTGCCTGCACTGTGGGGTCAGTGACTTGTGCTGGGCTTCAGTTTTCTGCTTTTCCTCTGCTTTTGCTGGCTTGGTCTTACAGTAAGCTCTTCAATAAACAGTGCCCAGATGTGATAAAGGGCTGCTGTTCGAATAAAACCAACAGTTTATAGAATTTTAATTTCCAGCTGCATAATTAAAACACTCCCATGTAAGGCAGAAATGCTGCTCAGAGCTCTTGCTGTGATCTGGGACGGAATTTTGTTTTTGTTGTTGTCATAGACTTAATCTTAGGATTTGTTCCCTGTCTGTTTAGGCCATTTTAGCCAAATTGTCTGTTTAAATAAATGTTGCAACAGAACATCAATGAGTGCTTAAGTCCTGAGGTTTCTTTTTGAAGCTCTTTCTGAAACTAATAAACTTCAGTGTTACAAGCTATATACTCCCAAGAGAAAGACTTCAGTTGACACAAGGTGAAACTTCCAAGGCAAATACAGATGTGTCGGGGGCACAACGAGATGCATCCTGCAATGGATTAATGCACAGACTAGAATCTTTAGAGAGTGAAGAGAATACATAACAAAGAAAATCAAAATTAACAAAATCAGTTTAACTGAACTGAGTGTTTCTGTCTTGTGGAGAATCACATTTTTTCAGTTTGGCAGTATTTTCTAAATACACGCATGCAGTAAGGAAGTATCTGCACTGCAAATTGGGACCCTGACCTTACAGTTTTATTGCCTGATCAGTGACGAGTCCATCCGTCAGGGTGTCCCTCTTTTTGGTAATCCAGGCAGGTCTGCTTAGGGGCCCTGGGAGACAAAAAGTAGAGTGTCTGTGAGTTAGAAAATAGCGTGTCTTCACAGGCGGCAGTGTTGATCTTCTGTTTATTTTCCAGAAAAAAGGCTTAGAGAAGATGTGAGGTAGTCCTGAAAACCACACAAGTTTTCCTAAGTCAGATACTGCGCATGAACGGCAGCAGCTGCTTCTGCCCTTTTTATTCCATGTCTGCTTGTCTGGGCACAGAGGACAAAGTGGTCTCTTATTTGAAAGAAGCCTATACTAAGTTCTTGAGCAGATTGCTGCACTGTGTATTTTGGAGTCATTCCTCCAGTAAGTGCATACCACTGGTGCACCTCTTACAGGGTATGCCCTCTCCTGTGTGATATAGGTGAGAGAACTCCACAGTAGAGGCAGCTGAAAAGCTGCTGTATGCTGGCTGTGTTTGCGGTGCAGCGCGAGAGTGATCTCGTTGAAGAATGAGTTTCCCTGGTGAAAACAAGTGCTTCTTGTGGCCATAGTTTGCTGGCAGGCTTTTTGCAGCCCATACCAAAAGTCTGATGAGAAGTTTAAACTGGTTGCTGAAACTTAGTTGTCACAAATTGAGTTAATTGCCCAGAGACAGAAGAGCAAGTATGCTCAGTGAAAGCGAGGTAACGTGGTGCAGTATAGACAACTTGCTTGTGTACAGTGCAAGTGACAGGGAGTAAAGCCAAGATTGTAAATGCACAGTAAGAAATGTGTCTAAGGCTAGCAGAATTGCTGATCACAAATTCTGAAATGTGCATAAAGCACTCTAAAGCATAACATTTCATGACTTGCTGCCTTGTCTAGCTTTGAAGGGAGTCTTACTGCTGCTTGCTGTGCCTGCAGTTTTTTTGTTGTGTTGCACCTTGGTTAATGAAGCTTAATACTTTAGATGTCAAGATTAGACTTACAGAATTGTATTCAGTAGTAGCATGAGAGCACGTACGTGCAAAGCCTGTAAGGGTTAAGGAAATGTACTTTCCATTGTTTTCTCTCTTTATGGTGGTGGTGTTTTTGGTGCTGGATAAGACTGACTGTCTTCATTCACAGTAGCAGGCATCTAACTCTGCCAGTCTTACATTTTGCTGGTTGTTCAGAAGTTCATGAGAGCAAAGGAAATCCATTAAAGTTTTTGTTTGCTATTTGTTCACTCTGCACACACAATAATGTTTTTGACATCTTTACTTCAAAAGTTGATATACTAGATGCAGGTTCTTTGCTCTATTGGAAGTCTTCCTGTTATTTTTGGCTGTCTCAGCCTATACCTGATTGACAAGGTAGCAGCCTCATTAGGGTTTTCATGTTCACTACAAGTCTGTATCCTTCTCTTGGATCCTTCATGCAATAAAAATGTTATGCTAAACTTGATTCCTAAAGGCACCTGCTTGAGAAGTAGTGAACACCAGAAAACTTGGTCCTGTAAGTTTCACTTTGTGGATTCCTAGGCCTGGGTGTCAGTCTGACCTGTTCTTTATCGGTAGTTCTCTAATTGACTTGTGTAGTGGGTTGTTTTGTTTGGTTTTATTAAACATTCAGTTCTGGGATCTGAATAGCAAACACCATTAATCATTTTGTCCTCACAACTCTACAGCTTAGAACGGAGGCATAATGAGGTGAAGTGATTTACCTGGGATTATTAAAGAGATTTGCACCAATACTGGAAAGTGGACATCTGTCTCAAATATCTTTCAGTTTCATGCATAAGATAATCTTATGATATTACATATTCTGTGTAATATTGCATACTCTGTTTCCCCACCTTCAGAAAGCCAGCAGGACAAAAGATTAAACACAAGTTGAAGCTGTTTTAAATGAAAACAATTCAGGAAATTTTATTTGAGCTGTAGTTCAGTTTCTGAATCTCCAGTGTTGTGGTTTATTCCATGTGTGCTAGACTATGACTTTAAAAAGGTCCTCAATCTGGAATTGTGTCAGTCTGAATATAAGTAACTGAAAAATCAGTATGCAGTGTATGAAGTAGAAACTTAGGGATTTTTTTTGCCTGTGTTTATATTACCACATTAAAAAAAAATGACACTTATCAATGTTTTCCTCTAAGTACAGCACTTAAAATTATGTTGTCAAAAAAGTGGCTGTAGGACCTATTTATTTCTTAAATGTTTTGTTTTATACAGGGATATGAAAACAGTTTGTTAAAGAACATTGTGATAACTGTTGATCAGATCCCTTAATTGCCCTCCTATGGACCATCCCAGCATTTCCCTGGAATGCAGTTTGTTTCAGGATTCTGCTATGGTCTGTGTGCCTTATGACAGCTTTCATGGGTATCATTTTAATGTCCAGTCTTTGGGTTTTGATATAATTTTAATATCACTGTCAGTTTTATTCTTTTGGCCCTTTAATTTCCTAGTTTTCTGCTCATCCTTTGAAGGACTGCTAATGAATGGCTTTTCAAAATATGAAAATGAAAGTAAAGCTCCAAAGAGTTAATTATTTTCTTGTTTATATATAGGATTATAAGTGTTGGAACACGGGCTGTAGAGTCACAGTTGATGGTATAGCAGTGCTGTTGTTGAAGTGCAGCTTTACCACCATAGGGGTGTTTAGAGGTCTCTGTTTCACCCATTACAGGCATGGGAGGCATGTTGCCTTTGCACACTTTTGTAGCAGCCTGAAGAATGTGTGGGGTAAGAAATAATTGCTTTCTTAAGAATCAGATTCTCTAAAAGCTAAACTTTCATTAGGGATGAAAGAGCAAACAATTTGAATGTAAGGAAGGTTTAATCTAGCCCTGGGCATGAACAACTGAATACCTCATCAATAGATGATGAGAAAACACTAATCTTGCTCTGGATTTGTTCTCAAATTTCCTCATGCATACACTGCTTCAAGATTAAGGAGTTTTTAATTGTGATCAGTGTTTGGCATTTTTAGTAAAACAGTAAGGCTGAGTTTGCAGGTGGATACAGCAGGTGCTAGGGTGTAATTTAATAACTTCCATGATCTTGCTTTTATTTATTTTTATTTATCATCGTAAGCTTGCTAATTGCCTGGAGCAGCGTGGAAGGGGTTCTCTGTAAGAGATATGGCTTTTCTTTAAAATCATGTATAATTGCTTTCTCCTCAATAATTATTACTAGTCCTTGTTTCTGGTTTTCATTGGTAAGCAGCACTGGCTGGAGCATTCAGATGAGTTGATTCTGAGTAATAGGGAAATCAGTAAAAGTCTTGACAGTTTCAGTTGTGAGAGTTTCTCTAGCAAGAGAAGAGACTGAGTGTTGTCTGCTGCAGGCTGTGGTAGCAGATGATACAGTTTTGTTTTGTAGGCAGCTTGTCTTTCAGTGGTGATTTTTTTCATTATTATGGGGAGTAGCCTTTTTAAAAGTGAACTTATGTTGATATTTCTTGAAATTTTATGTAATTAAATCCCCTCGCTCACTTAGGGAGGCTTTTTCTCTGTGACTGGTATTAATGGACATACTTTTTTCAAGTCATATTATAAAGTCTTCTGGTATGCCCTGTGTGGTTTTTTGCGGTCCAGATAGAGGTCTTCATTTATTTGACTTCTACTGTCATTCTTAAAGGCCTTCTCTTGCAGTTCAGTAGACCTTCTTTGGCTGATTCACAGGACCAGTATGCAAAATGTGTGCCATGACATGTTGTAGCACATATAGTTTGGCTGGTAACACAGAACTCGTGATTTTGGGGAATAGTAACAAGAAATTTGTAATAGGAGCTAGAAAGAAGCCCGAGAGTAAATTGCAATGTCTCAGAATGTACTAGCTGAAATAGTGTGATGGTAAGCAGCCTCTCTGATGGAGGAAGTAAAGGTTAATGCAAGACTAGAATGTATCAGGTAAAGTATTTTTTATGGTAGAGATGAGAAATTTATACTATTGCTTAAGGCAATGAGAAGGGGTTGTTTGCCTGGAATACTGAGCAGGTGTGGAACTAAAATGTATCAAATGTGGGACAAACACTAGAAGAGGAGATAAGATATTCACAGTAGAGTATAATTGAGTTTAAATATGCTGTGAAAAAACGTAGACTGAAAATTACAGCGAGGTTTTAATCAGAGCAGAATAGGATTGCGAGACAGTTCTCCAGGAGTAAACAAGATAAGAATCCCCTAATTTCCTCCTAGAACGAGAATCTGTTTTCTTGTTGTATTTTTGTTTGCTTTTAAATAAACTGAGTAAGTCAATAGCTGAAATGGCAGGAGGCAAATCTCTGACTCGGGAAACCCCTTTGAGAACTGTGTTTCTGTGACCTTCTGCTTGTACCATTCATCAGGCTGCTAAAGCCCTTTTTGCAGATTGTAGATTATTGTTGATGAAAAAAATAAATGGCAGGGGATGTCACTGTAGTTTAAAAATGAGTTCCTCTGAAATTTAGGCATCTCTAATATTTGACCATTTTGTTTCCCATGCCAAATTTTACCGGAGCCACACAGCTGCTGTCTGGCACCACCTCCCAGGCTGGGGCTCTCCAGGCAGCAGGTTGAAAAACCTGGTTAACTCATGAATCTGTGTTTTGGGTGGATTGGGTGTGCCTGGATCAAACATTTGTCTTCACTGAGACTATATTATTTTCATCTTCTATTAAGCATTTCTCTCCCTTGTGTCACTCACCTATACTCCAGACAGTGATTAAAATGTGGTGTTCCAGCAGAGTAACAGCAATGGAACAATTTCATATTTTCCTCCCTTGATGAGCCCTTAGCTGTGTTAACGGAAGCCCTGAATAATACGGTGTGAATTAATCAGCTTGTCTCTGCTGCTATCGCTGGTGAGTGCTTGTGAGAGAAATGTTTCGTCTCAGGTGGTCCACCTGGTTTTCTCAGTTTCAAAAGGTAGGATTACAAAGTAATACAGCTCTTAAAAAACAAAGCAAAACAAACCCTAAAAAGCTACTAAAAAGAAGAAGAAAAACCAACTTTCTTTGAACAAATAAACAAAGATTGAAACTCCAGATTCTCTTGGTATGTGCATCTTTGGGATCCGTGTTGTGGAAAGTGTGATGTCACAGTGGTGGTCCATGTGCTGCTGAGGGTCACTGATCCGTGGAGTCTTGGCCAGCGTGGCGAAGCGCTCCGCTTCCTGTGCTGAAAAATCTCCTTTCCAAACACATGATGTAAGTAAGCTTGCTGGAACGGCTGGAAGATGGAATCTGAATCCTTTTGGTACGACTGAGCAGAGTTTGGTGAGCATGGAAAGAAAAACTTAGGTCCCCATAATAGAGTTATGTCCTTTTTTGTACTGTCAGTGGAAATAAAAAACTCAAATTAAATTCATTTGTAAGAGACAAGGTCTCTCTCTATATATTAGCAAGACTGAACAAAATATTCTCTTAATCTGTTTTGAAGTAGTAGAAAGAATTCCATCATTTTCTTCCAGCACACCTGACAGCAAACATTGTTTACTTAAGTGTTTAAAATTGCAAATAAAAATGCTGTCTTGCTGGTTTTTCTGATTCTGCCTTTCACAGTGTTGTTAGTGGGGAAAGCAGATGTATCAGATGGCAGCTCACAGGGTATGCAGCATCTTTTGTCCTTCTCTGTCTCTTACTGAAAGCTGCCACCACTGAAGGCACTAGGCAAAATTTATTACAGCTTGCATGCCCAAGTCCCATTCCCAAAGTACAGCTGATTGTCTTAGTAGAAAGCAGTTACACGGGCAGGTGCTCAGGCTGTGTGGCTGTGGGGAACAATACAGCACTGCCTGACTCTGTGTTTGAAGAGTGTGTTCAGGACTTTCAGCTGATCATTATTTTTCCTGGCAGGGTAGGAGTTAGAGAATTCAGCAGTTGTTGGGGTTGTTTGTTTGTTTGTTATTTTATTTTTTTAAATGTTACTCAGCTTTAGAAGACTCTAGCTAATTAAATTACTTTGCTGTCCAGGTTTACTATGGATAATGGCTAAAACATCAGAAGTTTGAATAAGGCAACTAGCTGTGAAGGTTGGATCAAGAGGGGCATTACTAGGGCATTTACTATTCTGCTCATTGTCAGCTAAAGAGGATGCCTTCCATTATACAGGCCAACAAAACCTTAGGTGTTTTGCAAGAAGAGTCATTGACAGACCTGAGATGCCTGTCAGTTTCAATTGTTGCATCTCCCACTGCATGTCCTTATCCTTTTCATGCTCCTGGGAACTCTGGGCCTGTGCTCATTATGTTAACCAATACCTCTTGTTCCCATGTAGAAGTTAATGGTCAGTGCTTTTCCTGTATTACAGTGTGTGTTTTCATTTAGGCCCTCTGTGGTTTCTGATGAATTACACAAATTCAGCCTATTCTACTTGCAGACACAGCAAGCTCTTTGCACATGTATATAGCTGAAGTAATTTATTTAAAAGCATCCTGGTAAAAATATTTTCCTGGTTTTGTCAGCCACTACTAGTTTTCATTTTGGGGGCATAAATAGTAGTGTTCATTTTGGTAAATCCTCTTTAATTTTCCCTATTTAACGTATGTACAGCTGCCCTATGTAAATAACTTACTGTGCTTTAACCATGACACTGTGACAGCTGTAATGCCCACAATTGCCATGAAAAGCCCAAACCTTCTATAAGGGAAGAGCTGTTAAGATCCAAACATGGGGAAAATACACAAGTAGAAATCCCCCAGACTAGAAACAAAGTAAAAAAGGCTGAGGGCAGCAAGGAAGGAATGTTCTTCCAGAAAAATGTCCAAAACTGGTATAATTGCAGGTGATATTCCTCCCCTGAAGGAGAAAATTGAATTGTTCAGATCAGACACAACTGTGTGTTAGATTCTAAGTACCTAGTTCCAATTATTGGGGAATGTGGGAGGAAGGAGATGCCAAATGTCAGCCCATGGACTTACTGTGCTGGAGAGGGTTTTCCCCTGTGTCTGGTTTTGCAGCTTGGTACAGTTGTGTAACATTGATAATAGGAATGTGATGCTGTGAACAGCACAGGCTATCCCAGAGGCTGTCACTTTTCTCAGCACTGGTTTTCTGTCCCTCTTTAATTTGGTGAAAGCCATGATGAAGATCAGTGGACTTTAGGATGCCTGGAATCTAATTTTGCATTTTTGTCATGCTATGTTAACTGGGAAACCCAAACAAGTTATCTCATTTTTCCTCGGTTCTGTGCTGAAAATGGAAAAGCAAATGTGCATTCATATTTTCTTGAAGCAAATTTAGGTATTCTTCTGTAGTATAAATTCAGTTAGCTTCTTCAGGAAGATGGTGAAAATTCTGGATGTAGACTAATAGTGCTGGGAAAAGCAGTGGAGGTCTTGAAGTTTTCATAACATTTTTCTTACAACAGCAGTTGCTGCAGAACAAACACCACTGGAAAAATTGGAGAGGTGCTAGAGGAGAAAATGATACTGTGTGGAAGATAGTTTAGGAATCTAGAGTTTATAACAGTGCTTTTATTTGCCATGGCATGATAAGTGTTTAGAGGAGAAGAGCCCCAACATTTGAACAAGGCTGATGGGGTTTCATGTAGGTGGTTGTCGCTCCTGTGCAGGCTGATGCATAGTAGCAGTGCCACTGAGCTGTCTCACGGAGCCTGTGCTTTGCAGAGTACATTAGAATTCAGATTTTCTTTTGAAGCAGAGTTGAAACTGGGTGTTGTGTAATTACTTGTTTTGACCTTGGAAAGAGGTTTTTTTTTTATTTAACATCGTGCTGATACTAGCTGCAGGATGGCAGAATGATTCCTGAGGACACATGCTGTATGTTTTGGTTTTTATTTACTGCCTGGTTTGAGACTCCAAGGAACCATTATGATCCTCTAGTCTGTATGGGAGTTTGCACCCGCTAGTTGGGGCTGTTATCCCCGAAACTTAGGGATCACTTAGTGAAAGTGTTTCTGAAATATAGCAAGACTTTCTTCATCTACTAGAATGTATGAATTGTCTATTACATACTTTGATATTTTATTCCAGGTAATACTTATTCTCCCTCTTAAATCTCTTTGCATTTTATTCCTACGCTGATCACTGGTTCCTATCCCCTGAATCTGGTCATTCCTGCTTTTTGTTGTGCTGCTGAGAGATCTGCAGTCGAGGTGATTGCTGGATGTGGGCAAAGGCCTTCTTTCCCTTCAATAAGTTGAGCCGGTTGAGCTCCATTAGGACTACTTTTTATTATTATTGTGTGTATGACTGCAGCACCTGACTGCCTAAGGCTCTGCTTACATTAAGTGTTAAGCCTGGGCTTGAGCTCTGGGCTTTGGCAGCAATTCCTGCTGCGCTGCTGCTGTTGAGGTTGGAGCCCGACTGCTGCGTTCTCCTTTCTGTTCATGTGAGGCAGAGTCCAAGATCAGCTGCACAGCAGGTCTGGTAGTGCTGCTGTCCAGGTAGTCCTGGAAACCTGCCTTCCAGGAATAGGAGTGACGAGGAGAGTGTTTCTGGAGTTCTGCCTGCGGAGAAGGGATCTGTCCGTGCACTGCATTGAGCAAGGAGAGAATCTACCTTGCCATGCTTACCCTCCATGAACTGGCAAATTTGGGGTCTGGGTGCTGGGGTGCTTCCTTGAGCCTTAGCAGGCACAGTGCACACTTCTGGATACCTTTAGATGGGAAAAACAGTCTCCTCTGTAGCATATTCAGGATCGGGACATAAACGCAGGAGATGACCCTTATCTCAGACAAATGAGAGAGCCTACCAAGATAGGACCAACTGTGTCAGTCCAGTGCCCCAGCATACTGATAGGATGACATTTTGGCAGTGTTCTGCAAGTGTAAGGGTAGCAGATTTCTTTTATTAAAACAAAAGATAAAAAGACAGCAGAGGCTAAAGCCACACCCTTTAGAAGATACAAATAGATACTAGAGCTGTCATCCTGTATTGATGTGAGGTAGATTTGCTAAGTGCATGACAAGTGGGAGGGATAGGCTATTAAAAGGAAGGTAAACAGCTTGTGCTTGATGTGATAGAAAATAGAACCAGTGAAGAAGAGTGATGTGGGTAGAGGAATAAGCTGGGAAAATTACTTTTAGAGTACTGTATAAGTAGGAAAAAATTGAATTAGTTGAAACCAGAGGAAAAGGTGGATTGTAAAACTAATGTTCCAGACCAGAAGTTTTACAGTTCAATAAGTGTCATAATGTCAATGTCCTGCTTTGAAAACATCCTCAATAAGTTTATGAACTTCTGTTCATCTCTAAACTTCTGGGTTTGGTTGCTGAGAACTGTAAATTACCCTTTTCCACCCCACATGTCAGTTTGAGCATAGGTAACAAGACTTCCTTCTGGGAGGAGACAGGATGCCTTTTAGGCTTGAATATCTTTCCTGTTCCTAGCTTATATGTATGTAAATTTAAAAATAGTGATTTTGGATCGTAGCTCGTGAGATGCAAAGATAACCTAAAATGGTGTTTTATTGTATGATCTCATCTGATACAACACATAGGATGAGCCATACGATGGGACTGGGGTTAAGTCTCCTCCCCAGCTTCTGGCATCTTTCTTCCAGCTTTCTTTGAGAAGATAAACAGTGATGCTGACAGGTTACGTATGTGAAGGCATTCACATTGCCTTAAGATATCCTCACCTGATGAATTCAGGGCCATCCAAGAAATTTGAAGAGACTCCCTTGGCTCCCACATTAGACTTTTCTGTTTTCTTTTCTTTTTTTTTGAAGGAAAAAAGAAGCCTCTAAGAAGCTTCTTTCATGTTGCACACGTCTTAAAAAAAAATAAATTAATTTTTCCATTGTTTAATGAGGAGATGTTGCTGCTGGATTTCAGATTGAGGGACATTCTGTGCCTCCACTGTCCTCTATCCACAGAAGAGTTATGAAGGTGCGGGTCTACAGCAAACTTCCTGCTGCAAGATGAGAGCAGAGTAGGTAAATGCTTCATATCTGTAGTAAAGTACTAAATCATGATTTTCTTCTGAATTTTGCCATCATTGACATTACAAAAGCAGAGTGGGAATTCCCAGCCAAAGGCGGCCGTTTCAGTTGGTAGCTAACAAGATCTTACAGACATCAAAAAATAAATAAGGTTCTCTGCTCCAGTTACAGCAACAGCCATAGAGCTTCAAAGAGGTTACAGGTGTGGAAATTGGAGGTCTCTTAATGGAGACTGAGATAAAAAGGGATTCTCTAAAGCCTTGGATGTAAGTTTTTGAACTGAAGAGTGGTGAGTAATGCAATTGCTGGGAGGTATCTTTGGCTTTGCCTGGAGAATGCTAACAAGCAATCAAAACGCTTGCCCATAGCCAAACTGTTTTTTCCCTTTCCACTCTTTAGAATAATAAAAAGCATTACACACAAACCCCACTGTTAATGCAACATGTGGGTGAAGTTCCAGGCTATTGTGTATAAAACTCAGTCTTAATTCCAGCAATAATTATAACTTGTTCCTCTCTCTCTCTCCTGTTGTTTGGTGACACTGCAGGAAGTGATGCAAAGTTCTCTGTTTGTGCATGTATTAACTTAGGTTGAGTATATCTAATCTCTTGATTTTCTTCTCCTGTCAAAGTCTCAGCTGTAATACTTTGCAATTGGAAACTTTTAGGATTTAACTTCAATATTTTGTCTGTTTTCAGTTCTGTTAGAAGCTGGTTCTACTGCTTGTGGATGTTTTGCTTCTTTTCTGTTTCTAATGCAATCTGACATTTGTTTTCCTCTTTCTCTTGAGGCTGATTTTGTTCATATTAGTTTCCTTGCAACACATGTTTTCTCATTTTCTAGTCTGCTGTTTTTCAGGCCATCAGCAGTTCAGGCTATGAGGTCCTGCCCTTGTCTATACTTGATAGAAAAAGCATAGTGAATACCACTAAAAATTCATAATTTGCTGCCAGCTATCTGTGGAAACCTCGACATCTCCTGTTTGATCATAAAGGCTCCAGCAATAATTGCCGAATATGAAAGAGTTTTTAGCATTGCCTTTGTACGCAGGGTGTGAGAAAGTCCAAGGCTTTTTATTTATGCTGGTATATTACACCATATAATTGCATCCATCTTTTGATCTGTGGTATGAATTAGTTCCATTGAAAACATGTTTTCTATTTTTAAATCGGTTGTCTTGATCCGAGTCCTTGAAACAATCTGCTTTTTGGTCTTGTTTTTGTGTATATTTTCCATATTGTGCTGAGTTTAATATAATTGTTGACATATTGTTTTTCAGTGTTTTTTCTTTACTGTTTTCTCTATTTTGTATAAATCTCTTAATGTTTTATGTTACACTGTTTTACTTCTCTGGATCAAGCATTTAACTTATTTCATATCTGACCATTTCACAGTTCATAACATTTGATGGTGAAGTGCTGTTAGCCAGTGTTAGAAAGGTAAAGTGGAGGTTTGGGGACCTTAGTGCCATGTTTTCATACTTGACTTGACTGAATACTCTGTGTTCAGGGATGGTTGGACTGAAAGCCCAGAGCTTCAAAAATTTATGAAGTCAGTAGGGACACAGAAGGTTCTTCTTGAAACTCGGATCATAGGTGGGATGATCTCTGCAGAATCCCACTTTTCTCCACTGTTCAGTAGCCTAGTCTCAATTTTTCATTTGAGTGAGTGAATTGCAAATCTGAGGTTAAAAAGGATTGCTAAGGCCCAAGTTAACTCTTCCAAGGAGCTTCATATTCTCCTTGTCTTTTCTGTGGCTCTTGTGATGCTCACAAAAACATGAGCTGTGCTACCAGCAGGGCAGTGCTGCTGTCCCTGTGAGTAGCACTGCAGTGTTTTCCTGTGTTCCTCAACCCAAAATCATTTGCTGTTCTCTTGCGCTTGATGGCCTTTTCACCTGCTCTGTACAGCAGCTTCTGTGGTAGGTCTGTTATGAGGGCTTCTCTTTGTCATAAAAACAATAGAGACAAAATGGCATGTATCAAGTTTGGCAGAGCAGGAAAATGCCACATATACCACGTATTCATTTAATGCTCCATCCATTAGATGGTCCTCCTTGAGTTAAGACCTTTGCCTTGCTCTGCCTGTGGTTGTAATCCTTGTTGAGGGCGCATTTGGGTGTGCATTTTTTTCTTTGTAGTCCTTCTGCTTGAGGTGTGTTCTTGCTGGGGTTTTTTTAATCAGTTCATGTTGGTTCTTATCGTCTGTTTGTATAATAGTTTGGGGTTGATGTAATCATTGTTACATGTATTTCATTAAGAGATGTGTGTGTGTATACTTTGGTGTTTGCATAATTCATGAAGTCAAGTATGTTCACATACCCCTTGTTAGCACGTGAGTGCATGTAGTAAGTACATACTTCTCTTCTTTGTATCAGTGGCTCATTGGGAACGGTGCACTGCATTTATTTGGCATGTATATATGTAAAAAACCCACAAGTTCTACCATTTATTTTCTTTCTTCTACACCCACCCTGAAAACGTAAAGAAAAACACACACTTCTGCTAAGGTTCTAGGATAGTTTATTTTTTCATTCAGCCATTAGTTTATTCGTTCAGGAGTTGTACACTGGAAAAAAAAGTGCATCCATTAGACAGTGAGGGCTTTATTTATGAGGGGGGTGGTGTTTCAAAGGGGAGGCTGTCAAGTCCCAAAAGAGCCTTTCATGGTGTATTCTCAGCGTGCTTCTGAGGCCACTGCTCTGCTCATCAGGAGGAGAGGCAGAAATGTGGGCTTTACAGAGCAACTGTGTGTTTCACTGGTCCCTGCGCTCACTGACGTTTATTTACATATTGGGAGAGTAAATGGGTAGAACAGATGGCAACCAGACATTTGGTGGTTCTGTTCCCGTATGCTCCTCAGGGGTCTTGCATTCAGTTTTTGCAAAAAGCTTGTCCTATAGTGAGAAGAAAAAACCCAGGAGCCTGGTCAGAACTATGAAACGCTTGTTGGGTTTTTGCGTTAGTGACAGATTAAAGCATTTAGTAAAATGTGAAATAATTACAAGGTTTGTTTTACAAGTCCACGTATTTGTTCCTTAGTACAAGACTGTTGGGGTGTCAGTCTCTCTCATTTTATTATTTCTTATTTTCACCACCAGAGTAAATGCATTTAGATTTGAAGCTAGCAATCTCTTCCTTCCACAAAGTGAGTTTGAAAAGTATAGGTCTATTTATATGAGTCTTGAATAAGTTTTGGCCTTTTCTGTAAAAGTTGTAACTCATTTGTACTCTTGTAAAAACAGAATATCTGAAAATTTTGCAGGATTTTCCAGGATATTTAATATGTGTTTCTTCACAGTTTACAGTTGTGAAGCGGGAGGTTTGCTTCCATACCAAGTGGAATTTTTTTCTTATTTTCTTTGTACACCCTGGAATGTTGGAGCAGGGCTGCTCCAGAGTGCTGGGCAACTTGCTTTAGTGGTTTGGGTTGTTGGGTTTTTTTCCAATGTGTGCATGTTGGGTTTTTTTAGAGAAATGCTAATTAAAAGACTTTTCCTGGGCAAAACTGTAATATAAAATACACATTTTGAAAATATGTTAAAAGGAGTGATGCAGGTCAGGTTTTGAATGTGTAAAATTCTCAACCTGCACATTGTTCCTTCCTGCAAAGCAGCCAGGTGTTTCTCAGTAAAGTGGGGAGAAATCACATGAAAATTAAAGAGTTTGACCTTTTGCACAGCATGCCAAATCAGCAGCTCCAACAGTTTGTGACATGATGAATTCCAACGCCTTATTGGTAAACACATGAAACTGCCTAGCAGTTATAGGAGAACCCATCAAATAATGTAAATACCAGACCTCAGCTTTTCTCAACTACAGTGTGGAATCTCCTAGTGTTAGATAAAGTCTGTAAACCAAGCTTTTCTATAATAAACCTTTCTGGAATGAGAGGTCAATCCTGAAATTGTTTGCTTAAACCAAGATAGTAAAATTTGCATTAATTCATGGAGGATTGATCAATAGTTCTGCTCTTACTTTTGAAGACTAAGTATTGTCTAATGCCCTTCTTATTAAACATTGTCTTTTTAAAAGACAAAACTAGGCAGCCATGTCACACTGCAGGGAGGCTTAGCATGGGAAATAGTAGCAGAGAAAGTGAAAATGGTAACTGTCAGGAAAGAAACACTGTCTTCTTGAGAGGCCTTTAGAAGGTTGATCATTAACAAAAAATGGAAATTTGCTACTTTTCTGTAGGCCATGCTGCACAAATATTATGTTAGGATTAGTTTAAATGAAGATAATTGCTGAACTCGTAAGTTTTTGGCAGCATATTCCACAACCCACATGAAATACAGAAATTTTTTTCTAAATAAGAGTTTTTAGCTGGATTATATTGATAGTGTGCACTGTTAACAAAGCTGCTGTGTCTTACTCAATTTGTGACAATGTTCCTGGGATCTGTGCAGCAGTTCTCTTGAGAACTTTGTAAGGGACTTTGGAATCCTTTGAGATCAAAATTAAATACAAGCCTCCTATTAAATAGGACCTAACTTCCTCTTTTTATTTTTTTTTTTTTAAATATGGAGTACTGCTGGTTTTAGGAAATGTATTTCTGAACTGAGCCCACCATTGCAGTGAAATTACTGAGTAAATCACATCCTAGATAGTCTTGTTTTTTTTTGTCCCCCGATAAAATAATATTGTTTAAATATCTTTTCCAGTGGTTTGTAGCCAGATGCAAAGTCAGCTAAAAAAGAGTTCTTCAAAAAGATTTCTTTTCTACATCATTATGTAACTAAAAGTAGCTGGTGAAAATACTGCAGAATTTCTTGTTAGTCTTGAAAGCCATGGCTTCTGCGCCCTTAGGAGCAGACAAAGACAATTTAGATGGTCACATATTCTTTGTGGTCCAGAGCTGGATAAGCTTTAACCAAATAACAGTAACAGCAGGACTCAAGAAAAGTACACTGGTAAAAACGAGGAGCTATTTTTGGCAGTTGTAAATAAAAAAAAAAAAAGTTAAGGTTTGGATTTGGTTTTGGGTCCTCAAATGTTAGTCCGTATGTGGTAATTTGTATCTCTGAAAGGTTTGTTGGTTTTTCTCCTTCTTTGACAGACTGATGTCTTGGTGTTGAGCTGCGATCTGATCACGGATGTTGATTTATATAAAGTCGTGGACCTCTTCCGGACACATGATGCTACTCTCTCCATGTTGATGAAGAAAACTCATGAACCAACAGAAGTGGTACCAGGACAGAAAGGGAAAAAAAAGCCAGGTATGTAGGTAGGAATACGTATTTATTAATAAATTATAGAGAAACCACTGGTATGTATGATATGTTTAGTTATCAATCCCAGAGCAAAAGAAATAAAAAAGGCACAGATACCCTATTTTTTCTCAGATTCCCTGGTGAGGGTGTGACTTGGTTTTTTCCAGCTCAGAATTAAGTATTAGACTTGTGTAATCTTGCAGGCTGTGATCCAAAGCTCACAAGAGTTAAGGGAAAAGGTCCAGGTGACTTAAGTGAGTTTTGGATGAAACCCTGAATTTTTGTTACATATGAACATTAAAACCGTTAGGTTTTTCAAGAGCACTAAGCATCAGCCAGATTATAGCTGGGAATTTTACACTGACTGTAGGGACCAGCACTAGATGGGTAACAAACACTTCTAGAAATTCTCCCCTCTCATAGTATGTAGTGAATTACTCTTCTGAAATCACATCCAGGAGCCTTTTGCTAGGCAAAACTCCCACTGATTTCAAGGACTTGATTAGATGCTTATCTTGTCCCTCTTACCATAATATCTTAGTTAGTGCCTTGTAATCTTTAATGTATCTGTTCTCACAACACTGCTGTAAGGCAGAGCAGGGCTATTATCCCTGTTTTACTTATATGCTAAAAGTACTAAATACCACACAGTTGTTCCCACACCATACCTCACATTTTCTTTTAATGATACCTGTTAAAATGCTGAGCCTTGATTATTGCCAGCTTATTGGGTCCTGGTCCTTGATTAAAGCTCAGAGGCATTACCAGAATACAAGTAAGAAAGTGTAGCTTCAAACTGTTTGAGAGAGGAGTGAAATGCAAGCCAAGAGTTGTCTGAAAGTGGAGGAAATACATTTTAAAAAGAAAACTGCTTAGGCTCTGCATGAAGATTTTTCTGGAGCAACGTGTTGGTTAGTGGGACTGAAAGCATTTAGTACTTGGACTCTCAAACAGCTCTAAACCCCCTATTTTTGAAGAGGCAATCTCAGTGCTAATGGCACATAAAACATTGTCAAGAGCACTGCTACAGCACAGAATTGAGCATTCAGGAGTTGTAAACTAATGGGTCTGTGGTTAAACATCATAGAGCTGCCCAGCATGTGAGCTCTGAGCACACAGGGTGGGGGTGAGGAGGTCTGTGAGGATAAACAAGATCATCTGAAGACTCTTTGCAAATATAAACACATCAGATTGTACATGCATTCTTATCTTGCTTGTTTTTTATGTCTGTGTGCTTGACTTTGTAGCATAACTCTTCCTACATGACTTGTTAAAATTTGTGTGTGGTTTTTCAGATCTGTAAAAGACCAAACTTGAAAAGACTACAATTCCATTATGTAAAAGTGTTTCATCACCCCTGGTGTTTTTCTGTGGGGCTCAATGCTAAGATCTCCCACCCAAAGCACCACTTGAGCTGCCATGGACAGCACTAGTGACATGTTTCCTGTGAACTGCCTCAGATTAGATGTGAACCCTTCCAGGCCTGTTTCAGTCATTTGTTAAAAGCAGGGGAGTGCCAAGGCAGGAATTTTAGGTTCTTCTCCAGGTTCTGGAGGAGGGAAGTACATTTTAGGGAGCACCAGACCCTCCTGGCTTTCATTCCTACTTGACTAAATGCACCCTATAGCTATCAACATTGCCTTAGAGCTCATCCGTCTTTCTTTTCCTATGCTGGCTTCTTGCTGCCACCAGCCTCCATTCTTGTTCTCTTGCCTTAGTTTCCTTCCTCAAGGATCCTTGTCGAGACCCTGGCTTTTCTCTGTCATATATTACTCTCTTCTTTCACTACCAGTTTCATCTTCTGTTCTGTTTCTGACTTCTTGTCTTCATCTGATTCATTTATCTGCCTGTAGTCACCTGTTCTCTTCTGATTCCTGTTCCTTCTAGTGTCCTTTAACAGACAGTCACAGTTTCCAGTAGTTTTCAGGGGCTGCTTTCTCTCCCTTCCAGCCTGTCTTGCAGAATCCTTGTTTTTACATTTTTTGCTTTCCTCTCACCCCTCTGAGTTTATGATGTTCATTTCCTTGTAAAAAACAGATTGCAAAAAGACAACAGATTAAACTCTTTCCCCTGGACCAGTCATCGCAGCATGGTTATGGAGCCTTGTGGCTTGTGTGCTTTGCTTGTACGACTCGATGATACAGAAAACCTTAGGTAGCACCTGCTATTTGATCAGTTCTAGGAGCTGAGGAATTGGAGCAAGCTGTCCTTAAGAATAAAATATGCAGAAACTTTTGCAGCAAAAATAGAAGGCTAGAGAAGAATAGAGCATGTGAACCTGCAGTTTTTCAAAGATTGATTAGAGCTTTTCAAGCAGAAGGACACCAAACCATTTCTGCTTATGCTAAACACTTTTTTTTTTCCTTAGCCTTAGAACCAGCTGAATGGTTTTTGCTGGAGTTTTTCAAATGTTCCTCTTAAGGCAGGCGCCTGGCATTGGAAATTTCATCCCAGACAGTTAAAACTTGATGAACCTTATAAGCTCTTAAAGACAAGGTATTGACGTGGAGTATGTTAGGCAGTTTTTTGTAGTAGGTGGCACTATTCGCTCCTCTAAATTGTGACACATACAGGTTTCTATATACTTGCACTGTACTGTTCAAGTGTTTGTATTAAGAAATGGATCTTGTGACGAGCCACTAGATTTATTTGCAGCTTTATTTTTTCACTGTTTCTACAAAGCAATTCATTTTCTGAGAAGGATCAACAAAATTTTATTTTGCATATGTCATGGAATCTGATACAAAGTTGTTGCTTTTGGGGTATTATTGAACATTCAAGAACTGTGATATAAAGAACACTTCTTAAATTAGCATGAATTGCAGTGTGTTAAGTGCTATAAATTCATCCTGGTGGTTTCCTGCAATGCTTGACTCAGCTGCAAATTACAGGGTCAAGCTCATTGGGTTTTATATTTAGGGGATCATATATTGGCAATAATAATCTCATTGGCTTTTTTAATTGAGCAGTAAGAGCCATGACAATAAAGAAAACACAACATGAAAGTGCTAGTCAATGGTAGTAGCCCAGATAAACAGAGTGTCAGGAATTCAGATACCCAGAATGGAGCTGTGTGCTTACAGATGACCTGCAAGGGATTGAGTGGAAAATAGTGTCTAAACCTTTCTGTGTATAAAGAAAGGCAGAAAAGATGAGGATGGTGACTCTTTCCTGCTTATTTTTCTTGTCTTGAAAGCAGCAAGCGTGTCATCACTGGTATTCTCTGTGTTTGCCAGAAGACCTCTTGGTGGTCTTGAAGTCTGCATCATGTGAAATCCTCTCCATTTAATTGAAAGGATGAGGATACTGAATCTTTAACAAGGGTGTCTTTTTTTCAAGTGTCAATTAATTATGATTGATTAAAAAGCATTTTAAAAAATCTGACTGAATTTTTTTTCTTTTTGTCACTAAAGTGCTTAACATTCTCTTGTGATGTCATGATTTCTTTAGGTCATTAAAGCCCTTAAAATTGATGGGGATCTAATTTGTAAGATAATTAATAAATTGCAGTAGCACTGTCAAGTCCTTATTTATCTATCATGAGGAGGCAAAACATCCTGCATTTCATTTTTATACTTTAAATGATTTTCTTAAGTTACTGTCACTTAAACATTTTTCTCATACTTCCTTGCATCAATTTTGTGAGCTAGTTATGTGTCTGCTCTTCCATTTATTTTTCCCTTGCTGAGTGATGCCAGTGGAGCACTCTTGTGCCTCTGGATAATTGATTTTAGTATATAAGTTTTGTCTTTTTTAAATTACAGAAGTAATGTTACTTATTGCCAGTGTTCAAGGAAAAACCTGACAGTGCACTCTCATGGTTTCTCTGTTTCTTATCTATCCACACAAGCAAGAGACTGGTTTGGTGTCAGTCATGTACTTGGTCCTGCCTTCATCAAGTTGGGTTTTTTTCCTTTTTTCCTGTTGCATAGAGTTTAGCTATAGCAGTGTAATATGTTACTGTAAGAACAGCCAGGAGATGGGCAAGCAGGACCTGAACTTTGAGAGCAGTGTTGGTGCCTCGATGGAGGAAGGTCAGTCACTGTTGTATTTCCAGCCTGTCAGGAGACCCCAGTTAGGTGGCAGAGTTCATTAGCCCCTAATCTCTGACTTTATTGCCCTCCATAGAATGAGAATTGGCACTGCTTTCAAGACTTACTTCTGAGTTTTTACAGCAAGTAAGCTTTATTGTAATTGTACTTAATTTGTCATATTGTTAGATGTTCAGGCCTATTTTTGTACTTCTTTGCTGTGTAATTAAATTCTGAGAAGGGTTAGTGGGTTTTCTGAAGAGGGTATGCTTGATCACTTGGATCAAAGATTGCACAGGAGAACTTTCAACAACTGCATAGATTTGACTGTGTTTTAACAGTAGTTATTACTGTGGTAACTCTGAAAGAACAGGTAAAAGTAAAACAAGGGATAGGCCTGAACTGGGAAAAATAAAGTTAAAAATAGTTTGTCTGAAAAAGATCTTAGAGAATTAGCTACTTCTAGGGTGTGTTGTTACTCCAGTGTGGTTAAAGGCATAGAACTTGGGGGATCAAATATATGCCAGTTTGGCCCAAAATAATTTTATTGGGAGAAAAAAGATTTTTGTTAAAATTGTACTGTGGCTTTCTTGTACAGCCTGTGTCTGTAAAGATCACTATATGGCTGCCACCAGAGTGGTGGCTCAACTACAGAGTGCAAATTAGAGTGAGCTGCCACCACTGTATTCAGATGTTGTGGAAAACTGTTCAACAGCAAATGCTTTACATTTCAGTAGGCCAGAGTCCCTGCTGATCCACAGTCACTGATTGCAGGAGGTGGGGATTGCCACAATAATATGTGTGAGTGATAGGTATTCTCTTGGTTGGCAGTTTCATAAGATGTTTAAACCAAGTTAACCCACCCAGAAACATCCATGGTAGAAGTCTTAAAATCTATACTTTTATGTGTGTTTGTGATTGACATATTGGTATTTATCTAAAATAGATGAATTGCAAAATACTTACATCTTAACTGAAATCATAATCCTCTCCAGACCACCTAATTCTAACGTGGAGTGACTTATTATGAGGAAGAAGCAGTTGGATTTGAAGAACTCACTGCTTGCCTTGCGTTTGTTGTTGTTTTAAATCAGGTAGCAGAGGTTTTTTATTTAAAAAAAAATTAAAAAGAGAGAAAAGGAAGGCACAGCTCAAGATTGAGTGTTGTATGTCAGGACCTGTAGTTAGCATCTTCATAAAAAGGATTCAAAAACCTTTCAGGGCCAGTGTTTTGAATGCCATGATATATATCAGCTCCCCAACTGAAAAGAAGTTGAAAAAGTTATCAACAATATATATTAAATTTATGGATTTGCTGTGATAGTCGGATTTCTTATTTTGTGGGTGGTTGGTGGTCCCATTTGTCTTTCCAGCCTGCGTTAAAATGGGGTTATATAATGATTGTATTTGATTTTCTACTTCAGTGGAGCAGCGCGACTTCATTGGAGTGGATGACACAGGAAAAAGATTGCTCTTCATGGCTAATGAAGCTGACTTGGATGAAGAACTTGTCATTAAAAGATCCATCCTTCAGAAGTAAGCTCATGAGTCCTTGTAATAGAAACTGAACTTGGGATGAGATAAAATAATTGTGTAGTAGGAGAGATGGTTAAAGACAAAGTAGGATGAGAAGGGAAGAGGAAAAACTGCTTTTGCAATATTCAGGGAGCAGTATTTTATTATTTTTTACATCATTAGAACCAGTTGATAGGCTTGTCTTATACCTTTATTGGGAAAAATTCCAGGGAAAGAAAAAGAATGCATGAAAAGGTAACTCTTCTTGAAATGAAACCTATATTGCAATAGGTCAGATACAGTTTAGATTCACAGATTGTGAAGTGTTAGACCTATGTCCATAAATGAAATGCTTGTCTCATTGGTTGAGTCCCAAATGGATTTGCAGAGTAACCATGAGAGGCTCTCAGGATTTCATGACCCTCTTATGCATTTAAGGCACAAAACCTCAGCTGTCTTTCCAGGCCCCAGAAGATTCATTAAAGAAACCATGCTATATCCACCATTAAACTTCACTGGGGACTTGGATGAATTTATCAAATATGCCAGACAAGCTGAGCTTCCTGCATGGTGTAATTCATATCCATTAGTAGGAGAAGGAAAGATGACTTGTTCTTTATGCTCTCCTGTACAGTGATTTTAGTTTTCTCAGGCGTACGTTGTCTGACATGTTCTGTGCAAATCTGTGCTGGCTCCTTGAGAGGCCAACCTTTGTAGTCTTCCCAGGCTGACAGTCAGACTTTCACCTCTGTGAGATGAGACACCTGTGGAACAGCCATTTGAGAGCTGGGAATTCATCCATGTGGACCTTTTAAGTCAAGGATGCGGACATCTGGGGTCTGCTCTCAGATAAATCTCTGCTGTGAAAATGCCTCTGGTGTGTGCTGTAGGCCACAGCTCAGTCTAATCTGTCCTTGAACATCCTGCTACCAGATGTGAGGGAGATGCTCTGTGCCCATGGAAAGATGACAGCTCCCCTGCCGAGTTTAAGGATTATCCTAGAAGGAAGATGATCAAGAGTGGGCCCTATTAACTGTTGTAATGGAAGGAGTCCATCCCAGCATGTTTCCACTGGCTCTCTCCTGGGCTTATCTTGGGCATGGCAGCGACTAAGGTGCAGGCGAGCCTTCTGTACAAACACAGCAGCTGATCTGCATAGAATAGGAAATTCATCACTGATGCATTCTGTGGGTTTGTGCACATGAAGACTAAGAGATCTATTTTGGGCTAGGGGAGGAATATTTTATCTACTGTTAGTGACAAGCATGTCTTTATGGCTTCCTCCTGGCACTAGAGGGTGGCTGTGGTATAATGACTTAGAAATTGCTGTAACATATGTGATCTTAGTTGACCCCTGATTTTACAGGTTCATCTAACCAGAGATTCTCATTCCTATAGCTAAATTAATCAGGGTTTATCCTGCAGGCTAAACTTTGCCCTCAGTAGCACCTGTTCAGTTACATTGTCTTCAGCAGATCTTGAACATAACTGTTTGGGATTTGGTAAATGGAGTGTTGATGATATACAGATGGGATAAAAATCTCTGTGTCTGTCTTTCTTACATGCACAGCTATGAAAGCGAATGTAAAATGTTAGCCACCCTCCAAGTAAAGCCCAAAGATGCTAGGATAGTCTAGAAGAACAAAAAGAGATCTGCTAAGTGTTAAAAAGAATTATTAAAAAAAAAAAATGCTTTGAAGCATTAGGCAGAAGTACTGGGCCAGTACCCACCTGGGTGAGCCTCTGACATCTGAAACTGTCGGTGTTGGTGTGCTCTCTCTGTCCTACAGCTGCCATCTTCGGGAAGCTCTGAGGGAAGCAAAATAATATATGGAAATCATCAAATAATTTCAACTGAGGCAAATGAGGGTAGCAGCAACTGTGGGAGCTCTAGGAAAACATAGTGTTGGCAGCTAATGGTGTTTTAACCACTGTGTTGTCTAGACCTGCTCAACTCTTGAATTTCTCATGTGAGAAACAAAAGCGATTCTTGAAACAATCTTTGAAGTCTTTTTTTAATAGATCATAGTAAGGAAAGGAGAGCAAAAAAAAAAAAAAGAAAAAAAGCAAGCCCAATCTCGTTTTCTTCATGGATCACTTGATGTGACTGACTTTCAGCTGCCATGTTGGCTGTTTCTTGATCTCTGAACTTTGTTTTGATGAAATAACAGACTTTGTGGCAAGATGGTGGGAGAACTTCCAGTACGCTCATTCGTTCCTCTGTAAAATACAATAGACATCTTGAGGGTGTTGCTTTTGTTTGTTTTGCTTTTAATGGTCCCTTTGAAGGGCTATAGTGGTCTGTTACATGAACTCTAGAACTCCTCCAGTGCTTGTTTTGTTCTTCAGATCCTTTTTCTATTTTCTTTTTCCTCTCTCTTTTTAAGGAGATGAGTGGAAGGAGGGACAGGGAGGGAGTGGTGAAAGGAATGGGAAGAGGGAACATGAGCTTTTCTTTAAAGCTAGGAATCTTGTTACTGGTAAAAATCTAGATCCCATACAGAAATGTTCAAAGGCCCTTTGGCTTCCCCTCCTCACAGGAGGGAAGTTGTGTTGACAAAACATGCAAAGCTGTAGAACGCTAATTTAAATCCTTGAAGAAAAACCTTTTTCCTGACCTTTGCCTTCTTCCTATCATTGGATTTCATGCTCTTCACTTTCCTGCCATAAAAGAGCAGCTGGTGAGGAGGGACAGGGAAAAACACACATTCTCCTGAGTATCTTTTGAGTATTAAATATTTACTTGCTCTTGACTAGGGCATTTTGTAATAATGGAAGTGTTACAGAACGAAACATTTTAGTGGGATATCTAAGCTCATGGTGTAACCTGTTATTCTCTTTCTCAGTTTGGTTATGATTTCTTTTCCAGCTTTGTTGTTTTGATTTGCGTTGTGGTTTTGTAAGTCGTGGATAGCCATTTTGGGTTTGGGATTGCATCTCCTTGTTACACCACAGAAAGCAGTCTGGATTTTGCTCTTTGCTTGCCAGAGCAAGTCTGGCAAAGCTTTCAACTCGGCTGGTAAAATTATCTTTTATTTTCCCTGTGCTGTTAATCACCCTGATGACAAGTCCCACAGGTAGCATCCTCCCTCAGTAAACAAGTGGAAAACAATATCAAATACATCTATCCAGGCACGTTTTGGAGTGCAACAGACTAGGCCAAGAGACAAATTTATTGGTGGTGCCTAGAGAGACTAATGCTGCTGGGGAAAGCATTTTCAAGGAAATGGTTCCCTGTTTGGGTAATGAGAGCTTATAAAAAGCCATGAACAGCCTGTGCATGTCATTCACTTTGGCAAATAGCTGCAAGATGAGATACTAGAATGAAAGAAATACAGTTTGGGGAAGTTTCAGAGCCAGCTTAGGGCCGTTTGAAGAGAAAAAAATAAAGTTATGTACTCATCCCTGGAGCCTGGTTTTGCCGGTGACATCTCTCTGACTTGGGTCTTGACAGGATGAAGGAGTGAGGAAATGATGAGAATTCCATAGCTGCTGCCTCTGCTTTGGGAGGGGGCAAAGGTATTTGTTTTCAAAGCACGATTACAATGGACAGGGAGCTTTTTGCTCCACCTCTGATATTTATGGTCATGCAAAGTGAAACAGTAAAAGACACCTGTTGGAGCAGGTCTAAATTTGGAGCATTTCCTTTTAAGATTTTGTGGGCTGTGTAGGGGTGAGTTCAGCCTTCGTGGGTGTTCTGTCTGCACAGATGCAGGTGCAGGGCTTCTCCTAGAGAATATGTTAATAAATCACCGTGACAATTCCAGCTACTTATTACCTCATGTGCTTCAGACAGAAAGGAATACCTCATCTATAAATATATATAGTACTAACATTAGTAACCTTGAAGTAACAATACAGATCTGTTTTTAAGATATTTTAATAAAAAGAGGGGGTAAGATGGGGGAGTTTTTGCTTCCTTTTCTCCTTGCATCATGAGAGTAAAAATGAATGGTGTAGTTTAATTTCAAAAATCAGCGTTGCCAAGTGGGTAGGTAATGGGAGTTCAGAAACAGCTTTGATACACTTGATTTCCTTTCTGTTGCCTTGGTATATTGTCTTTTTTTTTTTTTTTCCTGCTGATTATTTGTTTTAAATAAGTAGATCATATATAAACACGCTGCAACTTCCTTAATGTTTATATTCTCTAAAACTGTTGTTCTTGGGAAATTGGCATCTCTGAAACACTCTGCTGCTCCTATGGTGGTTCTTTTTTTTCTTTTAAAATCTATTTCCTGTAGAAAAGCTGGGAATGACAACTGGTATAGGGCAGATGCTCTGCAGTGTGAAGCATCCTAAACTAGATCATGGGCAGATGTCCTCTTCCAGATCCACCAGCTGTGCTGCTGAAGGGGGCCACGACCCTAAGCTTATGCCCAGCTGGACATACAGTTGAGTACTCCATAAGCCACATGTGTCAAAAATAGCTTCATGACTTCTGATAGATTAAACTGCAGGACTTTGATAACTTATTTCTTTTTACTTTGTGCATTTGGGAGATGTCCCCACAATCAGGGCCACTGGCAGGGAAGGGGGGATGCAGTAATGCAACTCAATAGGAAAATCCTGAGGAGTAGTTCAGGACAGACCAGGGAGCAAAAACTCTTTGCTGGTCCCAGCTGTGTACAAAATGAATACACATCCTAGCCTTGGTGGTGGTCTTCTCTTTGAAAAATCAGGACTTTTCACTATTAGCAAATTTTTATGACTGTTTCCTTTGCATTCAAGTGGTATTTTGAGAAATACCATACAAAGTTGTTGGATATAACTTCTTTTCTCTAAAATATGACTTCTACAGAGTGATGTCTTTTCTGTTTATCCAGATCTGCTCTTTCAATTAGTCCAGGTCTGCTCTTCTCACAATTAAAATTAAAATTTTCTGACTAGCATCCAAAAAATAAGTGAGATTCTTTCTGGCTCCTCCATCAAAAAATAGAAATTGTATGTGTTGATTTAGGTAATAATCCTTTTACAGATGCACAAGCCAGAAAAGAATCTGGTTCCCCTTCCCAGAACTGAATTGGTTTCACAGTACTAATAGGAATTTAGAAAGCTGTAAAAAGTTATTTTAGCCAGTAAAGCAAGCGGATCTGACTGAATCAAAACAGGGGAACTAAGTCTATTGAATAAAAGGGTGTGACTTTTACACACTAACTTCTCAGACTATAACTACACTTTAAAAATGTTGGTGTAGCTTTAATCATGTATCTGTAGAAAAGAGGATTTTGCTGAACATTTCAGAAAAATATTGACCTATGAGTTGTTGTTTGAGACATGAGTTGGGAGTAGATGTTCTCAGGATGCCCTGAGTAGGTTTTGCATGCTTGTTTAGTTTCTCAGCTAACTAAGAGTAGCTGCTTTAACTAAAAGGCATTCATTTTCTCAGAATGTTTGCCTTTTTTATTATGCATTTAAACTTTGCTCAACCTGCTCTGCTTTTTCTGTAAATTTGTTGGGGATGACTGTAGCCTTCAACTTCAGAAATTGAGTATTTTTAAAATTATTTACTATTTCTAAAATCAATTTAACCAAGTATAATGAAAACTCTTTAATTCGGTGCTTTTATATGTTACACTTGTACAATAAACGTGAACATAGTATAAAAGCAGTTAGTGAGACATTGACTTTATATTTTAAAGAACATATTAAATTACTGCTATTACTGATTTTAATTTTTTTGCTTCCACAGTATTTTAGTGTTTTGCTGCTGCCATGTTATTTTATTCATTCATTGGCAGGGGGTTGAAAGGAATGTACAGCATATCCAGGTCCTATTTATAAAAGAAAGGTCATGTTGTGTCTTGACAGCTTGTACAGGTAAGAGGTCATGAATCTCATGAATCTCAGAATCTGGAATATTAGCAGGAACTTCTATTGAATGTAGCTATAGAAAGGCTTGTTGGCAATGGCTTTCATTTTACTGCAAGATTCTTGCCAGTGTTCTAGTACACATGAGGCTGAAAGCAGAGAGCTTGAGGCTCAGCATTTGGTTTCTAATCGGCAGTAAATGTATGTTGCATGGATTGTCATTAGTCATTTGTCTGTCTGTCTGTCTGCTGCGGTCTCAGACCAGCACTTAGCCTGTGATTCGGTTTTACTTTTCAGAGGTTTAGAAGGAGGAAGGGATGACTGTATTGCTTGGACACCCTTGAGTCCATGTGACTTGGTAAATGCAGTACACTGCATGAGTCATACAGGCTGGACAACACTGAAGTTGAAGCTCATTGTTACTCTAAGCCAGGCTTGGGTCTTGAAAAGATGATAAATGGTCTGTTCATTTTAGAAAGACATATTAATACTTTAATACAGCTGCCACTGTGTACTTTTTAACAAGGCTGTGAGTTATCTTATTTCACAGAGTTGATGAGGAAGCATAGCCATCACCAGTTCTTTTTGTGACATACTTACCCCAGTTGATCCAGGTGTAACCTGTAGAGTCTAAAAGTTCCTCTGTATGGTTTGCTTAGGGCAGAGACACAGAATGATCAATTGCTTGCTTTCAACATACATTTTCAGCCATAATGTGTATTCAGTGTAGTTGCCTGTTGAAATGTTAGGGTTTCAGCTTGTGTCCAGTGATCCCAGAGTGACCGGTACGCGACAGAGGGGCACAGACTCCTCATTGTGCAGTTGGGATGGTACAGAGAGAAAAAAAGCCAAAGGTCAGAAGAGTTATCCCTGCTTGTGCGAGCGCTGTCAGGCTCTCCCCTACCACATGTCCGCCATGTGTTCCTCATCAGCGGGATGTGGAACTCCATGACGCAGAGCAGACTGGAATGCAGAGTTAGTTAACACCCGCCGTTGGGGAATTTATCAGCCAATGTGGACTATGGCGGGGGG